>JANFCV010000053.1:3002500-3390243 GCA_024500475.1 Phthorimaea operculella | reverse complement strand
GACATAAACCTTTTCCATATAGGAATAAGGTAAAATTTTTCGTACGTTGTTGGTCGGGTCACCTGAATATCCAACGCGGAATATTAGACTCATAAATATCAATCTTCTTCTTCTTCGAGTGGGACGCCAAGTCGCCAACGACCCGATGAATCCTGGCTGTTTATCAACCGCGTACTAGAAGTAGCAGGCCTCTGACATGGTTGTGTAACGACAGCCATCATAGACAGCAGCCGGGACCGACGACTAAATGTGGCTATTCGGAGCTAGGAACCATCTTGCGGATATTCTGGTGGTTCAGTCTGCAATGTCCTAACCAGACTGGAAACAAATCACAAAGTGATAAATATTAACTTTGTGAGTGACTCCACCGGGAATTGACCCTTCTGCGTCGCCGGCAGTCGTACTAGCCACTGCGCCACATCGGCGGTTGTCAGTGTCTTATGTAATTTTACTACTTATCCTCTAAAGAAAGTAGGTAATACGGAAAACTAATACTCTGATACCAGGGTTCATCGGGTCGTTGAACGACTCGGTGTCCCACACGAAAAGAAGAAGACGGAAAACTAAGCAACCCAACACCTATATTTAATACCGCATTAAAATCTAAAGACCATCATTAATTACATACAAAAACCGATTACGCTTCTAAACGGCCAATGAAATAAACACTGTTACTTCATAGGCCGTTAGTATGAAACAAAAACCAAATTCACATACAGTAACAGTAGGATGGAACGAGATAAAAACTATTTTCACAGCTCTCACTGTCAAGCAAAGCTATTGAGCTGTCACGGATTTGCGGCAAATAATTAATAGGTAGGAGTCACTTTAGCAGTGAAAACTATAGCGATCGATGCGCTTGGTAGAGTGAACGCCAAGTTCAACTCTTTTTTTGCCCACGTTCAATATGCTTTTGACGTCAAATATCTCATTTGACAGGTAAAAGTAAGAATCTATGTCAATTAAAATATGAAAGAGCTAACGTCTACACAGTTAAGTTTTACACAACTTTTACATCTGTTGTTCAATATCTATGCAATTTCAAATACAATAATACAATAACTCATTGGATGTGAAACAATGTCAATATTGAATGTCGCAGCATCGTGTCGTTGGGTTAGTTAACTTGGTGTTCCACATGTAAATGAGAAAAATAACAAGTAAAATCAACACCATTTCACGTAAACTTTCTAAAAACCACTGTAGTAAAATCAGCATCACCTCACGTTGTCGTTTCTATAAGCAACTGTAGGTATAGTAAAGTAAACTAATTGTTTGTCAATCCATTAATGAGTTCGTAAGGCATTGCATTATTGAAGCATTTTCTACGACAGTATCTGAAGACTTGGCTATTTTTAACACTGTTTACTGTCGCAATCAAAAGTGAAACTTAATGTGTGACTGTTACCATTGTTCCTAAGCGTTTATATGTAAATATCATAGTTAAATCATAGCAATTATTATCATATTAGGCACTTTCCATGAGATTGTATTGAATATGGTGAAATATTAGGAAAAAGCATATCTTTTATAATAGTAAATGAAAAAAAAATTTAATTGCTTCGATACTACTAGACAGATTTCAAAAATTCTTTCACCGTTAAAAGGTACGATATCCCTGAGTAACATAGATTATAATTTTTACAGCGGGAAAATGTCTCATTCCCTCGGGAAAAAGGAAAGCAGCGGGGGAAACCGCTGGGCCGGCCTAGTACTTCAGTACTCCTCTAGTACTTCAGATCACCTCAGTTGAATCAATTAAACTCCTAAATACTTAGTAGGTATGTCAGAAGCTCTTAAATAACAAAGCTAAGATAACACAGATATTTAAGAGTTTATGTGTATTGCAAATGTAAGATGACAATCTGTCACTATGGTGACACAGTCTTCTAAATGACTTTCGAACCTTTATCACACGTGGTGTAAATGGCCGTTTTTTACAGTCGTTTACTCTGCTAACCCTGCAAGGGTTATAGGTGTGATATATGTATCTACTAAAATATGTATGTATTCTTATAAAAGCCCCGTTAATTCGAATATGGAAGTACATTATCATTAGATCGATACAAATTCATGGTACCGATTATACCGTCTAGTAGCAACAGTTTTGTGTCAAAAGTGGTACCATTTGTCACTAAATCGTAATACTTATATACCTAAACCTACTTAAAATAGACCTTTTAGAGGGACTTATTGGTTTTCACCTGGCATCTGTCACGGATTTCCGGGCTGTTTAAATATGACATCAAAGAAACTGGTTGAATTAGATAAGGGGCAAAACAAATAAGTCACACTCAAAACTAGTGTATTTTTAATAGTAGATTTTATTTAATCAAAATCGGTCTAAAATCAACTACGCTTTTTCAAACTTTCTGCACCGACGGCAACGACGATATTATGAATCTAAAGTATGAGTTGTGCCTCTTGACGTCAAAAACAAATGAAAAATTGGAACGCCATACAAGGTTCCGGGATGGTGACGAGTGACTTAGATGAAATAAAAACTAAAGTATTTTTTAAAAATCACTGTAGATAAGCTTGTGATATTATAAAGTGTTAAATTTTGACTATTTACGAAGACAAATTGAGATGACAATCATCTCACTCCATATTAAGTAGACAATTCCGCTTCGGCAATTTCCTCAAATTTTTTATGTGATTTGATACTTGCAAGATTAATCCGATTTACTATTCAGTTCCTTTTTACTTTAAGTTCTTTTAAAAGACTTAATTAAGAAATCATCAATTCCTATTTGTCAATTATAATTGCTTGCGATTATTGTGTTCACCATTGAAATTAATTGAGCGATTAATTATATTCAAGGCTTTATAATTACTTATTTATAACATTTTTAATAGTCTGGTGTAGGTTTTGAGGTGTCCAGTTATAAATTTATTCCGTTGTTATTTATGTCCCTTAGCGTACAATAACTTTATAACACGCCTTCATTTGTGGAAAAACAATTTTCCTGTGCAAAACGTAGCCTATGACAATTGGGTTAATGTAAGGATTCTTATCACACAATTTCCATTCGAATCTGTTCAGTGGTTAAAGGGTTACGGTGGTTTAAAGAAACGCAAATAAATACATACATCATCATCATCATCTTCCTGCCCTTATCCCAATTACTTGAGGTCGGCGCAACACGTTTATATACATACATGAACCCCAAAAACATTAACTCCCTTTTTTGTGGGCAGTCGTGTTAAAATTGTTTTTTAAATTGATTTAAGTAAAATAAATTTATTTCAGATTACTAAATCCAAATTTCCATAAACAGCATAATCTAAACAGCTTACGAAAAATAAAAAGAACTTTCAGTGACTCTCACCAGAAACTCGTCATTTCGCTCAACAGCGACTTAGATTCGAGAACCATAAGTACATCTTCTATTGAATATGCAGCAGTAGCGGGCCTGAATAGACCATTGTACAGCAGTATGACAAATGAGGGCCTTATTCCCATGTCCGTCTGTCCGTTTGTTTGTAAGGCCCACGGTAATTTGTCCTCGTTGGTACCGATTGGCTGGCACTTTGTATTGTGGTTTTTTTAATGGACCAAACTGTCAAGGTTAATCAGTTAAGAGGTTCTTTATGGAGTAAGGAGAAAAGTGATGTGAGAATGGGGGTTTTTCCAAGAAAGAGAACTCAGAAACTGTTAGATGTAGTACGCTGCCGTATCCCAAACACCATGTCAAGTTAGGTACTTGTCAAAACAGCTGACAGCTGATCCGGTAAAGTCTATGACGGCATACGATGCCATCATAAAGATTTGGACCTTTGAAAGAAAAATCTGTGTTTGTCATCCATCACATAAATGTTGAATTGATGAAATTGTGTCACAGTTTTAAAGAAATGTCTATAGGTACGTACTTACTAGGAGGTGAATAAACATGTCATCATTATCGTGACATGACGCCTCAGGTAACGTCACGTTTTCCATACGACTTACCTGCAAACAAAAAATAGAAAATGTTAGTATAGATATTTTAGGTTTGGCCATATTGAAAACCAAGTCAAAGTTTTAGAAGCTCCAGATTTTAAATGTCTAAAGACTTCAGAAATATCTGACTTGGAACCTGGTAACATATCAACAGTGTTTTTAAACACTGAACTTGGCTACCAATTTTCACATTTATATTTTTGGTGGGATTCATCTTACACGATAAATTGTACAAATGCATAATATCATAATAGGTAGCCTTAAAGTATTGACGCCTTTTTAAGCAACACATACCGCCGCGGCGTAGTCCACAGGTGTGGCTTGACAAATTGACAATGACTTTAATATCGGTCAAGTATAAAAAAACATAATTTCTTTTTAATTACTCAATTGAAGGTCAACAGACCTCATTAAGAACTAATTTAACAGACAAATCAATTAATCACAGAAGTAGTAGGTGAGGAGTTTAGCAAAAAAATAAACCGACTACAGAATAAAAGCTTTTAGTAACTCAAATACATTGATTTGATGAAACATGCTGCAACTGCTACCTAATACCTAGTAAAAGAAGAATATATGAAATCGGTTAAATAGTGTTTAAGAGCCTTATTTATTATACTAGCGGTTTGGAGTGAATGCGGAGCAGAATTAATGCGCAGCGAATTCGCCACCAAACCGGTAGTGTGATATGGCCCCTCCTTATTATACGCATCGAAATACTGTTACGGTACGGTCATTGGAATAGGCCATATTTAACAGCTGTCAAAATCATGTTAATACTATGATATAAGGTCTATTTTGTTTTGTTGATATATCTTCTAGTATGGGCTTGACAGCTGTCAAATATGGCCTATTCCAAAGACCGCACAGTAAAAAGGTGATAATCATATGCCCATACAAGGTTAGGCCCCTCGAAATAGGGGCCTAAATCGAAATGGCTAGTAATTAAACTCGTAGTAATGTATTTCTTACGCTATCTAGATCATGGTGGCATACTTAGTTTTTAATTATCTAACGGGAAACTGATGAAACGACGCAAAATAATTCTTAACCTAAAATGGCATAACCTAACTAAGTATTTTGATAAGAGTTATAAGGTGAAAGTATTTATACCCGCACACCCACAACGCACTCGCCGAATTTTGGATTCTTTGTATGAAAATCTGTGGAACCTCGAAAATATTGTCAAGCCGCACGCGCCTAACCGAACGGATTCCCCAGCCAGTGCTCTTTTCCTTTTTCGTGTGGGACACCGAGTCGTTCAACGACCCGATGAACCCTGGTGTCAGAGTTTTTCAACCGCCTACTACAAGTATCAGGCCTCTGACATGGTTGTGTAACGACCGCCATCATATACAGCAACCGGGACCGACGGCTTAACGTGCCCATCCGAAGCACGGAACCATCTTACTTGCGGACAATCAGGTGGTTCAACCTGCAATGTCCTAACCAGACTGGGAACAAATTCACAAAGTGATAAATATCAATTGTGATTGACCCCACCGGGAATTGAACCCGGAACCTTTGCGTGGCAGGCAGGCATACTAACCACTGCGCCACATCGGCTGTCTAATCTAAGCCAGTGCTAATCATAGACTATAATGCTGATGACGTCATGAGCGCACGCGGACAGTGTAACCATTTAAAAAGATTTAGTTTTTGTCAATGCTGCCAGACTGTCCCATCAACATTACCTCCCAGTAAAGTCTGCTGTTCACCGTCCGTGTTCCAGTTTTTCTTAACTAAAGTTTCGAAGGTTTTGGAGTCTATGTCACTCTTAAAGAAAAACCAAATGGCATTTTCACATTTTGCTTATTTGACATTTTAATATTTGAGATTCCGTCCTTTTAAATTCAATTGACATTCTGTTACCTTAACATTTAGACATTGGCACAAAATGTTTTCCGCTTCTTCTTTACATTTTGTTACGTTTACATTCTAGCAATTTTACATTTTGCTATTTTGACGTATTGGCATTTTGCTTTTCTGCACATTCTACTTCCTTGAACAATAATATTTTTTAAAAGTTGAAACAGCGGGACCTGTAATATGTTCAAAAGTTTTGTTCCACCGTAGAACATAGAACGTAGAAAATATTCCGACCTGTTCTACTGTAGAAGTGATCAGTTGGATATATGGGAACAAAAGTAAGCTGCGTGATGCACGGAGAAAATTCTGCAGTTATGAAAGTTGGCTGCTTGAACGTGCCTTTGGCGTAAAATGACAACAATTATTATTTGAAATAAAATTCCGAAAAATACACACATACGGCAAAATTACACATTAAATTGGGAGGAAAGTACTCTCTTGGCAACACCAACTCTATTCAATGCGGCTGTGCTTGCGGCTAGGTGTGCGAGGCCATCCGCATTATTCAGCGCGTACGGCGAGTACGTTGCGGGTGTGCGGGTATACTTCCTTTTGCCAAATGACAACTTGATGACAATAGCAAAAGAGGAAATGCAGAAGTATGGCAGAAGTTTTATTCTCTATGAGAGTTTCAAAGAGTATGTAATACTTGCAGGGTAGATGGGGTAAAATGGTACCTACCCCTGATCAGAAGTTTAACTTGTCAACTGGGGTATCAGCTGCATCAGTCGACGGCCGCCATTTTGGTTAGGTAGGCTATAATGCGGAATCGACTGAATCAGTTGATGACGTAATATAAAGTGGTGTCGGATTACATGCGGGTGTTTTGGGCTTATTTCTCGACGTAGAAACTTAGTTTTTTCGAATAAATGTTGGAAATAAGACTAAAATTTATAAAAAAGCCCGAAATAACCCGCCACAAAAATAAATTCCAACAAAACCTGTATTTTTTTCGACCACTCGAATTTTTGCGGTCTCGGCGCAAAGTTCGCATGCCTCATATAGGAAGGACAATGAATAACTATTTGTTTTGTTCTTTTCTTCTGATTAAATGTTTTATTCTAATGTAAAATTGCCAATAAAATCATCAAACAATTTTTTAATTTGTAAATACGATGATTTTCAAAAAAGTACTAAAAAATACTTAAACAAACATTTCTTAGTAAAAGTGTATATAAACACGCAACTCGCATGTTTATATTATCTTACAACCAGCTAGCTTGTTTAGTCACGAATTCAACACTCAAGTTACAATGTTTATCTTTCGATAACTGCCGAGAACTTTTTGTTTATGTTATCGGATATCTTAAGTATCTCAAGTGGCCGCCATTAATCGCAGAACAGCTTATGTCAAGTTCGCCGCCATGTTTTTTTTTACGCAGTTGACGGGTTAAAGACATTGTTGAAAGAAGTTTTCAAACACGAATTCGTATCACCCTTTGCAGTTCCTGTGGCATGGTCTGTTATATTTTTGCCGTTGTAATGCCAGTGGCAGCTGGCCTATTATTACTATTATTTAATAAAGTCATATAAATCATAAAAATGTCATTAATCATTAATCTATCATTAATGTTGTTGTAGTCGCTCTTGTTGCTTGTCTTACGTACGAACCCGGCTATAACATAACATAACAGCCACAACGGTCCACTGCTGGACATGGGCCTCCCCCTATCGGGGGGTATTGCCATACTTACCATGCTTGGCAGGCGGATTGGCGAGCGCAGTGCATGATGGTGCATTAACAGGGAACCCTGCTGCCCATTCCCTGGATGAGTATCCTTTAGTCGCTTTTTATGACACCCACGGGTAGAATTGGGGTGATGCTGTTCTAAGCCGGCATCACTCGGCATACACAGGAGATTTTCTGCGCTGTAGTTGTTTTTACGCATCCTGGGTTCTAAAAACTGCTCCATTTTACCCTTATTTCCTCTTAGTTGCTCTTAGTACCTACTTTACGTTTGTGTCACAGATGTCAGCAGAATCAAGGAACCAGAATTTTGACCGGAATAAAACACAAAAATATACTTTTTAACATAAATTGTGATTCCCGTTTCGCCTGAAGATGATTTATATAAGATTTTGATCCAAAAAACGTATCATCTTTTTTACATTTCATGAGATTCTTAGCCGTTACTTAGAGGGGGGCCTAGATTTGATTATTTCCTTTGTTACATCTTGCGTAAGTAGATACTTCTATAGCTACTGTGGGCTGAATCGATAACCTCCTTCTTCGAAGTCGGGTAAAAAACACAAAGCGGTTAATTTATTTTTAAATCATTGCAAATTGAACTGTAACTAATCAATGAGCGATGCTTAGATCATCTGCTGATTGTATAGTGAAGATGAGTTTAACATTGGCCGGGAAGATAAACAGAGCGTGACTTTAACCGATAGAGCAGAGCAAAAAGGGTTATGTTTTGCAGTTGTTTTTGTTCATTTGTTCGTGTAAAAGTTGTGGCTTTTACTGGACTTTGTGGTTGGTGAAATTGTGATCGTGGTTTCAGAAGATATTTTTAAAGTTTTTCAGCCGAGTTTTTCAGACAATGCAGCTGTCACATAATCACAAATTTGAACTACAGTAAAGCCGTTCGATTAGGCCATATTTGACAGGTGTCAAAACCATGTTAATGCTATGACATAAAAATTATTTTTCTTTGTTGACATGTCTTCTAGTACCTACGGGATTAAGGATGTCAAATGTAACCAACTTGAACGGCCGTACTTTAAATATTTGAAAATTTTGAAAAACAGTCTTCGTCCAGAGTGTATCCATCCAACAGTGACAGGTTGTCAGCCTATCGCCCAAAATTGTTATACTTTAGACGCCGGTGTCCTATTTTATCAAACTATCACGCTGCAGGCTACAATTTTACATGCAAAAGTATATCGAATTTCACCTTGATTAAAATAAGGTACAAAGGGAATGAAAAGGTGTGATGCTGTTCTAAGCCGGCATCACACGGAAATTTCTAGACAACATTATTTAGATATTTGCATAGTAAAGACATCCCACGATATAACGGGGTGATTAAGCTACCTGCATAAACACATAAAACTTATATTACCTAATAAAACATGTTGGCAATAACATTACTGTCTAACAGAAGCTGATAAAGTGAAATCGTTATAACAAAATGGCCGTTTGTTTAATTTTACTGTGGAAAACAAACTGTTTAGATAATCAATGAAAGTTTAGATTTTGCAAAGCGATCGACACGAGAATAAGAAGAATGAAAGTGCCGATGGCGTAGTGGATAGTACCCCTGCCTGCTATGCTAAAGGCTGTGAGGAGGTTCAAATTCTACCGACATAAATATTCGATATGTAATCAGATATTTGGGTTGTTTACTATGTATAGTAATAGAATGAAATTAATAAAAAAAAAGTAGTGTAATTAACATCACATTTCGAGTTCCCCAGTAGTTCGTTTCTAGTATAAGTTTTGCTTAGTTTGGGGCTACAGATGGCGGTGTGTGAAATGTCCAATTAATAGGAATCCTACTTAACATACCTAACATTGATTGTAGTTACGGAATTAAAACGATTGAATAATTTCTTTTGAATGAATTTAATCTTTTATGTCATATTCCGACAGATACAAGCAGGCTTTGTATTTTCGAACTGTAGGCGTATAAAAGTATGTCCAAGATATTCTGCGCGTGTTGTCATAATTGTGGAACTGAACAACTTTCCCTATGAAACATGGTCGAAATCTGAAAAATAAATTGTAACTACCATACAAAATCGCTGATCAGCTGATTGATTTACCTACTATGAGAAGTCCATTTTTTCTTTTTAGACCGTTTCATGGAGTACTTACTACTGTTACTGTTACTCCCAGTATTTTCGTAGTTATATGATAAATTACATTAAAGATTGTTTGGGCATGTTATCATATCTGATATTATTTAAAATCTAACATATAGGTACTAAGTCCTAGCTATTATAGAATCTTTGGTCCTAGCCTTGACTATATCTCTACGCACATCAACAAAATAATTAATTCAATCTAAAAATATCTCACTTGATTGCTTTATTGTACTTTTAATAACTGCAATCTTCGCCCTCTATCGGACAATGTTTTAATCTTTTAATATACATAACGGTGCAAGGCTTATTCTGAGAACAAAAGTGTAGGTCGTTGTTTTATAAGGTAAAAGAATAATTGGCTAAAGGCGTAAAGTTGCGAGGAGTAATTTATTAGTGAATGATTTGATTTTGAAAGCGTGAATAAGCGAAGTAAACGAATAATATCTACTTTCATGGCTAGGCTAGACATTTTTATTATTATACAAACAACAGACACTCATTTAAAATAAAATGTTCAACGCTTGTATCTTTTTTGTTGAGTATCACCCTCGACCAACTCGAGCTAAATATGAGATATTTACTCTGCACAACTATGGTTTCAAGTGAACAAATAAAAGTTGGGATTTTAGAAATCATGAAATGGGCTATTCAGTGAAGATTTTAACTAAAAAATAAGTAAAATTACTTATATGAAACAAAATATATTTAGTTAAGCAAAGAATCATGCCCACTCTAGTATGGATGTTCGTCTATTGCTTGCCTCACTACTTGCAGACCTCGCCTTAAAGCCAAAGTTAATAACATTTTATAACTGAAAATAATTTAATTATGACAGGAGTTCTGAACTTATTGAATATATAATTTTTGGTATCGAAAGAAACAAAAGTACTGAAGTTTGGCTGTATATCATGTATTTCGTTCTAAATTCGTTATTGTTAGCTATACCGAAGTAAAAAATGCTCACACCACAGTAAAATCTTTGGTAAAAATACCTTACGGTAAAAAGATCTCTGAAAATTAAGCTAGTTCCCCTGTTTTGTACAACAATTGCTGTAAATATTCTTCATTAGCATTAGGGATAACATAAATTGCTTTTATTTTCATTTTGAGGCGAGACAATTTCTTAGACCAGAAATGGGCTTTCTCCTTTACAAATTTGTTTAACTTAATCCTAATAGCATTAAAAATAAAATAATACACCGTGTACCTAGTTGTTACAGTAGTTTTCAAATACCTACTTCTAAAATATAACTCACTAGCTGGTACCAGCGAACTTCGTTTCGTTTCATTCCTTACACCTTCGCAAAATTCTTATTTCCACACCAGCATTCTAAAAATTATACTCTGGATATTCATCACGCTAATATTGTTGGTAATACATTTCTCAAACCATAATCGCATTGCCATCAGACGCCAGCAGATGCGTTCCTATACTGAACAACTTATGCTTTGGGGCCGTTTCAATATCTCCTATAGTTTAGCTGGGCTCCTGTTTGTGCACCTGGTGGTCTACATCAGGCACTACAAACCTTCGATGTCTATTCACCAGCTGAAGTGGCCCTTCAAGCTGAACAACTATTGGTTTGAAGTCATATATGTATCTCCTATAGTTTATCTGGGCTCCTGTTGGTGCACCTGGTGGTCTACATGAAATACTCCAAACCTTTGATGTCTTTTCATAAGCAGAAGCGTCCGATCAAGCGCAACAACTTTTGCTTTGAAGTCATATCTGTATCTCCTATAGTTTAGCTGGGCTCCTGTTGGTGCACCTGGTGGTCTACATCAGATACTCCAAACCTTCGATGTCTATTCGTTAGCAGAAGCGTCCCATCAAGCTGAACAACTTTTGCTTTGGAGTCATATCTGAATCACTTAAAGTTTGGCTGAGCTCCTGTTGGTGCACCTGGTGGTCTACATGAGGTACTTCAAACCTTCTCTGTCTTTTCACCAGCAGAAGCGTCTCATCAAGCAGAACAACTTTTGCTTCGGAGTCATATCTGTATTTTCTATAGTTTAGCTGGGCTGCTGGTGGTGATTCTGATGGTCTACATCAGGTACTCCAGACCCTCAAGTGGAAGAAAAAGTAGCCTATGTCCGTTCTCGGTGTATGAGCAATCTCTGTGCCAAATTTCATAAAAATCGGTTCAGTGGTTTAGGCGTGAAAGCGTAGCAGACAGACAGAGTTACTTTCGAATTTATAATATTATAGTATGGATTTATTTCCGTAGCCTATCTACCTATTACTTATCTACTAACTGTCTTCTAGTTTTCCTACCCAGAATACTCCCGTCTCCTAGTTCCCACAGAACCGGTAGACGACCAGCATAATACAGCCATATACCGTCGCAGGCAGGATCTATGGGCCCAGTCGGACAGGCTTCACTCGGCCCAGGTCCAGTTTTAGAAAAAATAAGTCACACGTAACGGGTTAATCATGTCTGATTGGTACTATCAGAGGCAAAGCGAGTTGCCTGTTCAAGAGATCAAGTCATACATACGTTTATTACGCCTGTATCCCTTGTGGGGTACGCAGAGCGTAAACGGCTATAAAACGTCCATTTACACCACGTCTGACAAAAGTTTCAGAGTCATTCAAAAGACTGTGTATCACAGTAGTGACAGGTTGTCAGCCTGTCGCTTAAAATTGCAATACACATACATAGGTACATTTGGTCACACCTATATCCTTTGAGGGGTAGGCAGAGCGTAAACGGCTGCAATAACATTACCTCTCAAATTCCTTAGTCGCTTAATACGACACCCACGAGAAAAATATGGGGTGATGCTATTCTGTGGCACCATACGGCAAGTTGTACTGGTTCTTGTTAAATTGTTTGTAAAACATGTATAAGCTGATCCCTTAAATGGTAGCTTGAAATTTAGATGATAGGTAGGTGTGGCGAAAATAGATTGCTTGATCTGCTGGGAAAATTCTAGTGATACGATGATCTATGGTCTTATCACCATATTCATCAATCAGGGTTTTGCAGTTATTTTTATACAAGCAGCTCCAAAGCAGCTCTATGTTTTAGTTTTTTTGTTGTTTCTTAAAATGGTGATAGGTACTGAGTTTTTGAGATCAGCTGAATACCTATCCATCAACTATGGTTAACCGTATGGTGGCGGTGATACCACCTACAATAGTATTCCCAAAGAGTGTTGACGTAAGGCAGGTGGCAGGTCATAAAAATAGCCGACTTTTTCTATAATGATTTTGTGCTCTAGCAAAACATGTTACGCCGATCACAACTCATTTGGGATAAGGGCAGGAAAATTATGATGGACTCTTGGAAATGTGATAAATCTTGTGCATCTTGGTCTCGTATATGTTTTTTTCGAATTCTACATAAGGGAAGTAAATAATAAAAAATGGATTCGCCACTTCGAAATTATACCTACCTAAGTATAGCCTTTACCCATATATTTTTTTTAAGAGCTAGAATATTTTTTCTTAGTTCATTTGTGTCGTTTACAATTTCTAAGCTGCTCTACTTGCATCAAAAATAAGTAGGTACTACGAGTAGTATGAAGTCAAAACCTGCTCTACATAAATAAAAGTAGTATGCAGATTCTACCACAATTTTGTTTTTTAATACCGGTCTGGTTAGATGACAATATTTCGCTCATTAAAATAATGAAAACGAACGTGAGAAAACAGTTTGTTTATAAACAATCGGATTATTGTCAAAAGCATTCAAATGAGCACTATGGCGCCTTACACACATAACGTCGATCGACGTTTTTTTTGCGCTGCGTAACACACGCGTTGGGACAATACGAATTTCGACCTTATTCTAATACCATAACCATAACAGCCACAACAGTCCACTGCTGGACATGGGCCTCCCCCTATCGGGGGGTATTGCCATACTCACCACGCTTGGCAGGCGGATTGGCGAGCGCAGTGCATGATGTTGCATTGACAGGGAACGCTGCTGCCCATTCCCGGGATAAGTATCCCTTAGTCGCTTTTTACGACACCCACGGGTAGAATTGGGGTGATGCTATTCTAAGCCGGCATCACACGGCATGCATATTCTAATACAAATATCACAAATTAGAGAAAAGGCGCACGGGGCGCCTATACAGATGGCTCACTCAGTACTAGCGACGATTTTGACGCTTAGAACTTTAACTGGAAATAACCGGAATTTCGTTGGAAGTCAAGGGAGCTAAGAAGTTGGTTGCCACGAACGTCATATTTCTTTGATTCAAATTGGCTCAGAATCATATGACGTTGTTGTATCAGATTTTACTTTTTGGAGATTCTTATACCTACTTTGAGATTATTGACTATTTAACACAACCCTGGCTATTTAACAAATGACTATCTCAAAAATTCTGAATCGGTTTTAGTGCAAATATAATTTATGTCAAATTGTTTGATAAATGCTTTTATCTACACTCAGTTCGTAATATTCGTTTTACAGAATCGAAAGTACGAACGTAATGAACTGCATTACGAATATACAGCCTTTAAAAAAAAACTTTCATACTACTGGCAGCTACATAAAGTAACTCGATTTCTAGTATTTGAAAAAAAATTAAACGAATTGACCCGCGTACCAAATTGTAATCTGTTCCAATTTGACACTGGCCATCAGTAAGTCGAATGAAAAAAAAAAACAAGTGTCACCCGCGGCGGGACGACACTTGAAATTATGAGGACTTATTTATTTTTAAATCTTTGCTTCAAATAATTTTTCGAATTAAAATTCACCGATAAATGCTATTTAATTTTAAAAGTTGTTCAGTTTTTATGAGCCTCCATTTTAACGTTTAGTTAAAAAGTTACTTATGTACAAAAGTTGTTCAGTTGGTGGTTCAGTAGATTAGCTTGTAGATAGGCTTGCAATCGCCATAGTGCAGTGCGGAGGTTTGAATTATTTTTCATAGTTTTTCTTGTAGAGTGTAGATAAAATAGTGTATGCAACTGCAAATAATTAGGCTTTAGAATGCTCGTGTCAAACTATTATCACACTCGGCTGCGCCTCGTGTGATAAACAGACACTCTCATCCTAAAGCCTCTCATTATTAGGCAGTTGCATAAACTACTATTATCAACGCAGCGTTGTGCGATATTTTGCGTTAACGGATGCGTCTGTCAAATCATTTCACATTTGGAAACCGGTTTGTATTTGGTGGAAAATCGTAGTTTTTAAACGCAACGAATAGCGCTGCACAAATATAACGCAGAAACTGACGTTATGAGTTTAAAGAGCCGATATTTTTGCATAATATACCAGTTACGGCTGACATTTAATTATAGAGGTACTTGAGCATTCGAGTTTCATAAGTTTTCTGTAGTGTTTTGTTTACGAATAAAGTTTAGCTGCAAAATACTAAACTCGTCCGTAGCTGGATTTACTTACTTAGGACCTATTATCCGCAGATGTCATATCTATGTGTTTTGACTATCTCGACTCGACACACTACGACCGAAATTACGCGACGGAATTCGGCGCAATTACACCAGCAATGTTCTTTAGCTGAAATTCCTTCGCCGAATGTCAGTCCGATCCGAAGCAATTCGGCGTGATTTGTAGGTACGTAATTTCGGCGTATAGTGTGTCTTCCCAATCGAAAACACCGAAAACTGACGGAAATGAATTCAGTCGCCTAATTTCGGTCGCGTAATTTCGGTCGTAGTGTGTCCACCTTTAGGTGTGTCCACACAATATCTTTATCTAAGTGCCTGCCGACTATCAAAAAATTCGTGCTGAGCAAGTGCGTCACATACATACCACTAAAACCTGGCATCAATTAGGAAAGAAAAATCTACACATTTCACGCCTTTATCCCTTGCTGGGTAGGCAGAGCGTTATTCGCAGTTCCTAAAAGAAAACTTGAAAGATACTTATATGTATGTTTCCTTCGTATTAATTGCTTTCACTCACCGCTATAAATCAGTTATATACGTTAATCAGCTCTCATCAAGTTATACGGTTATAGACAGCTTTTTATTCCAGTCTTCCTTATAGTGTACCTACTAGCAACCCGCCCAGCGGTTTCACCCGCGTTTAACATGTATCTGTGGGAATAAGACTAGGTACCTACGTTCGTATAAATTCCATGTGGTAGGTAGCAGCTAAGCTAAAAATACTGCCAGCTAGTCACCTAGTTCACTCAGGGTGTTTCGTACAAGGTAACATAGAATTTTGACCTCTACTGAATATCTGTCAACTATGGTCAATCGCATGGTAGCGGTGATACCACTTACTTACTATAGTAGGTACTCCAAAAGAGGGTTGATGCCAGACAGGCGTCCGATTATAAAATATAGCCAAATTTTTACTACTTTGCTTTAACAAAACAAAATATGTTGTGCCAACCCAAACTAATTTGGGATAAGAGCAAAAACATGATGATAAACCCTTCTCTTGAATCAATCTATCTATAAAAAAACATTAAAATCTGTTGCGTGATTTAGGAACAGTAATAATAATAATATTCGTGTGGGACACCGAGTCGTTCAACGACCTGATGAACCCTGGTGTCAGAGTTTTTCAACCGCCTACTGCAAGTAGCAGGCCTCTGACATGGTTGTGTAACGACCGCCATCATAGACAGCAACCGGGACCGACGGCTTAACGTGCCCATTCGATGCACGGAACCATCTTACTTGCGGACAATCAGGTGGTTCAGCCTGCAATGTCCTAACCAGATTGGGAACAAATTCACAAAGTGATAAAATATCAACTTTGTAAGTGACCCCACCGGGAATTGAACCCGGAACCTTTGCGGGGCAGGCAGGCATACCACTGCGCCACATCGGCTGTCAACAGTTAGGAACAGTTAACGGTGACAATGGCAGACGTACAGACAGACAGAGTGACTTCATTTTACACTACCTATGTACTGAAGTATAAAGTTATCTATGGTCAGTTCTCATTGACTCCTCATTGGAAAATCAACGTTTTTATGCAATTACAAGTAACTACTGCACGAGCCGTTACTCAGTGGATCCCCGTTCAGTTATCGCGTGAGAAGACGGATTTAAGGAGAAATTTGCATTTTGACGTGTGAATGGTGAAGCCATTAAGAATTCTAATATTTGTTTTATACCCAAATTACATGCAACGAAATTACACGAGTTTTTATTCCCAGTCAGGACTCATCTGCTTTTCACCGCGTAACTACAAACCTAACAGTCATAGAATTTCAAAATGTAAAAGATATGATAACTTGCGCCGAAAATCTTTGATAATAGACAATAGCTTACAAATTCTTGAAATAGGTAATCAAAAAATTGTGAAGAAGTTTTCATGGGATCTAAGGACCAGATAAGGGATCAACCCTTAAATTTTTAATTCGAGGTATCGAGATGCCGCCGGTAGTACGTATCTATGTAAAAAAAACTGCATAAAATCTTCTTGCTGACTAAATCCAAGGCAAATGACTTTACATTTTTCAATGCCAAGAACCCAAGACTTACTGATTCACTGACCCACTGGTAGGGCTAAAGGGCCATACGTCTTAGCTGTCAAGTGCCACTTTCACACCGAAGCGTTATGTGAAAAACTGCCCATTGAGACTCGGGGCTATACAGACGGACTGCAACTGAAAACCGCAAATACGGCATACTTAGATATGTTGCTGTAGGCAGCGCAATAACTTCAAAACACTTTGTTCTGACTCAACATACGGTAAATGACTCTACATTTTTCAATGCCAAGAACCCAAGACTTACTGATTCACTGACTCACTGGAAGGGCTAAAGGGCCATACGTCTTAGCCCCAAGCTTCACAGAGAGGACATAGGACATGCCCTACGACGCTTGACGTTTGATATCGCGACGCTTTGGCGACGCTTGAAACGGTTTCCATATAAAATGTATGAAAACGTATTGACAAAGGCACACACAAGCGTCGCCAAAGCGTCGCATCTATGAAAGCTAGCGTCAAAAATTAAGAAGAATGTTTGACGATTACTTGTCTGTCAACTGTCATTCTTACGTCCTATGCTCTTCGTCTCTTTGGTGGAGTTTGCGCCTTAGCTGTCAAGTGCCACTTTCACACCAAAGCGTTATGTGAAAAACTGCCCATTGAGATTCGAGTCTATACAGACGGGCTGCAATTGCTGTGTAGTTTTAGCGCACCCGTAACGCATGTATTTGTCAGAGAGGAAGTCACGAATTTCAAATTAAAACACTTCTTGTGTTAGGCATACAATGTAACAAGTGCCAATCGCGAAAATCCGAAATAGGGCCGAGTGAACTTTCTGTAAACTCTCTATTTTGTGATACTTGCATAATTTTCACCGCAGGATGGATTTGAACCAGCGACCTTCGCCATCTGTACTGGCGACGCTTCTACCAACTGTGCTACAGCGGCTCTTTGAGTTTTCCGGAAAATCTGGCAAGTCTTCCTTAAAAAGAATGTTACGATTTGTACAAAGACTTGTTTTTTTTTTTTTACTTTCTTTGATGATAGCAAAAAAAAAATGCGCAATGTGTCATTATTTGGCACACAAAACTTAAAATCACGTGACTGAGAAGGTGGTTAACTGATGTATTACCATAAAAAAATATAACGCCCTCTTAAAATTTGCTAATTTCGTTTCGTCAAGCATATTACAAAAGCTATTAATTACAAAGTGCTTAAGATTTTAATGTTAGCTGCATATTGCAGTTATAATTCAGTCAAAGCTGCAGTTCGTCTGCGTAATTCTTATATTCTGAAGTACTTAAACACCGTGTAACGATATAACGTTAACACAATGACTATGGAAATATTAAGTGGCTTACTAAACTAGAAAATATAACAACGATTCATCATGTTGAGATTTTTATACAGATAAAAATATGTTTCTCTTATCTTTAATGAACTAAACCAAGATAAATAATTTAGGTAGGTATGTGTCACTCTTAACTATTTTACAGTGCAGGTCTCTTCATCGTCATCTTAAGAGAGTATTTATTTATTTGAGTTTTTATTTGATGTCATGTTGCGACCCATATATCACGTTAAATGAACTTTAACATAATTTTTAAAGTTCATTTAACAATTAATACATTTAAAAAATACATACCGACTTACTATCCTTTGAAGGAAACAACTTATGCTGGTTTTTCCAGAAGTTCCTAAATATTGCCAGTCAAAAGTAGGTCTCTAATGGATAGGATCTTTAATGGATAGGTTGAAATGTTGATGACAGTACCTCAAATTAAAGTCAAAATTATCAGTTTCATGGTTTTCAGTTGCAGCACAGAACGATTTGCCCATGACTGACTAACTAATCTAAAGAACTGAAATGTTTCCAGCGGAAAATTCGGTAGCGGATCTTGCCGCTAGTGTGGCTTGACACTAAAGCAAGTAATTGTTTTCTTCATGTGGCGGTAATCTCCAACAACCCAGAAGATTACAATATAATGTAGATCATTGAATCACCATAATAACAGAGATCTCGTACCAAAAACAGAACTTCGATACAAAAGAGTTCAACGCCTCCATACAACAAAATTATCGTTTTTGCTCCAAATCTTTCATGTAAGTACTTACTTATTGTTAGCCATTTCGATTCACACATTTATTTTAAGTTTGTGTACGAGCATTTAAGTGACTAATGTGTTTAACAAAGAAATTCTTTGTGATGTTACAATGTTGCATCAGTAAGTATTTTGTGAGAAATTACCAAGTGTACTAAAGTGTACACACGTAGGTATGCTCATATAGGACATGTCATGTGAATTTAAAATTATTTGATGTATTATTGAATCTATTGAATCAATCAAAAATGTGTAATACAATACATATGACGGTGATAACACAAAATAGCCCGCGAGCCGTTTTCCTAGTTGGTCATTGATAATAATGAAAATACACCAAACTTTGAACTTGGGATGAAAAGGCGGAAGGTTAAACAAACTATCTTCTATCTAAAATCATTAGTGATTGACATCGATTACCTAAGTTTTGAGATAATAAGGTAAAACTATCGTCAGCAGATTCACAGGAAACGCTTAAGTTGACTTTTGGGTGTACAAATATAATAGTGGAACGAGTACAAAAGGTTTAATTTACAATGTCTACGTAATAACTATCTAATATCGCTTTATGTACTCCCATGACTTGTGTTTTCCTAAAGTAGCCATTTTTATTCGATCCTACGACAATAACACCTCATGCGCGGGCGCAGGGGTGAATGACCCGACAAATTATGATCGACGTATGCACACCATTGTTGCTAGTGTGCCGGCTAATGGATAGAATTTTAAGTACAAACACGGTATAAGGATTTGTACTGTAGCGAATTTAGGTTTTCGGAAACGGACTTTTTAGGGTTTCGTAGTCTACTATAGTCCGTCAGGTTCGTGCGCGACCTTCTTGCGGGGTACAGACGGTTGGGGGGCGAGTAAGCACTTGCGGATGCGCGCGTTTCCCTTCCCCGCTACACCTCCCGCTACCCGCTGACATCTCCCCTCCCAACGTCTGTCACCCCTAGGGAGGGTCGCGCACGAACTTGCAGGACTATAGAAACCCTTATCATTTCGTCAAGTCTATCCGTCTGTCTGTATGCCGCGCCCTCATATCTTCGTCAGTTTTAGAGCTATCGACATGAAATTTGGTGTGAAGATAGATCGTGTTGACCCAAATATAGAAAAAAATATACCAGTTATTTTTTGGACCCCCTCCCATATAAGTGAAAGGGAGGCAAAAAAAATTTTTATTCCTGTAATATTGAATAGGATAAGGTATTGCTGAATAAGTCTTTTAAAACTAAGGGGAGGTTTCTTTAAAACAAAGTCTCCAAAATGTTTCTGTCTGGAGATATTTGCTTTTAAAAGGGGCGTGTTTGACCCACATTTTGTTCCAGCTGTATCTTCTAAAGTATAAATGGTAAAAAATTGAAAATAATTATGGAATATAGTTTACAATATTAATATACCATGAAAACTATAACGGATATTGTACCACTTAAGGTTACAGAAAATAAAATATTTTCTATTTGCGTTTGGTAACCATACAGCTGCAAACAAAGCAGCAACAAAATTAACTTTGTAACGCTGAAAAACCTGATAGGTAGACGTTGACTACGAAACCCTATTCGTGGGCGTGTCTGACACGCTTCTGGCCGGTTTTTTAAATATATGACAATCTTTAATGCTCTGACAGGTAGCAAAGGAAAAAGACGTGATGAGGTGAATGAAAGACCGCAGTAACGTAACTGACTCAAAAAAGCCATTGGTGAAAGTATGAAGTTGATCGTGTGAAATTTAATTCTTGCGATTCTTCATTGTCTGAAATTATTCAATAAAGTAATGATTTTTGTTTTCACTAGCATGGGAAACGGAATGTTCATTTTATAGACTTCGTCGAAGAGTTGTAAGTATATTGTTTCAATACGACATCAGATCAATCTTATTTCCGCGACTTGTTACCTAAAATACTCACAATGAACGCTGTTTCTTGTATCTCAGCCACCCAATTTCACAACAAAACTATAACTGGGACAGATAAAGAACATATCCCGAATTGGCAACATTATTTTTTGCCTCTCTATCATATTAAATGAGATTTGAGCAGTACTTGAACAATAATGCTGACAGTTTGGAATATGTTCTGTATCTGCGCCAGTTGTACCTACCTGTCTATGTAGTTTATTGACTAATCGTGCAAACGACGATGACGTTGCTGACATCTGCAGTGTTGGATGTCGCTGGAATTCATTGATGAGAGAGTAAGTTATTTAAGTTTAGTCACTCACTTACTTTTAGGTAGATAAAGACCGCTCCTTATTCAAGAAGGGTCACTAAACGCAGTTCAAATCTCTTTACTATGATAATTTGTCGCAAAGTACGCTTGGTACTGCTTGGTACAATAGAGGTACGAGGTACAGTGGAGGCCTCCCTATTTGTCTGAACATCAGACTGCGGCGTCAGTGGCCTTGCTTATTTTGTCCATCTTTCTTATGTTTCTTTGGTGACGTGACTTCTAGTATCGATATGCCAGCTTCCTATCAAATGAGATTATTTAGGTTGTAGTGATAGTGAGATCAGAACGCAGTCCAAATCTCTTTACTACGACAAAAGTCGCATGGTACAAGTAGGTTCCTATGGTAGGCATGGTACAATGGTGGAGGCCTCACTACTTGTATGAACATCACACTGCAGCGACGGTGGCCTTGCTTATTTTGACCTGACTTCTAGTACCTATATGCCAGCTGACTTTCAAATGAGACTTTTAACCTAAATTGTAGTCCTACTGAGATCAAGATACTGGCGGAGAAAGAATCAAACTGAATGAAAGGCATCGCTCGACCAAAAAGAGCCAAGCTCTTAAATGTAGAAGAAGAAGATAGACTAAAGAGTCGCGTTAGTTGAACGCAGTCCAAATCTCTTTAGTACGACATGATGTCGCATGGTACAAGTAGGTACCTATGGTAGACATGGTACAATAGTGGAGTCCTCACTGTTTGTATGGGCATCAGACTGCGTCAGTGACCTTGCTTATTTTGGACAGAAACTAATGTCAGGCCAGCTATTGTCTATGATGAGTGTAACAAGCAGGTGTAGCTAAATAATGTGATGTGTTCTTGAACAGGTGTTTATAACATTTTGGATATATTATCCAGAATTAGATGTACCTATGTACACGAACAACTACAATAGATACCTACCACTCATTGCCATCATCAAATCACATAGCAGTCCATTGCTAGACAAAGGCCTCCCCCAGGGCGCGCCACAAGGCACGCTCCTGTTTTCGCCATCCAGTCGCTACCAACTGCTCTCTTTAAGTCATCGATTCATCTGGACGGAGGACGTACAACCACAAATTAGTGAAACGGCACGCGGGGCACCCATACAGATGGCTCACTCTTACTTTTGATTTTGACGCTTACTGACGAAAACTGGAAATAACCGGAATTTTAGGAGAAGTCAAGGTAACTAAGAAAGTAGTTGACACGAACGTCACATTTCTTGGATTCCAAATTGGCTCCGAATCATTATGACGTTCTTCATCAGATTTTTCTGTTTTAATATTTTTATACTTTGAGATTTTTGACAGTAGCAACCCTTGCTCTGTAACTGAAATAGGTCTGAGTGAACTTTCTGTAAACTCTCTATTTTGGAGTACAACGCTACGCTTGCCGAGCCGTGGCTTCCAGATGATGTCTATCCATAGCTATAGACATGGGCTTTGTCCTGCCCCTGTTAGGCAGTTTTTGTCATAGCAGACGGGTTAGTGAGTGCAGTGCAAGGTATTACATTTACAGGGCATGCAACAGTCCAACTTCCTGAATTTATATTTTAAAATCTTTTTCGGCAATCATCCTATAAAGACTATCAAGGAATTATTCATTTTTCTCTTATTTTTTGTGCGTAATCTCAATTAAATTCACCGTTGACTCCGCCAACTTTTATTAATCAAAATAACAAAACCACAGACTACAAAACAGCCAGTGTTATTGGCAGGTCGTACGCTCCCACCGTCACGGTCTGCGCATGTTGATTGTCGACGTCCGATGAACATTACCGGCTTATGGCCGCACGCAACGACGCGGTTCGACATTTGAATTTCGTTTGAATATGGAATGGCAGAAAAAAGAAAGATGGTGGGTTAATAAAGACGTGTGATAAACTTCGCTGTCTGTCTGTCCGTCTGTCACCAGTAATATGTCATGTCATAAACCGTAATACCTAGTCAGATAGTTCAAATTTTCATTAATGTCGTAATTCTATTGTCGCTGCAATAAAAATTGGAATAAACTAAAAATTAAGGGGGGCTTCCATAGACAAAACATATTTTTTTGCTCGTTTTTATCTATTGATGATTCGAAAGCTGCATCTCCTGAACGGGAACAGTTTGAAAGTTGACTTCTTTACAGAACTTGGATCACTTAATCTAAGAATCAACTGGGTTCCCATTCAATAAACCTGGTTTGTTATGCCATTTTCATATAGAATGTTTCGGCACACCTCGTGCGCGAGTTCAACTCGCACTTGGCCCATATCTACCCGACTGCCTCAGGAGGGTTATTTACTTATTTTGGGTCAAAGTAGCCGCCAAAAAGATGCGTTTCGAATATTAAACTTAACGCGATTTCGTCTTCACTTTCTCAACTCCTACTTCTTTATTTTCCTTAACTTTCCCTTTTCTTTGAAATCTCTCAGTTGCCGCATGTCATGTCCTGTACTTTTTTTATTAATACTTTTTTTTCTGTTACTTTATAAAGGCTTCGTGGTTCCGTTGTACGAACAATAAAGCGTTTTGTTCAATCAGCGGAGCGAAAAGTGTGGTTTCCCGCAAAAGTTTTGTATAAAAGAAGTGGCAGATGACGACAAAAACTGCTTATTTCCACTTTGATTCTCATAATCAAAAGTTTCCATTAAGTAACGTCAATACAAATTCTAACAATAAGTAGTAGGGGTCAATCTGCCCCTTTAGGAGTCCAATTTATTTAAAATCATTTTTAATACAATTTATAAAAGCAAGGAGGTACCTATATAGAGTGATCCAGATAGCACTATGTCGAAGACGGTTCAATTATGTATTTTGGAGTGAAACTCTGCTGAACGAAGAGTTTTGTGGTTGAGATATAATCTGGGAGTATAGATAGACCAATCTAGCTAATAGTTTGGGATATGAAATTTCGCATGGAATATCTTTGATGTCATTTTATGAACAGTTCTTTTTCTCTGAGAATAGTATAAAATATCTTGGAAATTCGACAACTGATCTATACACACACGTTTCGACCTTTAGTCAAATAGTTTTGACAGGTGTGACAGGTGTATTTTGCGGTTTCTATTCCGACAACCGATTCGCTTCGCATTTCCAGTTATTAACTTTTCGAAGAAACAAACAAACGCAAAAGTCACTTAAACTTTACTAGAAGGTAACTGTAAAATTATGAGGTAGATACCTACCTAAGAAGTAGATATGTATGTAGGTATTATACTATACTAAGAGGAGCGTAAAGACCATTCGCAATCATAGTGTCATGAAATGACTTGACCAGTCTAAGCGGGAGGCTAAGTTACGCTGGTCGCAATAGTTAGATACCAGCCTAATCTGGCTGCTCATGATCATGACACTATAATTTTGAATGGACTATAAAAATGCACAAATTAAAGAGAAGGCGCGAGAAGCGCCTGTAAATGGCTGTAAAAATCGCCCATTTACTCCACGTCTGACAAAAATTTTGAGAGCCATTCAGAAGACTGTGTATCACCATAGTGACAGGTTGTCAGCCTGTCGCTGCCCAGGATGTCTGTAATGATACGAATCTGGCAACCACACCGCCGAGGCCGTATCTCCTGCGCACGCGCCTCCTGCGGGCACTACGGATATACGGATAATTTATCAACAGATCAGACTTCTGACACGGTATCTGTGGTCTAGAAACTGAGCAGAGGTCCTTAGCCACTTGTCATCACTTTTTAGATTGCTGCCACTTTGGTTAGACACTGTAGGCTTAAACACTCTATTATTTACAACTAGCAGCCCGTTAGCAGTTTCACCCGCTGCAACTCGTATTATCTATTTTCCAACAGAAAAAAGGCCTTTTCCCGGCATGTGCTATACAAGAAAACCTTTCTCTTGAATCACTCTATCTATTACAAAAAATCGCATCAAACGCCGTTGCATGGTTTAGGAGGAGTTAGCGAATTCCATAACAGAGAAACGCAAAAGAGACTTCACTTTTTATATTGACAACGTTCACCTTTAGAAGACAAGACACGTTAAACCATCGATCGATGTTGCAGCGTCAAAGATTACCTATGTTTTAAAGGTCGGTAGAACCATGACAGAGACTTACTAGAAGACTAGTCTTCTGAAAATCTGCCTTCCCTCATTTTAAATCATTCTTCCCTCAATTTGTTAGACAAATCACGTTGCGTTTGATTTAGCAATCATGTAGCGAATGTTTTATGACCGGGCGTCCGGCGTCAACCATAGTTGACATATACCTATTCAGCCGAAGTCAAAAACTCTACGTCGCCTTTTACAAAGCACCTGAGTGGACTAGGGGTGCCAGTATCGCCAGTCGCTACCACACGGTAAAAATCTGATACTAGATAAGGTTTATCGGGTCGTTGGTCCTACACCCTATATAATGCCATCAGCCCTTAGCGGTGAAAGCCGCTAACGTTACTAACTCGCTACAATTCGCCATGGTTTC
Organism: Phthorimaea operculella; assembly: GCA_024500475.1. Lineage (NCBI taxonomy): Eukaryota > Metazoa > Arthropoda > Insecta > Lepidoptera > Gelechiidae > Phthorimaea > Phthorimaea operculella. The sequence continues at coordinate 3,364,492 of JANFCV010000053.1, read as the reverse complement.
GCCATAGTAATTATGGTGGGATTCACACACACGCCGGAAGATATTGCGGTTTTTGCACCCAACATACAAATGACAGCATGTGGCAGCCGCAACTTGAACCTTAATAAGGCCACTGCTGAACATAGGCCTCCGGTTTATATTTATAAGGTCTTTTAAATTCAGTACAAATTATTTTAGGTGAGTTGTACTTGTGAAATTAAACTTACCTACCTTAAGAAACATGAGTCAAAATACGAAAAGAATATATGTATTTGTAACGTGCACATTGGCACTTTTTTTTAAATTTTTATGTGATAGACCCATTTTTTGGAAAAATAAATTAAGTATCACAACTAGAACTATCTCCAAAAATATTTGCATTTACAGTATGGCTGTTCAAATAGGCCATATTTGACAGCTGCCAAAAACATGTAATTGCTACGACATAAGCTATATTCTTCTTTGTTGAGATGTCTTCTAGAATAGATCTGACAGCTGTCAAATATGGCCTATTCAAACGGCCTTACTTTAAAAATACTCTAAGCTAGATTTTGTGAAGTCTTTTCATTTAAAAAACGGAAAGTCATAAGGTGTGTGTGAGGGAGGACCGCTTGATGGCGCCACGGGCGTCAACGGTGACGGCTCCGTGGAACGGTTCCGCCTTCCGTTTCGAGGATCGCAGGTTCGAATCTCAGATCGCACGCAGCGAGTGAAGATACCGAGCAACGGGACTTTGAACGTTTCAATTTTGTAGGTACTTACAACTACTACAGCTACAATCGTCTACTGCTGGATATGGGCCTTCTTAGGTATCCTTCTTTCGGGGGGTATTGCCATGCAAATTGGCGAGAGCAGTGCAAGATGGTTGGTTCATTCACAGAGAACGCTTCTGCCCATTTTCTGAATCAATATATCATACAAATACGGTTTATGTGAAACTGTTTGACAGACGCATCGGTTAGCGCGAAAATATTGATGGAAGCATTTGTCAAACATTTGTATGATAATAAGGTCAAAACTCGTATTGTCCCAACGCATGTGTTATGTAGCGCAAAAATAAGTCGAAACGGAAGTTTCGTGTGTTTCTCGTCTTAGTTGGTTTCTACGACACCTATGGGTAGAATTGGAGAGTGATGCTATTCTAAGCCGGCACCGCACGGCAAATTTTGTGCTCACGTGTTACTTACTAAATTTTTTTTTTTCAAAAATCATGAACTTCGATGAAAATGTGAAATTTTCATGTCTTCAGCATATTATCCACTTAGGGTACCGCCTTTTATTTCTGCTTGTCTACTTTATAATTCAATAACATCATTAGGGCACTGCCTACTAGTGATGTAGCAAATTTTTTATCGACAGTCGATAGCACTCTAATTTTGTGTCTGTGAAATATGTAGATGGTAGGTTCCCGCTTTAAAATACCTGTTCGACATCAGCAAACGAACATAAAATCAGCCTGAAGTTGTAAATATCTCATTATTATTAATTCCCGAAAAAAAATGACTATATTAAATAACAAACTGAATAAATGACAAGCGTCCATCGGGAATCAAACCCGGGGCCGTTGGTGTCCTACTTACTGTTCTGTCACTGAACTATCCTTGTCAACTATCTTGGTTGATCCTAGTAAATTTTTCGAATCCGTCGACACAATCACTGTCGACTTCTGTAATATTTTTTATTGCTTATTTTCATTGATGAGAATAGTAACACGTGAGTGCATTAAAATCCCAGTAAATTGAACAAAAATTGTCTTACTAAAATCCAATGTGTGTACACATTTTTAAGTTTTTATCTGAAATAAGAATTAGTTTTTTTGCTGTCTTATTTGAGATCTGAACTGATTTGAATGTAGTTATTTAAATTAACTGCCTACTTAAAATTGGCAATGAAACATAAGATGAATACTTTTTCGAACAAAATCCTTATAAAACACCATCGACAAAAAAAACTATCTATAGCACCCCAACACTACAGCTCACTGCCCTAGCCACACAATAGGTTCAGTTCACTATAAAATGACGCAATCCCATAGCCAACCGTACGTCTGTGGTCAGCCACCATGAAAGTTAGGTAATCTCCCCATTCTTGGTAAACTTCTTACTGTTGGGTCTTACCTAGGGAGTTTATGCCGCGAAACATTTGATTTGTGAAGCCAGGTATACATTGGGGACAAAATCCCAGATACTTTGAATATTGTACAATGTTCCCAATGTAGACGCACAATGTTCCCAATGTGGACGTGGACGCTGTTTCGTTGGGAACTTTGTGTAAAATACGTCCACATTGTGAACATTGTCCGGAAACCTTGTATAATATACAAAGTTCGTGGCAGTTTGTCCCCAATGTACAGTTCAGCAAAAGAAGAGTAGAAATTAAATAAAATGGAACTAAAAATTTTCATACTAAATTGTTGCCATTCAGAGCCAATGTTGCCATTTAATTTTGATATTTTATACAAAGTGATGCCCTCATTTTTTGTCTGCTCTTTTTTGCTGCACTGTACACTTTAAGCTTCCGTTTGACATCACGTCGTATCAACAACATTCGTCGTATCTCCTCCTATAGGTAATGCCTTGTTTATTAGAACCATCCAAATTGCTTTGACAGTGTTTAGAGCAAAACAGTATCTCGTCAATTATCAATCTGAAATAGCTAGATTACTGCATCTCGTTGGGCAAAACCTTCATATACTTAGTTCTGTCCCTGATTACATGGCTCTGTGCCGCTGGCATAGCTGTGCGCCTTCTAGGTACTTCATCAGACACGGTGGTTTCGTTCGTAAATAGTTACCTATTTCATAGTCACAGGTAACCTACAAATACCTACAGCTTTTCTAGCGGGCCAATGCGTTGCGCAAAATGCGACAGGTGTGGCTTGACACTTTGTAAACTACTTATTGTAGTATTATGTCGGATGGTGAGCGGAACATCATGATGAAAGGATGATATGAAAAGCTGGAGTAACAATACTGATGTGGTTTGGTTATGAAACTGTAGTAGGACTTTCTAGCAATCGCATAATCTAAAACCTAGCTAAAGTAAAACTCAAAGAGTCGATTGAGTACCACGAAAATAGCAAATCAATCAAACAGATCTATGCAAAGTGTTAGTTTAACTCGATTTTTATAACTAACCTTGGAGCTGTCAAAATTTCAAGTTCAACTGTCAAATCCCATAGTATTTTGAAGCGCACAGCTATGAAAATCGAGTTATAGGTATGAGTATGACGCAGTCTTCACACATACACATGAGAGTTAAGATCACATCTGTTAGACAATAAATTGATCGTCGGTCGCCATTGATGCGACACGCGTCTCACATGGTGTAGACGGCGTTTCTACCGTTTCGTACCGTTCTACATTATGGAAACTTTCGGAGAATCTTCCGTGATAAATAATGAGAGTAGGTAATTTGAATATTTAATTTAAAATTATAAAAATTGTCTCACGTCTCCGTCTCATGTCTTACGTCTCACCTGTAGAGTTTGCACCTAAAGATGAAAAAGTCATTAAGACAGACTGAATCTCGGTTAAGAGAATCTTTATTAGCCATTTCGTTGTCAGATTAGTAGTCTGGAGCACTTTAAGCCGACATAGAATGACATAATGTTGGAGAAAATAATTTTGCACTGATATCATCTTATTTATGTAAATAAAACGGGTATTTTTATTATTTATTTTATTTATTTAGAGTATACACACGTGTAGATTTAAAACCAATGCGTAACAAGAAACTGTCACACCAAGGTCCATCGAATCGTTCACCGATTCGACATCCTACACGAAAAGAAAAAAAAACAGTCACCGTCATTTATCATTTTATCACAAACGAACAAAGTGTCGCTAATGAAATCAAATTGCCGTGATAGTATCTTAAATATCTGTTGTCTGAAACAGACATAAAATCAAATATTTTCTTCACTTCGCACTATCATCATGTTTAGCAAAACCAAAGCAAAACCAACACCGACTAACGACCTTAATTTCTAACCGTATTTACTAATCACGCACCTGACCCTACCTGCCGAAACTCAACGAACTTCACGCCATCTGTCATTGAAGCCTGTTAAAAAAGCCGTTATTCCGTACGTTTGAAAACCGAACGGCTCCCGGCTTCACGGTCCGGCGCGCGCGCAGATGACGTCACTTCCGCGGCGACTTCCGGCGGACGCGGGTTGGTGAATCAGATGGTTTTACTTTACATTTTTATTCTGTTGGCAATGAACTTGTAGCTAGTTGAGATGAGGAATGTTTTATGTATGACGATTACGCATTCTGAATAAATCGGCACCTATAATTATTAATAGTCGGTAAAGATCAAACCATGATGTTGCAGTTTCTGACAGCCTACACTAGGTACAAATGACAAAATTATGTTATCTTCTTCTTCATCGAGTGTGATGATGATGGTAATTTGTTTGATGCGACAATGTACCTATTATAATATATCGTAATATAAAATATCGTAAACTCATCACGTCAAAGAGCAGGACCCAGACAAATTACCAAACATTGAGAGTGAAAGATTGAACGTACGATACTTATTAGCTATGGAAATATTCCTCAAAAAACCACTACAGCTTTGAATGAAACAAAAATTCAGTCGCCGAATTTCAGCTTGTATAAGTTATACATACTCGTACATATCATAATCCCAATATCCACACCACCTCAGTGTACATACAAAACAGTGACTGGACTATACGCAAGAGACCTTTGCGCCTTGCTATGCCACCCTTAGCCCGTCGTAAATAAAAAGCTAACAGGTGTCTTTAAGATTCAAACTTAAGAAAACATTTATTCCTATAAAAACCTTCTAACCTACACCTGGCAGTGAACTAGAATATCCAATCGAAACCTTTACAGTTCAACCATAAAGCTCCGCAAAAAATAAGGTCTGAAGCTAAGTGGGAAGGTTAGGCTCTACTGCATCCGAGAAAAAAAGCTTGACTACACTGGATATATAAGAAAAATTTACCGTATAAAGAGCATTACAACGAAAAAGCTAAAGGTGACACCAGAGATTATAAACAAGATGTTAAAAGAGAAATTTCGTTTATTTAAAATAGGAGAGACTATATCAATATAACCTGCTTAATGTATCTCTTGAGAAGCAGAGAAGAAGGTATAAAGAAGTAGCTGGCTTAACATCAAAGAAGGGTGCAAAAAAAGTAACTTAAACTCACCTCAAATTAATAGGAATGAAAATACTGCTTACGGGTCAATCTTTTCTGTATCCACTGTTTAAACTTCGGTTGAATCCGTTGAATTTCCCCATAGTATAAACCCATATGACATCCATCACAGAATAAAAATACACAAAAATTTCATTTGCAGCGCATTGGTGTGCCTAAAGTTCTATAGAATCGCTTTGCCTCTAACGTAGCTTTACCCCCTAAGTGGGCAAGTCACGGTCCGCCGCACCTCGTGGTAATCAGTCGCTACACCTGTACAGTCCGTCACAGTCAGTGGGTTAACACCTGCGCCTGCGACGCGACACCTGCCAGCGTACTGCTGAGAATGGTATTGCAGCGAGGGAAATATGGATATAGTTGAGACGGTTACTCGGTGCATTTGACGCCGTATGACAGTTGTATCACAAATTAGGGAAACGGCGCGCGGGGCGCCTGTACAGATGGCTCACGGCGATTTTGACGCTTACTGACTTTAACTGGAAATAACCGGAATCTCAGGAGAAGTAAAGGTAACTAAGAAGTTGGTTGCCTTGCCACGAACGTCATATTTCTTGAATTGAAACTGGCTCAGAATCAAATGACGTTTTTTTACCTGATTTTACTGTTTTGATAATCTTACACTTTGAGATTGTTGACAGTAGCAAGCAACCCTGGCTGGCTATGTAACAAATGACAATCGCAAAAATCCTGAATAGGGTCGAGTGAACCTTTTGTTGTGGTGGAAGTCTCTCTTGTAGTTTTACTTAAAAATAATCCTATTAAAAACGAATTAAAAATCCTATTCATTGCAGAGAATGTTTATGAAAATCTAAAGACTGTTAATTATTACACTAAATAATTTCCTTTTAATTCTCAGATAGACATTAAACGAAGGAGCAAATTAAGCCTTTCCTGCAGGAAACGTTACTAATTGTCGTAATTTTTCAAGCTCACACTTTAAAAATTCCTTCCCATAGAGGCAAAGCGCAGCCCAACCATGTTAATGAAATTATCCGAATCCGTCGTTTTGGAATTCCTTGAGTTCTTTATAAATGGCGGATAAAAACTAGTCTCGACTATTCATCACATTCCTTTAATTTGTCTCACTCGTCCTAGGAATTTTGGTAACAGAAATGTTACCGTTTTTGTGACTATAACTCATGGATTCATGTGACAGCCGTAAATAGATGCGGCAACTTACGCCACGGTACCACATGGAAAATTTGGTTTCCGCTAAAAAACCGGATCCGGTATACGGCGCGTGTGACAATTACAGGAATTTTTCAGTTTAGATCATAAAAGGAAGAAATTTAGCGAACATAAATTCATACATATACCTACTCGTATCACGCCCATATCCCTTACGGGGGTAGGCAAAGCGTAAACGGCTGTAAAAATACAGCTATTTGCACGTCTGACAATAGTTCGAGAGTAATTCAGATGACTGTAACAGGTTGTCAGCCTGTCGCCGAAAATTACAATATATACATCAACTCTCAAATTTCTTAGTTGCTTCTTACGACACCCACAGGAAAGATATGGGTAGATGCTATTCTAAATTGGCACCAGGTGGCTTTTAATTCCCATTTTGCTGACTCCTAGTAATTACAAAGTCAGCAGTACCGTCAGCACCTACGGATTAATGTTAACGGTACATCTGTTCCTACAGTACGGCCGCCCGAATAGGCCATATTTTACAGCTGGCAAAATCATGTTAATGCTAAGACATAAGGTCAGTTTTTCTTTATTGACATGTCTCCTAGTATGGGTTTGGCAGCTGTCAAATATGTCCTATTCAAACAGCCGTACTGTAGTCGGCCCACACGGGGCGAAGTCGTAAAGTGGGGAACAAAGTGTCCAGCAACTGACCAGTGTGGACCAGTGTGGCGTGTACAGATCTGAGGGACATAGGGAAAGTGAAAACAATCTTCTGCAGCTGCACTGCCTGTGAATCTTGTGACCCTTGAAAACTTGCAAAATTTAACACAGCAAGCTGGATTTGACCCACTTTCGCCATCTGTACTGGCGACGCCTCTACCAACTGGGTTACAGCAGCTCACTCCAAGCTCGCGAATTTTGCAAGTGTATTTTGACCACTAACGCGTGGTAGAGCTAGAGCTCTATCTACTGGGATAGTTTTTACAACTAAACTTAACTTAATCTGCCCGCTCGTGTAAGGACAGATCCTAAAATTGCCAAACAAATGGGGGTGCGCGAAATCTGACACAAGTGAAAGGGTTTCTTCACAGATGAGACGTGCGACGCTATATAGACGTAAGATGACATTTGTCATACAAGTGATTTTCAGCCGTCATTGATGCGACGCGGGCCTTTACGTGTGTAGGTAGATGACGTCTCTTCTGTTTCATACATTTTATATGGAAACTATTTCAAGCGATGCGCTATTTCATACAAAAAGAAAAATAAAATACCTACCTAAAAATAAATTATCATCATTACATAGTATAAAGTAAAGTCCCTTCCCGTGTCTGTATGTATGTTTCCATATATCTTTAAAACCCCTCAACGGATTTTGATGCGATTTTTTTAAGTATATAGAGTAAATTAAGTGGCAGGTTTTTAAATATTCTTTACCTTAAATGTTAACCCCCAAAGGGGTAAAAAAGGGGTTAAAAGTTTGTATGGAAAATCATTATTTTTAAATGCGATCTGTTTCAAAATTTGTGATTAGATCAAAGAGCTAAAATAATTAAACACGTGTTTCAGGGATTTTCGATTTTTAACCCCTAAAGGGGTAAAAAGGGGTTAAAAGTTTGTATGGAAAATCTTTATTTTAAAATGCAATCTGTTTCAAAATTTTCGATTAGATCAAAAAGCTAAAAAAAGGAAATACGTGTTTCAGGGATTTTCGATTTTTAACCCGTAAAGGGGTAAAACAGGGTTTAAAAGTTTGTATGAGAAATCAAACATTACTTTTAAATATGATCTCTTTTAAAATTTGCGATTAGATCAAAGAGCTAAAAAAATAGTATATGTTTCAGGGATTTTCGATTTTTGACCCGTAAAGGGGTAAAAGGGGTTAACAGTGTGTATGGTAAATCATTATTTTTAAATGCGATCTGTTCCAAAAATTGCGATTAGATCAAAAAGCTAAAAAAACGAAATACGTGTTTCCGGGGTTTTCGGTTTTTGACCTCTGAAGGGGTAAAAAAAGGGCTTAAAAGTTTGTATAGAAAATAATGATTTTTAAATGCGATCTGTTTCAAAACTAACAATTAGATCAAACAGCTAAAAAAATTGAGTACGTGTTTCAGGGATTTTTGACTTTTAACCTCTAAAGGGGTAAAAGATGGGTTGCAGCGGGTGAAACCGCTGACGGGCAGCTAGTAAGTAATAAACAATCCTTCACTAGGTCTGCACACTCCACAGCCCTAGACTAACAGTAAGGTTAGTACTAGAAAAACAGCTGTACCTACAAGATCGCCCACGTCAAAACCTGCATGAAGATATCATCCGATGGACCTAGGACCTAGTGTGTACTTAGTGCATAAGTGAGGAAACTGTAAGCACTGATCTAGAATTATGTATTCAGTATTAGTTAGACCAGTGTTCCTCCAAGGAAGTTTTGTAAAGGGACATAAGCGTGGGAAAATGTACAACTTGTGCAGATAAAGAATAGATTCCTATTTGGGCATTGGGATACCGTTTCTATGAAGAACATCCAGTAGAAGTTGTTCACATACCTTATTAATCGAGACTCTGCTGACAGTTCCTTATCAACTTCTGAATTTGGAATGAAAAAGTACTAAAGTTTCCGTTACGAATGATTAGATTTGGATGTATGATTCTATCGTTTCCTTTTGACTTGACGGGTCCTTTCGCAAGTATGTTATTATGCGTGGCCCAAGATTAGGACAATTGGCAGAAACCAGCCAATAGCTGTACTATTATGTATTATATGCCAATACATTATGTATTCTGTGCTAATATTAATTTGTGGCAGAAGCTCGTGTTGGAGTTAGCTCCTAAGTAACTAAGTAAGTTAAACAATTCTTACCGTGGTTTGACCGGAAACCTCCGTTACTAAGTACGCCTCAAGTGTGACTTAACAATCCAAAATTCGTGCACACGTACCTAAATCGGATAAGTCACGGAATCGTACGTATTGTCTGTATATTAAATTAAAGATTCGTTCCTTGTATCGTTTCGAGACGGACGGTGTTTGGATGTGATTGGAATTATGCACTGCTCACGCTATGCATGGTTTTTTGGGGAAATTACACTGAATTTGATTGAAGGTCAAAGTGAGGTCAGTGAACTTTAGAAACACAAGTATTTATGTATGTGCATTGCTAGTTTGAGAACACAGCATAATTTCTGTCACTAAAATGTTTGCTGTGTGATGCCGGCTTACAACAGCATCATCCCATATATTTCCCGTGTCGTGTGTAAGAAGCGACTAAGGGATTTGAGAGTTTATGTGTATTGCAATAATGCAGACAACCTTTCACTATGGTGATACACTCAATGACTCTCACTCAAACTTTTGTCAGACGTGGTGTAAATGGACGTTTTTTACAGCCGTTTACGCTCTGCTTATCTCGCAAGGGATATAGGCGAGCGTGATATATGTATGTAACATATATCACGCGTGATATATGTATGTAACATATATCACGCTCGCCTATATCCCTTGCGAGATAAGCAAATGTTTAATGTAAGTTTAAATGGATCATTTTAATTTGTAGAACGTGTGATACGAACACAAATAGTAGCAGATATCTGTATTCGAAAATTAAAAAAAACGAGCTCGGAGCAAAAGTAGGTATCAAGAGTGCTTAACATACCTTAGGTGGTGACTAAGGTCACTATATCCTCAGCTTCTGTGAACAACGAAAAAATATCGTGAAGACGTAAAATTTTAAATATAAAATTTGAGTAAAAGAAGTTCGTACTTAGGTGGTCTACTCGTAAAAGCTCTGGCACTAGCGTTTAACGGCTCATTCGTCTACTAGATGACCATAACAAAAGTACCTAATAATAAAAAAGAGTAAATTCCAAAGTTTAATTAATCTACACAACTTAGAATTTAAGGTCGAAACGCAAGAGGTATCTCAACTAGGTACCTATCTTTAATGATAAAGCAGAAATTTTTACTACTTATTCTTTTCGTAAACAAACTTTATGAAAGTTTCAATACACTAGATCCTACTTAAGTCAACTTTCGCACAGCCAGCATTAAATTAAGCACGTCCAATAAACATTATTATTACAAATTCTTAATGGAAACGGCATCAGATTTAGATAATCATGGAGCTATGGTCCACAGCTCATTATCATATTGCTATCTTGTAACTACCTAGTACCTACACAGTAAGCCATTTTGTCACTTGTTGAAATTAACTGGGAAAGGAATAGGAAATAGATTAAATAAATTGACAACAGAATAATTTGCTTACGAAGCAACGACGTGATTTAGCAAGTTTTACTAAACTTGCGTATAATATAGTTTGAATATGACTTGAGTATAACCGCCGTATAATTTATTACATAGTGTAACGTTGCAGTTACATATTCTTACTAATTTAACTTAAACACCTAAAGTGTTCTAATTAAACCTAATTACAAACCTAATACCTTAGTAACAAAATAATTTCATAGTAGGATATTATCAAATCTGAAATCGTCACTGTTTACAAATTCCAAGTCGAGATGCGGCTATAATGCTCAGGCCGTCGAGTTCTTTGTTAACCGATCGGCGTCAGTAGATGCCAGGTACCACATTCCAGCCTTTGTCTAAAACATGGCGTGATATTTTAAGCAAGCTGATTGGTCAAGACGGCCCTTAACAACCGCCGGGTCCACATTCGGAAACTATTGACATGTTTCGGCTGTCTCCGTGCCTTTGTGTCGGAGCTACGGTTGACCGCTACTGGCCATTCCGAAAATCTCGCCTCACGCACTAGGACGTGACGCGCTCCCATAAACAAATAAAACCGTTATCGTAAAGACGCCGGTAACGTACCTCGACATCGGCACGTTATTGCCATAGTTTTATATAGTTATTACGCGCAACAGGAAACCCCAATTGGGTAAGTGTTGATCAAGTATATTCCATGTACTAGTTCTAGAATTCACCACTTAGTGTTCATATTAAATACCTGTGGCTTCCACCGGAAGCATTTTTGCTGTAGGCTTATGTAAGCTTTGTTATATGTTATGTTATCTCTGCTACCAAGCATCAAGCCCCGGCGTAGGTACCTATATACTTTATGTCGTAACAAACAAGTACAGTAACGCTCAGCACAGGTTAGCTATTCAAATGTTCCTAACCGCTTCTTATTAATTAGTGAGTTATTCCGTAATTTTATTTTACCGTAACAAGTACCGTAACGCTCAGAGCACAGGCTAGCTATTCAAATGTTCCTAACCGCTACTTATTTATTAGTGAGTTATTCCGTAATTTTATATTAGTGCATTTTATATTAATGCATAGATAAGTAGAAATGCTATTTCCATTTAATGCTTGTGCATCGATAAACTGTTCATTCTAGCATTTTCCTCAAGTACCTACTAATATTTGCAAGTCACTCAAACTGCAACCTTGTAATCTCCGTTCTGATAGTGAACGCTTACACCTTCTGCTTTCTCGGCTACTTCCCTTTATTAAGAAGACGCACTTCATGGGTTCACTATCAGCGGAGGAATTTTAGCACCATTCTACAGCGTGAACATTTATTCACAGGGGATTACCTTCGGGTTTGTTACCCACGGAACTGTTACCCTACGGGTTAAGAAACATCCAGAAGAATATCTCCGCTACGCACTACACCCATGACGGTGGACTTTCCGAAGTGAAGACGCTTCCTGCAGTACCAGCTCACTATTAGTTGCGACTGCGAGACCTCTACACTGAAGTGAAGACCCAGCCGCCTGTCGACCTTCTTCGCCAGGGAGTACCGTTCTACGCCAGCGAAAACAGACTACTTAGGCCGTACCTACCGCGACCCTTCCGGTTGTTTTATTTGATATTTGAATAAAATCTTTGTAACTGATGACGAGTACCCTCTCTTATTTTTATCCACTTAGGGTCCCCCGCCACATTGGCGCCCTTTAACGTGGTATACAAGAGTCTGTTTTTGCTGTGTAGTAGTAGTTGTGTGTTAAGTGTTCTTTTGTTTTTGTGTTTGTGAAACGTTATTTTTTGGTTGCCGTCAGCTAGGGAAATTTTTGATTTTGTTTTTTTAACGAATGTATTTTTACGTTTTTTCCCGTGTGGTACCGGGTACGAATAGTACCACCCTTTTCAATCCGAGGGTGCCGTAAGAACCGGCAGAGGAAACTTGTCGTCGAAGTCACCACCAAATTCTTCACGTCATATTTTTTTTTTCTTCTCTCTGTCTCAATTTTTTTGTTACGCACAGCAGCTGTATTTTAATTATACACTGTACTGTTGGTGTACACACTAGCTGAATTTTATGTTTTGTTTTTCTTTTGGTTTTGTGTTGTGTTTTTACATTTTCAGATTTTTAATTTTAAATCAACCATAACGTTATTTAGTTAGTCTTCTGTAACAGAACGGAGTAGGGACACTTGATCAACACTTACGTTAATTGAGAGGCTACACATTTTTATTTTTCTCTTTTAAACAATCTCATTTTTTCCTATAACTATGGAATACCCAGTAAAATTTTTATCGTTACAAAAGACGGAATTAGAATACGAGGTGCTCATTAGAGGCAGCGAGCCTGGTTCGACGGTTATTGAATTGCGTAAACAAATCGTGGACTTGGGTCCCAAATTTCCTTCAGAGGATATTACAGACAGTCCCTTAGAAATTGAGGAAGATTTAAAGGGTATTTCCGATGTTTTAACGAAGATAAAGTTACTTCTTGATGCTCCTTTGGAAAAAAAGACGTCAGTTCGTGTCCAAAATTTATTGCACCACCTATATCATCGTTTTAACAGGTTAAGTCCTGATGAGAGTACACTTTCTGCTCATAATGCTTGCTTACGGAGTATCAGTCTCTGTTCACTCGGTACAATGCAGCTGTAGAAGCACCAGTAGAGGACAAAATAATTACACCTATCGCAAACATAAACTTAGATCAACACTCGTCTATGCGACCTTTAAATATTAACGTTTCATGCGAGCGTGCTATAGCTGGCGAACTCACTAAGATTAAGTTCGACGGGAAGTCGTGTGTTCGCTCCTTTATTCAGCGAATTACGGAATTTCGCAAAGCTAGGATATCTCATCATCGAAATTGTTGTCTTATGCAACAGAGATTTTCACGGGTGACGCTTTGCATTGGTTCCGTGGTCTTGACGGTCAGGATGACAGTTCTGATTGGGATGCCTTACTTACTCGTCTAAAAAAAGATTTCGATCAAACAGATTACGATTACCGGCTGCTCTCGGAAATACGTGCTAGAACTCAGGGTGAAAATGAGAATATTACCATATATCTCTCTATTATGTCCGGACTATTTTCGCGTTTATCTTCCGAATTGTCCAACGAGGATAAATTAGAAATCCTCCTCCATAACATTAAACCATGTTATGCTAGTACATTAGCATCGGCAACTACAATCCCAGATATTGACACCTTAAGGTCTCTTTGCCGTAATTATGAGAACATCCATGCTCGCCTTGCTAATTATAAGGAACCACCAAGACCTTCGTCAGAAACATTGGCACCGGAGTACGCTTACAATGGTCATTCATCTAATAGGTCTCATAACTCAAATCAAAATTACAAACCAAGTTCTAATGTTGGTAATAATTATGATAGAAACAGGTCTTACCCAAACTACAGAGCAAATGTAAATAAGCTAAACCCTAATAATTATGTACATGCTCTGCACACTTCAAATGCAAAACCTAAATTTTGCCCACGGTGTCGTGATAACACACACCATTTACGCCAGTGCACGGCAGATAGGAGTAAAATAATCTGTTTCGTATGTGGTGAGGTCGGTTACAAGACCCCATCGTGCCCTAAATGTAAAACTAGTAAACATAGCCCTCCGTCAAAAACTAGTGGGACTGCAGAATTGTAACACCGGAATAAAAAAAAATAAGTCAGACAGTGAAGATTGGTCTAAATGGTTACAAACTATAAAATTTTATTTCAATTCTTATAAAGTGTGTACAATTCTGCAGGATCAACCAACTGATGATCCCCGTCCGTATGCGACCATATACGTTAACCACATTTCTATGTTAGGTCTATTGGATACCGGTGCAGTAGTAACAATTATAGGTAACAATAGGCATATTGATCTTGAAAAGCAAGGTTTTAAACTACAACAAGGCCAAAGTCTTACTGTAACCGCTGCTGGTGGCCAACGTATGCATAGTATTGGTCATATGATTTTACCCGCCAAATTTGAAGGTACCACCCGTTTAATAGAGGCATTCGTTGTGCCTGACATAAAAATAGATCTCATCTTGGGCATTGATTTCTGGCTCAAGTTCAAACTTTTCCTAACCATCTTAAGAGCATTTCTTTTCTCAAGGACGTGACATCTATTGCAAGCATTGATTCAGCTCCTTCTTCCTGTTTACAAGCTTATGATCACTTGAGTCAGTCAGAGAAGGCTATAGCTGACAATATTATTGCGCAATTTAATGATATTTCTACAGAGAACAAGGGTTTGGGTGAAACAAAATTGGTCACTCACAGGATTGACACAGGGGACGTTCTGCCTGTTAGGCAACGTTACTACAGAATGTCTCCCGAAAAACAACGCATTCTTGTCGAACAGGTAGACGAAATGTTGAGTCTCGACGTCATTGAGCCTTGCGAAAGCGCTTGGTCTTCCCGGTATTAATCGTCAACAAGAAGAATGGACAGCCCCGTTTCTGTCTCGATAGCCGGAAGCTCAATTCGGTGACTAAACGTGACGCGTACAATTTACCCTACGTGTCCGAAATACTTGATAATCTACGTGATGCTCGCTACTTATCCAGCATAGATTTATCTAAGGCTTTTTGGCAAATACCCATAGCTCCCGAAGATCGAGAAAAGACAGCATTCTATGTTCCGAGTCGTGGTACATTTTGCTTTAAACGAACCGCGTTCGGGTTGACCAATGTCCCTGCTACGCAGCAACGTCTCGTGGACCTACTTTTTAGGGAATTCGATCTTAAAGTATTTGCTTATTTAGACGACATAATTATCGTCTCAAATGATTTCAATACCCACGTCTCTCTTTTACTTCGTGTCCTGGAGAAACTGAAACAGGCAAACTTAACAATTAATAAAGAAAAGAGTCAATTCTTCAGAAGTCAACTGAAATATTTGGGTTATGTTGTTGACAGTAGTGGGCTTCGTACCGATCCAGAGAAAGTGCAAGCTATTGTTAACTATCCGACACCTACTTGTCGAAAGGACATTAAGCGTTTTCTCGGGACCGCAACTTGGTATCGACGCTTCGTCCCCAATTTCAGCACAATCTCAGGCCCACTTAACAAGCTGACTTCGAATAAAAAAGGTGGTCCAGCTTTCGTTTGGACACCAGAAGCTGACGCTGCCTTCAAGAAGCTGAAGGAATGCCTTGTCTCAGCTCCCGTTCTCTGCTGTCCTGACTATAGCAAGCCATTTGAGGTGCATACCGATGCCAGTAATTACGGTGTAGGCGCTATGCTCACCCAGGTCATAGACGGTAAGGAGCACCCAATCGCTTACATGAGCAAATCCTTATCAGCGGCAGAGAGGAACTACAGCATCACAGAACGAGAAACCTTGGCCGTTGTCATCGCTTTAGAGCACTGGCGTTGTTATTTGGAGAACGGACAGCCATTCACGGTCTATACAGATCATAGCGCTTTAAAGTGGTTCCTGTCTCTAAATAATCCTACTGGGAGGCTAGCTCGCTGGGGCGTTAGATTGTCCGCGTTCAACTTTGAGCTCAAACACCGCAGAGGCGTTGATAACGTCATTCCTGATGCCTTATCGAGGGCTGTTTCTGTGAATGCCATAAGCACTTCTGACTACTTCACTAAAACCAACGACCCATGGTATAAAAATATATACAATTCCTGTTTAACAAAACCACAAAATTATTCAAATTATCTAATAAAGAACAATGCCCTGTACAGACTCACGAAGAACAAGCACGAATCGGGCTTACTTTCGGAGTTCTCTTGGAAGGAGGTTGTTCCTTGCGAGTTGCGTGAGCAGGTAATTAATGAGAACCACGCAGAGCCCACGGCGGGTCATCTTGGTATCTTTAAGACATATAATCGCCTTGCTTTGCGTTATTTCTGGCCGGGTATGCACAAAGACGTCGTAAAATTCGTCAGTACATGCTCAAAGTGTCTCTCTTATAAGGCACAAAATCATCAGACTTTAGGTGAAATGGGTCGTCCAAAACAGTGCAGTCGCCCTTTCAGGTTATCTCCATTGACCTCATGGGCCCACTACCCGTCACTCGGAAGCAAAACAGCTACATTTTGGTTGTCACTTGTTGCTTTTCGAAGTTTTGTCTTATTACTCCCTTACGTGCTGCAACAGCAGTTTCCGTCTGCAAATTCCTGGAGGACTCAGTATTTCTAGTTCACGGAATTCCCAAACGGTTTATTTGGACAATGGAAGCCAGTTCATAAGCAAACACACGGAGTCACTCTTTGAAAGGTATAAAATCCCAAATATTTTCTTCACACCTAAATATACCCCACAAATTAACACCGTTGAGCGTTATAATCGCACAATTATAACATGCGTGTCAACATATGTTGATGATGATCACAGGTCTTGGGACATTTTCCTGCCAAAAATTCAATTTGCCATGAACAATTCCGTCAGTGAGGCGACTGGTTTCACGCCTTCCTTCTTGGTTTATGGCAGAGAAATTGTAACCTGCGGTTCACATTACGTTGATAATGACCTAGGTGATGAAATACTATTTCTCCCACGGGACATCTATGCAGAAAACTTGGGTTGCCTGTCGGAACTGTTCACCAATGTTCAATCAAAACTCTGGCACGCTCACATAAAAAACGCATCTCATTACAACACTCGCAGGAAGCCGTTGGAATTTAGAGTAGGTGATCTTGTGATGAAACGTACTTACGTTTTAAGTAACAAAGACAAGTATTTTTGCAAAAAACTCGCACCCAAATTCATTAAGTGCCGAGTTATTGCAAAGAAGTCCCCTCTGGTCTATGTGCTTGAAGATATGTCAAGAAAAACATTGGAACTTGGCATATTAAAGATCTTAAATCGGTTAGTTTGTATAAATAATTTTGATTTTCATTTCCCGTGTGGTGTCGGTTAAGAATAGCACCACCCCAACTCTTCCTGTGGGTGTCGTAAGAGGCGACTATAGGACAATTCAGAAGGGTCGGTTGGCGTTGGCACGGTATCATTAGGCAACTAACTAACTGTCCTTACTTACCTATCGCGCAGGTTATCTATCCGGAAGTACTAAACATATTCGTGCGGGTTCTAATCAGTTAATATATTAGTAACCTAACCTAATGAATGGATGCGTTAGAAACCCATATTGTGGTTCCTATTGTTTGTTTTTGTTTGTGAGAAGTATGAAAGTTAGATATGAAAGTGCTAACACGAATAAGCAACTGTATAGTACGGATTTTATTGCGGAAAGATGCAATAAAATCCTTTTGTGGCGCGCGGGGTAATGTAACGTTGCAGTTACATATTCTTACTAATTTAACTTAAACACCTAAAGTGTTCTAATTAAACCTAATTACAAACCTAATACCTTAGTAACAAAATAATTTCATAGTAGGATATTATCAAATCTGAAATCGTCACTGTTTACAAATTCCAAGTCGAGATGCGGCTATAATGCTCAGGCCGTCGAGTTCTTTGTTAACCGATCGGCGTCAGTAGATGCCAGGTACCACATTCCAGCCTTTGTCTAAAACATGGCGTGATATTTTAAGCAAGCTGATTGGTCAAGACGGCCCTTAACAACCGCCGGGTCCACATTCGGAAACTATCGACATGTTTCGGCTGTCTCCGTGCCTTTGTGTCGGAGCTACGGTTGACCGCTACTGGCCATTCCGAAAATCTCGCCTCACGCACTAGGACGTGACGCGCTCCCATAAACAAATAAAACCGTTATCGTAAAAGACGCCGGTAACGTACCTCGACATCGGCACGTTATTGCCATAGTTTTATATAGTTATTACGCGCAACAGGAAACCCCAATTGGGTAAGTGTTGATCAAGTATATTCCATGTACTAGTTCTAGAATTCACCACTTAGTGTTCATATTAAATACCTGTGGCTTCCACCGGAAGCATTTTTGCTGTAGGCTTATGTAAGCTTTGTTATATGTTATGTTATCTCTGCTACCAAGCATCAAGCCCCGGCGTAGGTACCTATATACTTTATGTCGTAACAAACAAGTACAGTAACGCTCAGCACAGGTTAGCTATTCAAATGTTCCTAACCGCTTCTTATTAATTAGTGAGTTATTCCGTAATTTTATTTTACCGTAACAAGTACCGTAACGCTCAGAGCACAGGCTAGCTATTCAAATGTTCCTAACCGCTACTTATTTATTAGTGAGTTATTCCGTAATTTTATATTAGTGCATTTTATATTAATGCATAGATAAGTAGAAATGCTATTTCCATTTAATGCTTGTGCATCGATAAACTGTTCATTCTAGCATTTTCCTCAAGTACCTACTAATATTTGCAAGTCACTCAAACTGCAACCTTGTAATCTCCGTTCTGATAGTGAACGCTTACACCTTCTGCTTTCTCGGCTACTTCCCTTTATTAAGAAGACGCACTTCATGGGTTCACTATCAGCGGAGGAATTTTAGCACCATTCTACAGCGTGAACATTTATTCACAGGGGATTACCTTCGGGTTTGTTACCCACGGAACTGTTACCCTACGGGTTAAGAAACATCCAGAAGAATATCTCCGCTACGCACTACACCCATGACGGTGGACTTTCCGAAGTGAAGACGCTTCCTGCAGTACCAGCTCACTATTAGTTGCGACTGCGAGACCTCTACACTGAAGTGAAGACCCAGCCGCCTGTCGACCTTCTTCGCCAGGGGAGTACCGTTCTACGCCAGCGAAAACAGACTACTTAGGCCGTACCTACCGCGACCCTTCCGGTTGTTTTATTTGATATTTGAATAAAATCTTTGTAACTGATGACGAGTACCCTCTCTTATTTTTATCCACTTAGGGTCCCCCGTCACAATAGTTAGTTTGAATATGATTTGACTATGACCGTACATGAAGTGGTTTGAATAACATAATTGACTGTGCTGAAATTTTTTATCGATCACCCTTTGCATTTCAAAATCATATGCTTTCTTTCTACCCACTTCATGACTTCCTTTCATTTTCTAACTATTACGAGTATGTACATAGCTTTAGATATCATTTTACAAGCATGACTCAGTGTCCATAAAATATAGTAACCGCCGTTTCAACAGACTGATACTCTCTCTCGTAAAACCAATAATGAACTATTCCAGATAAGAAACTTCGTTTAGAATCCCATCTATGCCAGATTCTACACTTTATAGCAATTCCTTATGAAATTATATCTCAACACATCGTAATAATCAAAGAAAACTAGTTTATAGGTTAAGTGCAAATTGTTATTATCCCATCTGATAATATCTTGTGTGAAATGAACGTTATGTGTGTGATTTTCTCGTCCTGAATAGGTACAGAGTGCGTAGAAGCACGCACTGAGCTTTCATTTCAGATAAGCATCATCATCATGGGTTTCCACTTTAAGTTCCACAACCAGCCAATTTTCGCCTGTATTTAAAGTACGAAATTGATTATCCCGTGTGGTGGTTAGAATAACTTCACTCCAAGTCTACCCGTGGGTGTCGGGTCGTAAAAGTGACGTATAAATTCATCCAGGGAAGTATGGCAATGTTCCCCAATAGCGGGAGATGCATGCCCAGCAGTGGACTATTATAGCTGTTCATGTACGATATATCTACTGACAGCCTCATCAACATCAGCTGTTGCGCTAGTCATTCCACGACCAGTCCAATGCCAAGTTATTTTAATCTAAGTATTTACCTACTACAGGAAAGTTACTTTGTGTGTGACAGCCCTAATAGAACACAGCTGTTGATTTTCACACCCTGTATAAACCAGCCATCAATTGAAGCCTTGAGGGACACATCATCAGGATAATGTTACATGATTATTATTGTGCGTTTCCTGGCTCAAACAAACTAAGTATTGGGTGTGGGGTAATCATTACAGATAGCGATGAGCGCTTTTCTTGTTCTATACAAAGTAGTTTTGCTAAGGTTTGGATCCCTTATTATACCAAGGTCCTCATGATATCAAATAACTTTCATATAGGTACGTAATGCATTTTAGAAGTGTTCCTTACTATTCGCATTATTCTGTACTGTGAGCCATGCATGTAATGAAAAGATCTCATTTTCATAGCTTGAAAAATAGAGGGCCTTTCGGTCGTGTTATCAATTTCTTTTGAAAGATCTGCGGGTTTTATGCCATATTTACGGTTTTTTAACGTTTAGCCGTAAACCATGAAATTGACTAAAATTTTAAATAGAGCCTTTCACTATTCAACTAAATATTTATTCTCAGACCAAATTACAAGTCACTACTTATATTTACAAGATTACCTATGAAAATTGCGTTGTAACTAGCCAAATGATCATATTCATAGTAAGGTCATCAGTGCAATGTGTCACGGGGCCTAGAATGCTTTGCATTACCTATTCATGGGGTCCACGGCATTTGCATGCATTTGCAAGTGGCTGGCGAAAATATAGCTCAGGTACGGATTTAGGAATCAATTTCGGGGGGCCTATCATAATATTAACTAATGTCATGCTAGACTAATGTCATAAACCCGACTGACACTTTCAAATAATTAACCTTTTCATTTATTGTCGTCTTTATATTTATTTGACACTCGCAGTCGCGTGCAGGGTCTGCACGTCGGCAATAGTCACTGATAATACTAGAATTAGTTAAATGCAAAATAATAAACTCGAAAAAGTTACAGCAACTGTCTGCCACAGTTACCTGCCACCAAGTTATGTAGGAACTAGTAGAGAAAATTATATTCTCAAAATCTAAATTAATTAATCCAATAAGTCACTAAAATCTACGTTACGTTCAAACACGTACGTTCTATGTTACGTTATGTACTTCCTTAAAATAATTTACCAACATAAAATCGGGGTATTCTTCTTACATTAACAAAACAATTAAATATGTTTGTTAAACGTACAATTACAAACTTATATTCTATTTATATTGCATTTGAAATAGAAAACTATTTAATTTCTTTTACTGTACACAACATTAAACCAAACAAAAGAGAATAAACCAACAAACAATACATTAATAAATTGCACAACATGAGCCCTCAACCGATTTCCCTGATTGCGTCCCTGTGAAAATGCATTCAATTTGCAAATTGGACATTTCGTCGCAAACATATACCACATAGTACCACATTTTGACGCATCTAACTGTACACCTAGAATACGATAGGCGGATCCCACACCATATTTCCCTATTTATTTATTTACGCAATAGTACGATGGAATTCATAATTTTTCAAATTTAATGCTTTTGCATGCTCAGTTTTCTTTTCTGATTTTTCCTCTTCCCAAAGGTGGTCTGGAAAAGATCGCTCTTAGCGATAAGACCGCCTTTGCGCACTTTTAGAATAAGTTTTCCTTTGTTCTGTATTGTGATTGTGTAATAAAGAGTTTTTACTTATTATTAGATACTTACTTTTACTTACACCTGACGTCAGTAGGTGCAAAATAGATAGATATATTGCATCATGTATCTACCACAGATTATACAGATGCGTCTGTCCAACAACGCAAAAGTATGCGATGCTCCTGCGTCAACGTCGGTATTTAATATGGGGAATTCGAAATTTCCTTGCATCTGATCTGACAGTCGCATTCGCTATACGTTATGCATGCGCTAAAAGTGCGCATTTACGAATGGCAAGTGTGAGATCCACTATACTATACTAGGTAACATAATATGGTCATAATATCATAGAGTTAATGGGAATACAGAAACCCAGTGGCAGGGATGTCAGAAAATTGATTTCAAATGAATTTTTTAACAGTTTAATGACAAATGCGCTCGTTAAGTGGTGTTGTGAATTAATATATCGCACGTTGAAAGCAATAGTGTAACTATCCAAAATTTGCATGATTTTGACTAAAAGCGCCATCGCATTACGTTTATTTCAAAGAATATAATGCAAAAACACCTATTTTTCTAGCTATCTTACAAATGTCTCGGTAAAGTAGTGACGGTATGTATTTTTTACCATTTTGGCGTTTCGTTAAGTGTAATAGTGAAATATTTTGTATAGTGACGCGTATGCCAAACAACCTCGAGTATATGCTGAGAGGTAAAACGTCACATTTTGTATAATTACACTATTACATTTATTTTATCTTGACGACGCGATAGAGATTCTCTACAATAACGTCATTATCCATAAAGTGACAGTTTTACGTTTAAATTTTGTTCAGAAATGAAGTTGAGAGTTAAAGAAAAAGCGTCATTTTGTTTATAGTGTCTATGTTACTTCACAAATTTATACTAAACATTGGAAACAAAGTGTCATTTTAGGCTTAGTGCCACTTTTCCTTTTATTATTTTATTAGAATTGGAACCTGCATAACAAACTAAATAGAACTTTTACGTTTAGTGTCTTTTTGAAATAATCCAGAATTATGTTTAGCTTTCAAATTTATGTTATTTTGCGTTTAGTGACACTTTGTTTTATAATTATTCAAAGTTTTGTAGAATATGTCTTAATGTAAGCCTGACATTTTATGCATCAGGTCAGTGGTAAATTGATCACAATGACTAGTTTTTTAAAATCAATAGTGTATTTGTATCCATACAGTCCTACTTTCTTTAACACTTTTGAAGTAATGTATTCAACCAAATAAAACAAAATGGACATTTTAGTGATAATAACTTTACATCTCATAAAATTTGGTTTGATTTACTATTAATTTAGTTCATAAAGTCTGATTTAGTTTAAAGCCAGTATTCCTTTAATACAAAGTAGATTTATTAATCTATTTAGAAATCAGTAAGTAATTTATTGTGTTTTTGAGGTGGATTGATGTGATATAGAAACCCCTAATGAATAGTTAACACTGACTTAATAACTGTCTCCTCAGACGATGGGTTTTACGCTGAAGAAATATACTTAGCATTCAATCACAATATAGCCCAATTCGTTCGGTTAACTCTACTAATTATTCAACGTAGTAACGTTGTTTGCACAAATGTAATAAGAGTGCAAAGAAAATCCGCAAGATTTTCTTTTAACTCTTTCAGCAGCTAAATTAGTAAAGAAGCTAAGATCATTAACTCCTGCCTGTACATACAAAGGCAGACGGCATTTGTAATATTATGTACCACGTAATTTCAAAGTCAACGTTAAAATTATACAATTTTTTCTTAATTTGAAAAAGTATTCCGTTTGTTGTCAATTTAGACATGACAGGTGCTATGACATGACTCCACATCTTTATAATGTTATAAATGGAAATAAGAAATTGAAAAAAAAAACATTAATCGACCGGGGCTCCAACCCGGGCCGCGTGACCCTACCTTACCTTGTTTCAATTGTTCGACGGCTTCACAACGTTCTTTTTATCTGCCAATATAGGTTGCTGTCTGCCAACACTAGTGGCATAGTCCCCGTTTTCAATTAGTTAATTTAAGTAAATAGTAGATACAGTAATGCCCATTCTTCTATTTTATTTATAAGGTATTATTATTAATTTTCGTACACATGCTAGATTCCTTATTATCTCTTAACTTTCTGAATTAAACTAAATAATAAAGCGTACGTTGTTTTAAATATCAAAAAGTATGGTTTTACCACTGCAAGCAGGTACCTGGTGCAGTTATATTGGTAACAAAAAATATGAATAGAATTAACGAGTTTTTGTCATTGAAAGTTCTTTTCTGTTTGCATCATTTAGATGAGATTGTCTACAGGAAAGATTTTAAGTCAGTAGACGGAAAATATATTCTGTATTGCCTGAAGACAATTGTTTCAAGAAACTCTGATAGGGTTCATCAGCTGGTTCGTTTCTCAGTCAGAGTCTCACTCGAAAAGAAGAAGTTTTACGAGTTAGCTGTATTAGTAAGAATCGTTAATCTTATCTGTGTTCCGTTAATAGAAGTGTTAAGTAATATTGATAGGTTAGGGTTTTTGTGCCGTGTGATGCCGGCCTAGAATAGCATCACCCCAATTCTACCCGTGGGTGTCGTAAAAAGCGACTAAGGGATAATTATCCAGGGAATGGGCAGCAGCGTTCCCTGTGAATTAAACATCTTGCACTGCGCTCGCCAATCCGCCTGCCAAGCGTGGTGAGTATGGCAATACCCCCCAATACGGGGGAGGCCCATGTCCAGCAGTGGACTGTTGTGGCTGTTAAGGTAAGGTTAAGGTAAGGTAAGGGTATTTTAGTCCGTAAGTGGAGCAATTCTTAAATTTTTAATTTTACACTTAACTTATAATGATACATCTAAAACCCAACAAGATACATTGATAAACAAAGGCGAACTGTAATACTTTTAATGAATACAAAATTATACTTCTATTAAATTATAAAATAATAACATATGGTTTTTAAACGTAAGGACCATAAATTATATGCCGTATGATACCGGCCTAGAATAGCATCGCCCCAATTCTCCAGATAATGGGCAGCAGCGTTCCCTGTAAATGCAACATCTTTTACTGCGCTGGCCAATCCACCTGCCAAGCGTGGTGAGTATGGCAATACCCCCCGCTAGGTGGAGGCCAATGTCCAGCAGTGGACTGTTCTGGCTGTTATGGTTTTGGTTAAACGTAAGCACATTGTGTAACAAGCACTAGTGTCCAATATAATCAAGCTATCAAAAAACTCTGGACCAGATACACCCTTTTTTCGCCTCTGATAGCACCTAATATGATGGGAAATAGGGTGATGCTATTAAAAGCTGGCATCACGTGACATATAATTTGTTTTTTTATATAATTTAGCTAGGTTTACCTTTCTGCATGAATGAATCTTGTTTCACTATAATTATGTAACTAAACGAAAATTATACTCAGTTTGAGTGCAATACTGTCACTATACAAAAAAATACAAGAAAAATATAAATAAATAATTTAATTATTAAGATATCAGTTCGATATTTATACAGCTTAAAAAGAATAAAAAATCTTATTTTTATCAAAAACACCGAAGTCTGTAAGTTTTTAAGTCATATAATAATGACAGTTGAAATTTTTCAAAATTTGATTTGTCCATTTCTCAAAACAAGGTTTTTTGGATAGTGACGGTAATGGTTTCAACGTGCGATATGGGGACTTTATGTATTATTTGCCCGACTACAAAAAAGAGGTTATCTTTTTGGTTCGTACCTATATTTATTAAATCTCAGGTTCCTGGTTTTCTATTGTTGGCCTTTAGTGCCTAGAATCACAACGACCGAATTACGCGACCGAAATTCGGCGGCTGAAATTCCATTCTGTCGTTTTCCAGGGTTGAAATCACGTCAAAATTACTTCGGACCGAATTTCGGCCATATACTACAACTACAGTATAAATCTGTTCAGCAGTTTTCAGAAGTTTCAAAATCGGTTAAATATTTGCCCAGTTACTACTTGTGCATTCGTTATAATTCTGTGGTGTCTTATTTAATGGCAAGTTTGTGTTGTTTTTTTCATATTGCATCATTATAATATGAGAGTCTACCACCTGCAGTGCCGTATTAATAAAAAGGTGTCGTTGACTGCCCGAAAATTACCTGTTATTTGTTACAATGTTGCTGAGTAACAATTTATTGATAAATCGTGCAAAGATGTCGACCATATTGGAAATTAATTTAACAAGTTCTTTGCACTCATTTTGCTTTATTGTAAGACCGAATTCCAATATAATCAGATCACCATTTCAGTAACTTAAATGTAACTTAGATTAAAAAAAAACCGGCCAAGAGCGTGTCAGACACGCCCACAAATAGGGTTTCGTAGTCAACGTTTAAATATCAGGTTTTTCAGCATTGCAAACTTAATTTTGTTGCTGGTTTGTTAGCAGCAGTATGATGACCAACCGCAAATAGAAAAACTCATTTTTTTCTGAAACCTTTAAGGGTACAATATCCGTTATAGTTTTCATTGTAACTTCAGATTGTAAGCTATATTCCATATTTATTTCAAATTTTTAGCGTTTATACTTTAGAAGTTACAGCTGGAACAAATTATGGGTCAAAAACGCCCTTTTTAAAAGCAAATATCTCGTGACAGAAACATTTTAGTGACTTTGTTTTTAAGAAACCTCACCTTAGTTTTAAAAGACCTATTCAACGATACCCTACTCAATATTACAGAAGAAAAAATTTTTTTTTGCCCCCCTTTCACTTGTATGGGAAGGGGTCCAAAAAACATTTAAAATATTTTTTTCTTAACATTTCTATATTTGGGTCAACACGATCTATCTTCTCACCAAATTTCATGTCGATAGCTCTAAAACTGACGAAGATATGAGGGCGCGGCATACAGACAGACAGACAGACAGACAGACAGACAGACAGACAGACAGACTGACAGACAGACAGACAGACAGACAGACAGATATGACGAAACTATAAGGGTTTCTAGTAGACTACGAAACCCTAAAAATGCCCTAATGAGCCCTAATTGAGACGCAAACAAATAAGGACTTCACAAGAATATCGTTAAGTACCTACACGTAAGAGCGTAAGACCACCATTTATTTTTTGAAACATTTTTCGCAGGCAATGATTAAGCTGCGGTAGCTCGGTTGCAACTTATAGCAAAATTCGCAGATTCATAATAATATAATTCATGCACCTAACAGAGTGTCTTAAAGGGTGTAGAAAAAGCTTCGTTTATTACTAAACTGTACTGTAAAGCCCCGTAGAAAGAAACATTGTAAGTGAGAGCAGCTTAGTAAGCACCATCTGTGACAACTATGGCCCAAGCACATAATTATGTATGTAGATATAGGTGCATTAGTATAATGTTACATGTGGTTTACTCACGTGCGAGATGAGGTGCGCGTGCGCATACTGTTAAACAGGGACGGATTTAGATAGTGTAGAAATTGTGGATTAAAAAAGGAAAATATTTAAAACTTAAAATATTTAAACGATGAAAGAGTTAATAGGTAAATTTCGCGAAGCATAAGGTCAAATATGAGACTGCATGCATATGGTAATTCCATACAGAATGTGTAAGGAAAGTGTTTCGTTCAGGAAAGTATTAACTACAGTTCAAGGGTGGGACAGCTCAGCCCTTGAAATATTTTTATTTTTTTTACTCTATCTTTCTTTGCCGATGGATGCGTCTGTCAAATTCAATGTTAATGACAAGTCAATTTGACTGACGCATCCGTCAACGCATCGTTGGCCATGGGTCGTCGTATTTGGTGGAAATTCGCATTTTTCTAACGTTGCGATAGCGCAGCACAAAAATAACGTCGAAACGGACGTAAAGCGCCTTACTTTTATCTCACAATTATCAAGTAAAAAATATTAAAATCTAGTTCTAAATACATCCCCTTGTGTGCATGTTGTACGATGGTATCACATGACTAGTAAGAAACAGCCAAAATTCACATCATGCCCCGTTATGATCATAAGAGCATGAGATTTACTTGCTGAGGTGGGTAGATTTTGAACCAGATTCTTTGACATGAAAACTTGTCATGTATTTGAAGCGAGTTAAAACGTGGACTTGAACCAGGGACCGTGGTGGAGAACCTTTCCACTGCTTTGCCAACGGCGCCTCGATCGACACAATATTTTCAATCTCTCTTTTCTGAGCAATTTAACGACATCTAGTCATTGCTCATTGAATAGATAATATAGCAGCACAGTGATAGCATAAAGATCCCAATATATCTCGCCTATAACAGTTCACTACTCAACTACCAGCCAATCGCCGTCATACAAGATCCAATCTTAAATCCACATTTATTTTCGTTGTCTGTGTTCCCTTAAACAATGTTTTTAGACAACCGTGCTATAAATAAAAACATTGTCGTGGTTCGTATCATCGTTCGTAAAATCGTATCAATCGTATGTAATACTAGCGTATTTCTATGTAAGTTCAATACTATGTCAAGACTATCTCGAACTAAACGCTCGTCTAACTTTTTTGTGATCATACCGTAACTGTCTTAACGAGTTTGTGTTAAAATACTAAGATACTATACATTTAAAATTATTTTACTCCCTGTGGAACGATTTTATTGAATCTTGACATTCTTGAATCTTTATCTTTACGCTTTTAAGCTCTATTTAAAACTCATAAAATACGTGTAAGCTAAAGCACTGATAAGAAGACACTCAATTTCTTACATTGTTGTCAAATTATCAAGAGATCTACTCACACTGGTAACTCTTTGTACTGTATAACAAACCGGTATAATTTGATCTCTTGCATCGTAATAACGATTTCAACACTTCCACTCGTAAACGTCAAAGAATTACTTTAAGTTTTAACTACTTACTTGTCACTTTACGTTTTAACTACCTGTACTTGTCATTTTGAAAGTAGCCTGGGTGATTTAAATCCGTTGGTTTACAAGCAATTATAAATTGGTGTTAAGCCACACCAGTGGCGTATGCCGCGACGAATATCTACGCCACCTGAAACGATGCTTAAGTGTTTTATTGTCATTTTCTCAATAGTAAGGACATGCCTTTAGATTGATTCATATAATTATAGCTACAAGGCTCCACGATGAAGCATTTTTACCAAGTGTCCATTTTTACCACACAATCACGGTTCACAGCAAACTGTATGGCGTCAAGCTCCTATGAGAAAGATATATGTAATCTTCAACTGCTTAAGTGGGATCATTCAGCTAGCCTTCTACATTGTGGTGCCGTTGACTAAGATGGACTACTATGAATTAAGTAGATTTCATACCATATCAACTAACCAAGAAGAAGAATGAAGGTAGGATCAGTCCGTCTGAAACGCATATACGATAGCGTTTCGAGCGGGATGTTCCGCGACTGGTATTCCATAGATATGGCATGATTCTAAGATGTATCTATCTGGCTGTTTACATTTAGGTAAATCACAAAATGTAAACCGTTGGGTAAACAGTCACGAATACACATTATTGTATTGGAATACAGAGTATTGTATTCGTGATGGCAATGTGACTGATGTACTTCTTGTGTACCTATTCGTCATCAAATCAAGATATCTCATAGAACAGTTAGATTAAGACATGTCTTGACATACAAGCTGATTTTTTATATCCATTCATTCATACACAGTCAAGAAATCAACCAAAATATACTATTTACTTGGTACTAATAAGTAAATTTTAATTACAATTTTGAGCTTAATGTAGGTAGGTAGGTATATCGGAATTGTATAAGTAATCATAAGTCATCGATATTAGATTGAATTGTGCAATGCGCAGCGTTAGCGGATTCGTCTGTCAAACCGTTTGTCAAAACCGTATTTGTATGAAAAATCGTATTTTCCTACCGCATGCGATAGCGCTGCGCAAACATAATGCACAAAAGGATGTTTTGTGTGTAATGCGCCTAAACATAGGTACTCCATTGTAGGCTGAACCACCTGGATTGTCTGAAGGGTCCGTGCTTCGGATGGGCACTTTAAGCCGTCGATCCCGGTTGCTGTCTATGATGGCGGTCGTTACACAATCACGTCAGAGGCCTGCTACTTGCAGTAGGCGGTTGAAAATCTCTGACACCAGGGTTCATCGGGTCGTTGAACGGCTCGGTGTCCCACACGAAGAGAGAGAGAACATACTACATAATATCAATCTGTATGTTTGTATTATATGTAGTAGGTAACTCTAGATTGTAGCAGTCAAGGCTAGGTTACACAACCCGTGAGTCACGGGTCAACAGAGCGGCGCGTGCGGCGTGCGCACGTCTGTACATTTATTACACAGATATCAAGATATACATACAGGTGGTATAAGGGCTCTCAAACTGTGCTGGTGATATACTGTTTCTGCACTTTACAAACTTTTCTGCACTCTACCTACACTAGCACCAGCGCGCAGAACAAATGAAATTTTGTTACTTCCATAGTTAAAAAAATTCTTGGTTCAATAATAAGAGGTAATTTATGTCAAATAAAGCTGACAACCTCAAGATATCGTTTTAATATCATGTAACGGTTTCGGCCGCATCATACGTAGGTATAATACTGCACACTATTTGCTTGTCAAGAGGAACACCGTTATGAAAAACGATGCGATAAAGCCAGAGTTTTTCAACAGTTTACTGCCGCTAGTAGGCCTGATGTAACGTTCGCCATCCAAGTGATGAATGATTAATATCGTAGCACAGCTTAACGTGCCGTCTGAAGCACGCAACATCTCTAGGACGTATAGAATCTGATGGTTCAACCTTCAAATCTCTTAGCAGTCAGGGAAAAAAATTACTTCTGTCAACTTTGTGTATCCTACAACCCGAGAATCAACACTCTCTATAATAAATCCAGAGACTAAAAGAGAAAGAGAGAGAGATCCATACTCAGAGAGAGAACCAGTAGTTTTTGTCTCTATCTATCATACATTTTGTTTCAACTTAAGAGTCTAATGTCATTTTATCTATTTCTTATTTTCACTTGTGAGAATAATATAGCACTGTGAGTGCATTACAATCCCAATAGATAAGAGTCTAATATTTGAGAAACACTGACATCACATCTCAGCTACTTTACGAGTAGACAAAAACTGTAGAATATTTTGTTAACCTTTGAGAAAGACGTGTAGCTGTAAATTTTGTTAGCAGACAACATGTCTGTTCGTTTAAGTACTTTGTCATGTCATGCCGTGATTCATCGTCGCAGAGTTTTACGAATAAATGTGACAAATTAAGATTTGCATACCTGTATCCCACATGATGTAAAATTTTTGTTTGGGTAATAAAAAATTAGAATGCCATGTTCAAATTGGGACTTACTAATCAAATTACGAATTGACAATTTTAAAGTGTTTGTCTTATCGTTATCATAGAAAATGTAGCCAAAAAAATATATTGGGTACCTACCTACCTAAGTATCCATCAGTTTGGGTATCAGAACTTTGTCATCATCAAATTTTTTAGGACAATCAAACTCCAATTTATGGAATAGCTGTAGATATTATATGAGGTATTTGTATCTAACAGGTTTACACCTACCTTTATCAGTAGGTATTCTTATTTTATCTGTGACTGCAGTTCCGCTTTCCTTCTTAACACTAGTGTGAATAACCTCAACACAGATAATCACTTCAACATGGCAACTGTCAAACAAACATTAAATTCGCATACTTAATCAAATATCCAAGCAATATTTCACAACCGTATGTAAGTGATAAGTGACACACAGTTTAAGAATCTAATAGCTAGTAGCGAAAAGACATTTGTCACAATCTTGATGTACGGTCACGTTCAAAAGTGGAGACAATAGCCTTCATTTAAGATTTGATATAACGCAATAAGCATATTACTCCATTTAAGAGTACACATTTAGTGTACAGGTGTACTTGAAGCATTATTTCAGTTCACTCGTAATCTATAAGCTGCATTATTGCAATTGATTACACCTTTACCTATATAAGGGACTTATAGGAGTGTAGATTTGTACTTATATACGACAATCGGTGTTATAATTATCTAGGAACGATCCCTTAGTCAGCCGTCTGACTAAGAGCATTATAGGGGGGAAGAGTTACGGCAACAGCTGTTTAACGGGCTACTTGTGGGATTTTATAGAGCTAGCATATGACAGTTGGTGTTATAATAGTCTAAAAATGATCCCTTAGTCAGCCATCTGACTAAGAGCATTATAGGAGAATAGAGTTACGGCAACAGCTGTTTAACGGGCTACTAGTGGGATGTTATAGAGCTAGCATTTTAATAGAACACATGTGGACTGTTATACAGCTAAAGGCTGTTATGTTTACCCATTTTGGATTGTTATACAGCTATTACCTGTAGTAGGAAGTGTTTGTGTACATTAAAATAACCTTTTTTTGACTTCTGCATAGAAGTGTACAATTGACCCTGAAGTACATCTTAAAGCTGTACAAAAGTTCACATCAGAATGAATGTATAGGCCTTGGCTCCGTAGTGGTACAGATGTGGGACTACATACATACAACGGCATTCTAACGGAACACATGTGAACCCTTATACAGCTCACTGCGTTATATCGGAAATACAACAGTTCACTTGGCCGTATTTCATTTCCACCATTTTGTTCTACTAACCTAAAATATTTACCAAAAAAATTTCTAAAATTATCATGTAGATTTAATGCAAAAAACGCAAATTGACTGGATAAGTTTTGATTTTATGTTATTACTAATTGCCATGGCATGATTTAGAAGCCCAATATGTCAAAAACTTAAAATAATAGTTTTTCCCTCGGTGATTTAAATAAGTACTTTAAATTAAATATCGCAATTTTACCGAGGCGCGTGAATATTTTAGCTATAAATATGTATGTATTTCACAGTAAATTTGCATTTCCGTGGCATTTAACATTATTTATTAGCTTAATCAGGTACACCAGTGATAGCAATGAATTTTATCCAATTTGATGTCCGCCGGAGATATTTATATTGTGTTTTCTGTGGCACTGACAATTCAAACAATAATATTAAAGGGAATAAAATAAAATTAGCAATATAAAAGACACAACGTGGTTCTTAGGTAGCCTAGGGGTACATTTATCAGATTTAATAACTCTGAAGGCTCTGTAATTAGCCACTTGTTACTATTTATTACACTCATGGAAATTGTATGGTTCACACTGGGTCCAATATGGTACCGTAAGTCAGCCTTAAGTTCGGCGTTACCGCTTAAACTACTATTATAATGCTATTGCACTGCTATTGTACAGCCGTAGTGGAACTTAAAGCTGTCTAATTTGTGCCCAAACGGGTTCTATAAGAGAGTTATAGCAAGCTATACAGCCCTTGTACAGCTTACTTATACAGCTTGAGGAGTACATGTGAACCACTATACATCTTTTATAGAACCCCGAATGCCACTTGGGCGTTTTATCCAAAAATAGGATTTTATTGAAAAATCTCTATTCTGATAAAGTTCGGTAAACCCTATTAGAATATAGATTTTTAATATAATCCTATTTCTGGATATAAAGTTATATCAAACCTTAAATGAAGGCCATTGTCTCCAATTTTAAACGCGACTGTACCTATGAATTGATACTTAATTTAAAACATAAGGAGGATCAAAATGATAGCTAGTAGATTATTGCCATATTGGAATAACATCATCCTTTTTCTACAAGGTGCTTGTTTTACAAGTTTTAGAGTAATATTTATTTGAACTTGTAAATCGCCTACTCGATCAAGTTTCATACTATGAAAACCTCTTGAAAAGATATAGCCCACCCGACCGAGTTTACAACCTAAACATTACGTCACTGCGGTAATATTCCTATTTCCACCCAAGTCGTATAATATAACATTATTACACACTACGGTAGTAATTAGTGACCGCTCCGTTTTATTACACTACTTTTTCTTCAACTGTTGATTTTAGTTTAATTGTAGCTTTGAGTGAATTCTAAGAAATACCTATGAGTTAGTACTGTCTGTTTTCTTTTGTTTAGATTATTAATGGACTTCAAAAAAGGAAGACATTTTGAATTTATCGTTTCTTTAGACATATTTTTACTTTCGATATATTAAGAATATATCGTATAAAAGACGACAAAAGATATCGCTAGTGAATAATTAATACCCGCTATTGTTATGCTATCGCCAAAAGCGATGCAAAAAATAAAAATATTTAAGTTAGGTAATTTCCTTCTCAGTAAAAACTGACATTGTGCAGTGTTTAGGAAAATTATGGACTCTTTGCAAAATGTTTTTAATTGTTTTTTAACCTGCTACACTCACTTACACTATTAAGTACTATTTTTATCTTGTAAATGCGCAATTAGGGCGTCCACCCTATGCTCTAATTAGTATAACCATCTGTCTGTCCGTCTGTGTGTGCAGTCGACACCAGTTTGAGCTACCATTTAAGGGCACAGCACACTGCCTAAGTTTGCACCTCGGATTCGCGTGCCATTTGTAAAGTATGAGACTGTATGAGATACGGTACACTGCCTGCGTACGCGCGTGATGACGTACAAGTCGGAGACAGAGTGCTCTACCCTTTAAAATGTACTAATTTTATATAAGGGTAGACTATCTGACTACTGACTTTTAAGTTGAATAACTCGGAAGCTACAAAAAAGCGCGGAACATACTTACATGGGGGGATTTGGATACCACTCAGTATAAGTAATTTTTACGTTGTCTATTGATTTCACTGTAAGATCCACCCTGTACAGTTATTAGGTAAAACAAGTATAATTTAGCATTCATCAATTGGCGCATCGATAGCTCAGTGGCAGAGCGGCGTGGCGGCCTAATGTTCGATCCCCGGTCGATGCATGATTTTTTTCAATTTCTTATTTTAGTTCGAGCGCATTCAATTTTTTCTAGCAAATTTGCAAATATTGGCTTTATAAACATGTGAGTTTCTCGAAAACCGTTATGTAAAAATATTATGTTACTTGTACATTTATTCAAGCATATCTTCATCTACAAAATGTACAATGTAAATATTAACATTTAAGTTTTAAACCTGTTACAAACAGCGATATCTAAAGCGACAAAACCAAAATTCAGGAAAAGACCTCAAATCAAGCGTGAGTTTTAGAGTTTTGGTTCACTGTAAAAAAATATCAATTATACAAAAAAATAGAGTATATATTTGAGAACAAAGTCTACAGTGAACATTTTACAATTTAATTCAGAAATTTAGAATAATACCACGTTTTTATATACTTTTTTTTGCAAAATAATGCGCCATTATAACGGCTTCTGTATGAAAAAATAACAGTAGTAAAGATTAAAAAAAAATATATGTTATTTAAGAAGATGTACTTAATCTAATTGCAGAAAAATATATTTATTTTTATTCATAATATCACTGTAAAAAATATTCAAACATCCCCATGTTTTTCGCAAAATGACGCTCCGAGAGGTCTGGCAGGGAAAATTGTATGGGCTTCGTGAAAACCTCTATAGCGGCCTTAAATAAATTAGCTCGACGTGTTGCCGATAGTACTAGTATAACTAGTACGACAACCCTTGTTTCTAGACTATTTCTGAACTAAACCAACTACTTTTTAGATGTTTGTCTGTTTGTAAGTTACTATTCATAGTAAAATCGTGCAACAATAGCTGCAAGTAAACATTACATTGTATCAGATACTTTACTTTTCCTGTAGTAGTTCTGCTTATGTTTTTTAAGTCTCGGGCCACTTCAATAAGTCATATTTGACAGCAGTCAGTTCCGTACTAAACGAGGAGCCAGCACAACAAAGAAAAATAGATCTTAAGTCAAAGCATTAGTATGATTTCGACACCTGTCAAATATGACTTATTGGAGTGCCCCAAGATTAAATTATCGTTATGTTGAAAATATTAATGTAGTGAATTATTACGATCTATGGCGAGTACCTCCCAAGCTAGAGCAAAGAAACTAGGAAAAAAATTACATGCAATGCAAATAATATACATGCATTTCTAAAAACAGAGTACGTAAACCTTTTTTTGGTTTTTAGTTCGATATCGGACACCCAGTATAACGTAATTTCAATATGCGATTATTATTTACAGCATCCTTCGTCTTCAAAACCGGACCGGCTAATTACCGCAAAATTGTGCGGTGCGTATGATTGCATCATAAGCTCTCTGCAACACCATTAAGGTCTTGTAAATCAACACAAATCTATAGTCGAATCAGGCTCATAACGTGGCAATAACAAACTCGATCTGATCTTAAGTACAGGCTTTAGTCCACGCGTGGGCAGAGTGAGTCAGCGTTCGATATTGCACTCACAGTGACCCCACTCTACATTGTATAAGAATTATGTTATTAAACCTTATAAAAGACCTGAATTTTGTCACTGTTGTTCTGCTGCTAATCTCTCTCATCGTGTGGGACATAGAATCGTTCAACGACCCGATGAACCCTGGTGTCAGAGTTTTTCAACCGCCTACTGAAAGTAGCAGGCCTCTGACATGGTTGCGTAACGACCGCCATCATAGACAACAACCGGGACCGACGGCTTAACGTGCCAATCCGAAGCACGGTACCATCTTAATTTTCAGACAATCTGCCTGTGTGGTTCAGCCTGCAATGTCCTAACCAGACTGGGGACAAATTCACTGCTGCTAATAAGCACGTTAAACTGGGAAGAGCTTTGGTGAGAAACACACCTAACGTCCGTTTGTGCGTTATTTTATCGCAGCGCTATCCGATGCGTTTGAAAAATACTATTATTCACCTTACTTTCATACGAATACAGTTTATGTCAAAAATGTCGCACAACGCTGCGTTGATTGAAACATTCGTCAAACAATTTGACATGAACCTATTTGTATGATATAAAGTCGAAATTTGTATTGTTCCAGTGAATGCGTTGCAGCGCAAAAATAACGTTGAAACGGATGTTATGTGTGAAAAGCGCCTTACTGACGGGCAAAAACGTAACCAAAGCCAGAACTGCTTTATTGGTTTGACAATACGGTCGCAGATTTGACACCCGGGTGTTCTGCTAAAAATCATGTCAAACTGGGAAGAGCTTACTGAACAAAATACCTGTTTATTATCGGAATATTTCCCACATCAGATTATACACTGTTTTAATTACGTAGATAAGTAAGTATAATCACGTGCACGTCATCGTGCTTCGAAAGATTTTAATATCATCAAAGTAAGTCAGTACACTGCTTAAGTACTTACAGGTCTGCTACGTCTGGCTATGAACAAGCAATTTTGCGAAGCGGATACAGCGGATTCAAAAGCAGCTAATTAAATGTATGTTAACTTTATGACTAAACTTAGTTACTAAGCCAAACCATAACCATAAGACACGGTCTGCGTAGGCGCATAGTGACTCAGTATTTGCTCTTGCGCTTATGGGTGAAAGTCGTGCGCTTTCCATTTTCAAACACTTCAATGGAACCTGACGGGATCTTGACGCGCGAACTGTTCATTGCTGCCTGAGTGACAGTTGTCAACGTAGTTCAATAGAGCAGCCAAACTGAGAAGATCATTATTTGTGTCAAACGTAAAAAACTCGTATTTGTTTAGCATGGACCTTGAGTACCGCAAAGCAAGAAGTGAAAGACTTCCGGGAAGTTCAAGTAAATATATAAAAATAAAAAATGAAAACCTGTCAAGCATCGACCGGGAATCGAACCTGGGACGTGTGGGTCACCGTCCTACCGCTCCACTACAGAGCTAACGATCCGTCTGTTTGATGCTTGCCTTTCAATCTCCTAAATAATCCTCTCGATGCGACGATGCTTGACATGTTTACAATTTCTTATTTTATCTATGAGAATAATATAGCACTGCATGGCAGTTGAAAAACTCTAGACACCAGGGTTCATTGAGTCGCTGGATGACTTGAAGCATCAGAATATAGTACTGTGTGCATTCAAATCCCAATAGATTTTTCGAGTCTTCTCATATTTTACTCACTCACAAGACTCCTATTACGCAACCGAAAGGTTCTAATTATAAATTAGTGAAGCATAGTGTACAGGAAGTGGGAAGTTAGCTTTGGACCGAAACCAAGCGTTTTGGAATGTCAATATTTTGGTCAAGCAAATATCGCTGACCATCAGCTTATGTCAAGAAGTAGGGCTCATGTAAAGTTGTCTAGTGTAACTGCAAACTATAATTGTAAACAAAGCTGTTAAACTGTATCCGTCTGCTGTTGTGATAAATATGCACATTGATTACCAAAGTTTCAAAACACTTCCAGTTTTCCTAAAATTTTGCAAGTTTTCCTAAAATTGTGTACCTGACACTGGAAGAAAATTTTGTAAGTATTCCATTTATCGCGGGTTTTCATCGCTTTGGCTACATCCAATCTGTAAAGAATGGATTGGTCGCTGGGAATTAGTTGTAAAACTATCCTGGTAGATGGAGCCCTGCCACGCGTTAGTGGTCAAATGCAATTGCTTAATTCGCGGGCTTGGAGTGAGTCGCTGTAGCCCAGTTGGTAGAGGCGTAGCCAGTACAGATAGCGAAAGTCGCTGGTTCAAATCCAGCCTGCGGTGAAAAAAACTCCATGTTTTCCTAAAATATGCCCATTATTGCAGTGCACTCCTGTGCAGTGTATTTGCTATAGGTATGGCACAAAATAGTGAGTTTACAGAACGTTTACTCGGTATCATTCATGATTTTTGCGATTTTTATAGCCAGGGTTGATAATGTTAACAATAAGAATATTAATCTGATATAAAAACGTCATATTATATGATTGTGAGCCAATTTTAATCCAATTAATATGACTTTAGTGCCAACCAACTTCTTAGTTACCTTGACTTCCCCTGAGATTCCGGATATTTCCAGTTAAAGTCAGTGAGAGTCAAAATCGTTGCTAGTACTAGTGTGCCATCTGTAGATATAGGCGCCCCGTTTCCCTAACTTGTGTATTAGGTACGCTCCCCGTACGACCTACTGTAAGAGTTACGACCGTAAAACATGATCAATATACTTTGCACTTAAGCTTTCCTACTTCGCTTCTAAGGAGGTAAAGTTTACCTAGAGAAAGGATATTATGAGAGTAGAACCTTCTTTTGTGTCAAGGATGTAACCTCATTTTCACCCACGAGTCGCCTACAGCCATGGCCTACAGCGTATCCTCCCAACTGAGCGGTTAAAGCTCAAAGTAAATATTGGCTGGAACCAATCCAGAGAGCCGGCTTCAAGGAAAGGTCGCTATACTTACACAGACTTTCACACGCCGTCGTTTACGCGCGATCTCGAACTGGTTCGAACCGGCTAGTAGCCAGTGTCCACAGCGTTCGGTGCAGGCAAAAATACGACTCGCAAGTGCCAATCTTTTTGTATATAACGTTATTCTGTACGTTTGATATAAAATTAGTAATGTACCTAAGTATGTTTGACCCAGGTACGGCATATTAAAAATTCAGAAAAAGAAAGTAGCAACCCTAGAGTGTAGGCATAAAAGATCCGAAGAAAGGGCGAGCTGTCCTTCTGTGAATTCTCTATTTTGTGGTTAAAGCCTGCGCCGGCGCCGATGAAAAGAGCCGAGGTATTCACCCCTAAGGCTGGAATTTCAATAATTACTAAGGAGATGGGAGAAAGGCAACTTTTGAGCTTTTGTTTGAGGCGTTATTAGTTGTATTGTCTTGGATGTAGGTCTCGAAAGAGAACGGAGTCAAGATGGTATATGAACAGAAATTTAAAAAACGTAGTACCTATCAGCTAAGGTAGTATCTAGGGATAGCAATCAGCTTAGAAAATAGTGAAAAACTACTACTATATCGATTTGCGGAACTAATCCTAACTAATGGTTAAAACATACCTGCATACACACATTTTGTCGTTATCGCGCAGGATTTACCATTGTAGAGTAGTAGATTGATTCCGATGAGATGTGTAACCAAAAGTACTGATGAAAACGTCCAAAGAAGCTAATGATCTCACAAGTCAAATCACACATTCTTACCATAATTTTCGGAATTTCAGCCTAGAGCCATACACTGTCAATAATCGTTCCAAAAACGATCACCTTAAGACAAGTCGTGAGTGAAATGTGTTGCCTGATGATGCCTTTAAGGCTTATCCTGAATTGGCTGTCGAAATCGAAATTATATCATCAAAAGTAAAACAGACGCGAGAGACTTCTTTCAGACACGTCGTCAATGTTACTTTTTCAACGACATGGTTTTCTTGATACCGCGTGGTTTCGGCTTAGAATAGCATCACCCCATATCTTTCCCATGGGTGTCGTAAGAACCATAAGACACCGACTTAATTATTTGAGAGTTTGTGTTTTGCAATTTTAGGCGACACGCTGACATCTTGTCACTATGACGATACAGTCTTCTAAATATCTCTTAAACTTTTGGCAGACATCGTGTAAATGTTTAGTTTTTACAGCCACCGTTCATGCTTTGACTGCCCTGCAAAGGATACAAGCGTTATATATGTCGCAGTACGATGGCAGAATTAGATTTTTGGCCTGAAATGCAAAAAAGCCATAATACTAAACAAATCTAGGATTTCAGCCAAAAACCTAGGATTTTGGCCAAAAACCTAATTCTACCATCAGACTGCGACATATACCTATGTATCTTTGGTTGTCTTGAATGCTTTGACGAAGGATTTACTACCTATTTCACAAGATATTTATTCATAGGTACGTAAGTAATGCAAAAGTTTTGGTTCTGCTATCTCTGAGTTCTATTTTCAGTAGGAAGATATATATCTGACCTAAAACCCGAATGAAAACGTGACTACATTGAATTCACTGTGAATATAGAAATTCAAAACAATCGCATATCTTCGAACATTCCGCCATATTGCTCGTATACTACTGATACAAAAGTGATGGTAAGTATCCATTCATAGTTTGCAGCGAAACGTAGAATTCACAAGCAACGCCCAAGGCCACATAGTACTGTCGACAGCATGTTGAGTTACCTTTCAGGGGATCAATCTAAGCTGGTTATCGTCTGAGTTAAAAGAAGAAAATTATTTTCATGAGTGAAATTCATGAACTATTTGTAGTCCTCGCTCGAGTCAAAACTCATCTAGGTAACTATAGATTCTTGTCTTGTTTGTGTTATTATTTTATTTGGGAAAATGGAGACGTAACAAGACAAGAATCACCCATCATCGTTATCATTACATATTGTTTTATTTGTTTTCCGTCTAGGTATAAGACTCATAATGAAGATTACATATATTCTTTTGTTTTCCATCTACAAGACACATAGGTATTGAGGTCAATCTGAGAAATAAATATTAACTTACCATAAATTAGTGCTGTCACTTTCCGTCCAATAGTTTTAGAAGAGTATAGGAGATTAGGAGATATCTAAGTCCTGTCATGTTTAAACATAACAACGGGTTCTACGCAATTTCTATTCAATTTTGTCGCCATTGGTTTCACCGTTGCCTTATTGTGTTTGGCAGATAACGAACATTTTACGTCAAATTAGAAGACAATTCTAGTCGTGAGCAACTCCTGTCCTTTTCTAAACTGATTTGACAGAAATATCAGCGCTAATTTAAGGTAATTTGAGTATGGATATCTCGAAATGAGCTATAAAGTGTTTACTTAGAGTGCAAAGCTTTAAATTTTTGCATATCGTTTTCATAAAT
Organism: Phthorimaea operculella; assembly: GCA_024500475.1. NCBI lineage: Eukaryota > Metazoa > Arthropoda > Insecta > Lepidoptera > Gelechiidae > Phthorimaea > Phthorimaea operculella. Next base: position 3,323,113 of record JANFCV010000053.1, on the reverse strand, counting down.
TGGTAAATGGAGTTCAGTACAGATACATGATGATCTCTTAAACGTTAACTCGTGATGCTGCCGACTGTACAGCTCTGCGCTTGCGCACGCCTGCCCTTCTATTCAAACTGACGTAGACGCAAACTATACTGTTATTCCACTATCCTGGCGATCGCAAATCATAATGTGCTAAATTGTTTGTTTGTACTTACCTAGATCTACTAAAATATCTCGCTTTCCCTTCATTTGGATACAGAGTCGTCTGACGACCTTATGAACCCTGGTGTTTTTTCCCACCGTAATTGTGACATAATTGTGTCACAGCCGCCATCTAAGAAATCTTAGAAGCAACCGGGCCGACTGCTTAACGTGCCCGTTTCAGCCTGCAATGTCCTAAAAAGGCTGGGAAGACTTTACTTGAGCCTCCAATTTAGGTTAAATTGTAGAGTTTAGGTAAAAGTTCCTTAAAACTATTAAATTAACGAATATAATGGGTACTTAAAACCTAAAAAACTTAAACACGTAGAAATTTAGTTCTATAGGTACTTACTTACTTATTATCTACATGAAGACGTGTATTAGTTTATTAGTTTGACATTTCAACTAAAATAGGAACGTCGTTAGCGTAAAGTCAAAATGTCAGACCGTCTTCTGTTTCTAATAATTTAAGGCTACTACCACTGTTTGAAATTGATCTTGTATCGTAAGGAATTGATTTTAACTTTGAATCTCAATGAATGTACCTATGTACCTATTTGAATAATACTGTCGTAGAATTTAAGATCATTTGAAATATGACAAACATAACGCAGTTTATTGTCATAACAAAACAGATTTATGATTAAACTTTAAGCTAGTAAGTTTCTACACGTGTTTTTAAAAGTATTTGTACTACTTATTTCTGTACGAAACTTAATACTACTTATTTTATAACAGATATTACTATTATGAATATATAAGTAAAATAATTTTACTTTAATTAAAATGTTAGCGGTACGAGATATAAAGATACTTTTCATACAAAAGACATCAACGAGATCTCGTCTTAATTTTATATCTTACGCCTATATCACATGCGGGGTAGGCAGAGTGTAAACAGCTGTAGAAAATTACCATGCACGTACACCACATCTGACAAAAGTTTGGGAGTCATACACAGTACTTTGTATCACACGGCAAAAAAATGTATCTCATGCTTAAAAACACCTTTAAGCATTTTTTTCCCAAATACACTCCTTCGCAGCCTATTAAAACCCCAAACTTAACCACACGTACAAATCCCATAACACCATACTCCAAAACTCTGCAGCCCAACTCAACCACCTTATTATACCATAGTGCCGATTCTGACTTACATATTCAATTTTTGTAACCGTACCGAGTTACACTAATAATAATGATGATAACATTTCTATACAATTTTATTCATTTTATAGTCTGTTAATCGCACCCTTACCATTTTAAGGTTATTAATTAAACTAAATACCTATATACAACGTGTTACAAAACAACCAATAAAGCTCAAAGGGTGTGGAAAGGTCCGTTGCAAAGAGTTAATTAACATAAAAATTAAGGCCGTAGTATCGTTTTTGAAAAGTACGAAAAAAATATTTTTTTATTTAATTACACTTATTTTTAATCGTGGCATCGCAGCACTAATTTTGACAGCTCAAAGTTCAAATGAAGTTACCGACGCGGCGAAGCGCAGTTCGGTTTACATTGCTGGCTATTACATGAATGTCATCAATAAAAGAAACTAAGTCAACCAGCAATGTATGCCGAAGCGGACTTTGTTCGCCAGGTAGTGTAGCACCTGACCTAGACTAGTGATGTGATTATTTTATCGACTGATGATAATGAAAAATATTCTTTTTTTTGGTTAGTTATGTAACAGGTTGTATGTGCCTTAATGTTAGATCGTAAATTTTTATGTTAGGTTATGGACAAAATAAACTAGGTTAGGTTAATGAAGGAAACAGGATATCTACTGGCGTTGTAAGTCTGAAAAAGTAAAGTTATTGATTCCTAAATAAAGAAAATACAGAGCGCGCTATAATTTTCAGGAATCACACGTAACTTTAAAATCAGCAGAGTTCTATGGGTCTCATTTCTTTTCCAAATGTAAGAAAAGTACCAAAATATGAAGGTAGGTAGTTAAGGAAGCGTTCGCTGGAATTGAAGCCAATACACAAGCCGCACTATAATAAGGCCCGGTATCGCGGTATAACAATCGCGATCGTGGAGGGTGATAAGGCCCACGTAAGACCCTTTATATGGGCAACGGTCGGCGGGGGATTCTGGCCCACTGACCCGGGGTCAAACTGTTTTTATTTGGGAATTGAATAATATTTCATGATAGATATAGGAAGTAGGCACGAGTAGAGCAAAATGGAGACGCATCGTGAAGAAATCCACGCAAGATACGACCAATTCCTGACCACGACCACTCTGCCAAAAGTGAACGACTGAGAAGAGAAGTAAGCACAATAATATGACTTCATTTGTGTTCGTGTCGTAGCGGAATTTTGAATTTGCTTGAAATAAAGCCTAAGATTTTCTGACCAAGTTCGCAGTTTCACACAAATCTAAAATTTCGTCACACCTACATACAAACACATATCACACCTGTATCCCTAACGGAGTAGGCAGCGCGTAAACGGCTTTAAAAACTGCCATTCACACCACGTCTGACAAAAGGTTGAGAGTCATTCAGAAGACTGTCTTTTACCATAGTGACAGTTTACTGCTGAAATGGTAATGTTATTCTAGGCCGGCACCACATGGCAGCTGATAGTTGTTACTGAGTAAAAGGTAGAGAGATCAATCATAGGTATAGTACGGTCATTCGAATAGGCCATATTTGACTGTCAAACCCCTACTGGGAAACATGTCAACAAAGAAAAATAGACCTCATGTCACAGCACTAACATGATTTTGGCAGCTGTCAAATATGGCCTATTCGAATGACGGCAGTATAGTGTAGTAGATAAGCATAACATCTTCGTCCCATGCTTTTCTAGAAAAACGCGTAAATTATACCCGCAAAAGTGTGAGTCATTCAAAAAAGTTCAGTTGCCTAAGTAGTTCTTATTTGCTAAGTCATCATCATCATTGGCCTTATACGTCTGTGACAGACGATTCATTGAGTGTCAAGACTTTTCATGGCTATATTTGCTAAGTAGCTAAAGAAAAAGGAGGTGAATCATATCTATCACTGGTGATATACCTTTAAATTCCAATGTCCATATTGTCCATCCTCTCATGCATATGTACGTAGCAGGAAGGGGGGGGGGGGGGGGGGGGGGGGGTTATAAAAGCAGGCTGCGCGTGAGTAGCGTTCTAACGCGTGCGCCATTCAAAGAAGCCATTCAGTGGAAGCGGTAGATTGTCATTTGTTAACTGCCTAAAAGGAACAGAGATGACCTATATCTAATCTAGCACTGGCGATAGATATCCATCCATCCTCTGCCGGCTAAGAAAAGTATCACCCCATGTCTTAACCGTGGGTGTCGTAAGAAGCGACTAAGGGTTTTGAGGATGGTAACCTGTCACTATGATGATACTTATACAGTCTTCTGAAAGACTCAAACTTTTGTCAGACGTGGTGTAAATGGCCGTCTTTTAAAGCCGTTTTCGTTCTGCCTACCTCGCAAGGGATATAGGCGTGATACGTGATATGCTGTATGTACTTTGCAGTAAGGGGGGTACACTGGCAGACTGCGCGTGAGTAGCGTGCTAACGCGCGCGCCATTCAAAGAAGCCATTCAGTGGAAGCGGTAGAGACGCGGAATTTTGTGTGCAATACTCGTTGTTTGTAATAGAATTTAGTAAGATTCCAAACTCGTTCATTCATACTGAGTCGGATTACTGAGTGGATTGTGTCAGAGTTTTATAACCTTCTGCTTGGTAACTAGTGTACCTAAGCCTCTCTTTGACATGGTTGTATGTGTAGCAAACGCATATTAGTTAAATATCTCAAAACAGGAACCGGAAAGACGCATCAACATGCCCTCCCAAACAATAAACTAGGATCTTGACAAAAGATACATCAACTTGGGTCTCCTTGTAAGTTTCTTAACAGAATATTAGCGTTACGAACGGCAGAAGTGACTAAAACCTTCTATATTCTTCCTCCGCTACCTACAGATGTAGTAAACTAGTAGGTATCGTGCTCTTTAAGGTGGATCGTTACGCCATACAAACGAAAAACTGCACTTCAGTCGGGTTATACATGAGTCGCAAAGCAAATTTTTGAAAAAACTTCATGTGAAATGATGAAGGCACACGTAAAATTGTCGCAAAACTACTTATGGTTTAAAGATAATAATTATTTTCTGCGCAATAAAATTAAACGTATTTATTGCAGCAGTAGCTCCATCTATTTACGTAAAGTGGCGACTCGGTTTTTACGGGGAAATCTGATGGTTTAAAAATTCTTTTTCGTGTTTTGCGAAAATGTTATATACCCACGGGACTCCCCTTCAGGTTTTTTAATCAGACTTGTGTCTCCTTTACAGACATAACTCCTTTGAACTTTTGTATGGAAAGCGGAACGCCTTAAGGCAAATATGCTATTTTCCAACTAATTTTTACACAAATTCGGTTTTTGACAGATGTAGCCCCTACCGCTGTGCTTCACAAAACGATGCGTCGACGAATGCGTCTGTCAAACCATTTGCTATGATATGACTATGATTTGTAGTCACCATGTATGTGACCTCATCCAAGTGTTCTTGTGAATTACTAAATACGTGACTGCTGCTCTAGCAGTTCTCTGTATTTAGAATGCCAGAGCAGTACACTTTATTTGGATGGCAGACTCACAACTTACAAGCCATTCCTATGTCATGGAACATGTTATTGCTTAAATGTCAGGTTTATATGCTCTCATGTAGCATTGTTTGTAATAGCGTGTTATATTGGTCCAGATTTTATACTTATTTGTACTTCAAAGGTTATATATGACAGTTGGAACTCTATTTCAATTTCGGTTTGGATAATCAAAAGCATAATTTACTTACTAAAAAACCAAAACCCCAACTGCACTACTTTCAAAGTTATATTTTGTGTTTAGAATCCGCCATTTTGTTTTTTTTTGTCACTTGCTCTCGTATCTAAGGACAGCTCATACGTACAGTTCGCGAACGAGTTCATGACCATCCTGAAATATGCGCATCTTTGTCACACACGCCAGTATCACTGCGAGTATGACAAGGAAGCGCATATTTCAGGATGGTCATGAACTCATTCGCGTACTGTACTTGACAATAGGTTTTAAATGCAGCATTCTACATAGCCAAAGAAAGCCCAAAACCACGGAAACATGTTAGAAGACAAAACCTTTCTTTTCTATTATCTAAATGGCGATCAGAAACTTTCTACTGTCGAAATTTCACCAAAACGGCCACGACCATTCGATCCCGCATAAAATTACAAGATTACGTTAGATTACGAAGTTTGTAATACATTTCACAATCATGCTTGTAATACAATGTTACATTAAATTACAAATAGGGCTAACGATTGATGGTCTACGAAATTTTGTAGTAAATTGAATTTGGCCATGATTACTGCAACACTGGTTAGTAAAAACAATTTGATTAAGATGTTATATTATGTTAACCGTCTTACCTTTGTTCGGGAGGTCAACATTAAAGTGAAACATTGTACAACTAATATGAAACACCAATATAAGTTTGAACCCTGAAATGGATAGAGTGAGGTTAGGACAAGACAACTTCTTTTTTCGCATAGTATGGATGGATGATGATGGATGGATGGATAGTATTCATTGCAGAAATAAATAAGTCCTACACAATCTGGATTATAGACTGCTTTCGCTCAACTAGGACGTTTGAAGACTTATTCTGTTGAAATCCTTAAAGTTTTTAAATAATGATGATGAATGACTAAATATTTAAGGTAAGAATTAGGATACCCCATCAACTTAATGTCAAAACATTGAACGAAAGTTTCACGACCCTCTAACCGAGTCACCGCCACTTCCGCTGCGTTACCTCACACTTCATCTGCAAAGAAACAAGTTAAGTCAAACCAAAGAAAGAGACGTCATGGAAATGAAAACGACAAGAAACCCCGGAAACCTCGTGGGTCATATTGACAATTTTCAAGGGGGGCAGTTGCAAAAGTTCTTGCCTCAATGGGAGTCGATAGGAGCCCCAAAGGCAATTCAAAAGATAATTTCGGGCTATACAATACCTTTTGTTTCGAAGCCTCCCTCCATACCTAGACAGGAAAACCTAGAAAGATTCGCGACAAAACCCTCGCAGGCAATGTTCAGGGAAGTACGTCAACTCTATTCTCAGGGTGTGATAGAAAGATGCCACTCACCAACGGGGTTTTCGTCTCAAATGTTTCTAATCCCAAAGGCCAATGGAAAAGTAAGGCAGATATTCGATTTACGCGGTCTCAATATTACCTGAATCCCCAAAAGTTCCGCTTAATAAATCAGGGTCGAGTCCCCGACGTTCTCCAGTACGGCGATTTTAGGAAAACTAGACATAAATCAGGCTTACTTCCACATTCCCATCAAGCAGAGCCACCGCCGGTTTCTAGCCTTCAGTTATGCAAACTACCTGCATTCCTTCCGTTTGGTCTGTCCGGCGCACCGTTAGCCTTCGCTCGCGTCAGCAAATGGTTAGCAGGTTACCTGAGAACAAGGGGCCTCAGAGTTTTGGTGTACTTAGACGATTTTCTTTTCGCCCTCCAGGATCCAGTTTGTCTAGGGAACCAGATGAGGTATGCTGTCAGTCTTCTGCAAAGCTTGGGTTGGTGCGTGAACCTGCAGAAATCTATTCAGCGTCCTACAAGAAAGATATTCTAGGCATCGATTAGGACACAGTCGCCAACGAGAAGAAACTTCCCCTGGTAAAAGTTCTCCGATTGGAAGTCGATTTAAAGAAGGTGTTACGAGAAGGTCGGTGGTCATGGCGGTCAGGAACCGCTCTAGTGGGTCTTCTAGGCTTTGCAGGCTTGGTCACTCCGCTAGGTCGCCTAGACACCCGTCATATTCAGAGAGCCAGTCTAAAATTACCCGAAAGTCAGCCCAATCAGTTGCTTCCCATTCCCAATCGTACAATCGAAGGGCTTCTCTGGTGGATAGACAACGTGAAGACACCGGGAAGAATTTTTGTTCCAGAACCTACGATATTTCTATCAACCGATGCCTCCGACGAAGGTTGGGGTGTTCAGTTGAGCGATCATCATCTGTCGGGGAAATGGACTCCCGAGCAGGCGTCATGGCATATAAATCGAAAGGAGTTGTTCACAGTTCATATAGCTCTAGAAAAGTTCCAAATGTTAGTGGTAAACAAATCGATCATGGTTCAATCCGACAACAAAACAGTCGTGTCGTATTTTAAGAACCAGGGAGGAACGAGGTCGTTGACACTGCTAGAGGATACGGAAAGAATCCTGTTGCTAGCGAACAGTTTAGGATTCGTTCTTCAGGCATTTTATCTTCCGGACCGATACAACTCCATAGCAGATTGTCTGTCGAGGGAAATCCGTCTTCCGGACTGGCACGCCACGAGCGAAATAACAACCAAAGTGTTTGCAAAGTGGGGCGTGCCGCTGATTGACCTGTTTGCCACAAATCGGTCCAAAGTGGTATCAGTTTATGCATCGATAGAAGCACGGGACACCCAAGCAGCGTTTATCAATGCGTTCAGTCGCACTTGGCGTTACAAACTGGCGTGGGTTTTCCCCCTCCACCTTTGATACCCAGAGTGCTTCGGCACCTCAACCAAGCGTCAGGGACGTACCTTTTGATGGTGCCGCGGTGGGAAACTGTGTTTTGGAGAGGCGACTTGAAGAGACGAGCTCTGGAGGCTCCTTTTCAGATTCGGGACGTCAACAGCTGTATAGTGGACCTCTCCAGCAATCAACCACAGCTAAAAGCAGAGGACTTCTATTTCGAGGTTTGGAGGATACGGGGTGGGGTGAGCTCATAACCGATATGGATCGGGACGATATAGATCTTGTCCAGTCTGCCTGGCGCGATTCTACCTGGCGAACCTACGAGTCAGGCTGGAAACAGTGGGTCTCGTGGTGCAGACAGAATGGGAAAAGTCCTAGTAGTCCTCGCCCCCCGATGTTGCCGCATATCTAGGCTTCCTAAGCCGCGTTAAAAAGTTTGCGTCTTCGACTATTTTAGTCCATAAGTCGGTTATTGTGACTTTGGCAGATCCTACGCAAGAGAAACGTTTGGCAGCTCACCCTTTAGTTTCAGCAATGGTAAAAGCTATGAGTACATAAAGGCGTGCTTCAGTGCCTTCAAAGTTACCAATATAGAATGTAGAAGACTTGTTGCATTGAATCAGAGCTCATAGGCCGTCAGAGGATGGTATTTTTCAACATTCACGACACGTAGCTTTATTACTGCTGTTGGCTTCAGGTCGTCGCATTCACGACCTCACGCTGCTCTGTATCGATAACGAACATTGTGTTAGATCGAATACTTCAATAACCTTTTGGCCTAGATTTGGTTCGAAGACAGATAACTCTAAAGTTCGGCAGTCAGGCTGGCAGTTGTCTTGTTCAGGAGGTCAGTATTTCAGTTTCGTTAAATGGGTAAACTGTTTGATAGAGGCTTCTGTTAATAGAAGGAATGCACGGCCTGGCTTGGCCAGTCTTTTCATTTCGACAAGGGGGGAAGTGAAAGAAGCTTCAAGGTCAGTCATTGCTGGTTGGCTTAAAGGGCCTTTTCGGAATCTGGGTGTCAATTGTAGCCCGGGATCAATAAGATCAGCAGTTGCATCTTATGACTATCAGAACAATGTCCCCTTGGATACAATTTTGAAAAAAGCTAACTGGAGAGGTTCAGATAATTTTTTCAAGCTCTATTGTAAGCCTGAAGAAAGGCCTAGGAGTGAAAATTTCAACGTTCGAAGCAGTGTCTTTTCTGCTGTTTAAGAGACATTGATTTTTTATTATATTTTCTTACTTAGAAGTGAAATAATTATTTGTTTTAGAAGTTTATTTTACGTTGATTAATGTTTATGGTTACTACTACTAGTAATTGACTGAGTACCTCATTGTTTGAAAAGACTGTTACTGCTGTCACTACATTATAAATTTGATCTCTATAAGTTAAGTTTTATTAATAATTCTTAAGAATTATATTTAATTATGCCATAAATAATAGGTATATCTACCAAACTGCCCTGGGATAACTAAAATGCCGTTAACCCTCAATTTTTCAATTTTCACTTTTTAACTGCATTGTAGTAAGGAAACGATTCTCTTTCGAACCATCTGACTCATTTTTCTCTATCTTTTTTAGTTCCGGAGAAACGAAATATAAAATTGCCGCTAAGTGACAGTTTTGGGCACCCAAACAGGGCTATAAGGTCGTTATCTACACAAACATAGCTAAAATGCCTTTAAAACATGTTTAACTTGATAAACGTTGACTTTTTTCACAATTTTATACCCAAAATCCATAACATAATTGCCGTTACCTAATTTTTCCAAACAATATTGCAGCTAAAATACTTTAACTGTATTATAGTTAAGTCAAGTTTTAAACATGTAAAAACTAATTTCTAGATTAAGATGCCGTTATGTGAAAAATGCAGCGCTAAAATGTCGTTTAAGGATTTTAACGGCAATGTAGATTTTTATTTCCCGTGTATAATTTATACAAGTTACATTTATTAATGCCGCTATCCCACAATACTGCTCTAAAATGCCGTTAACTTTTCTCGCTTTGGCGCGGCGTTTTGGATGATATTAGGGTCATTAATATAAAATCTGCAGAAAATAAGAAAGATTTGCTTCTTTTGTTTGTATTTAACCGAATAACTCCGAAACTACTTAACCTATTTCAATAAATCTTTCACCACTAGATAGCTACGTGTTGTAGCTTGAGTAGATATACTAAGTAAATGGTAACTTTTTACCGTAGATGATATTTCATTACTGTGGGAAAATGGTAAGAAGTGGGCATAACCGGTCTTGTCGCTATATTTTACGACCAAACTCCTTTACTGATCTTCATGAAATTAAGTAAAAACTGTTAACAAATAGGAGATGAAAATAGCGTAATTTTTATGAACACTCGACCGTCTGGAGCCCCTAGATTTTGTAACACAAAGATTGCGCTATACTACTTAGTTATAAGACATTCCGGAAATGCTACATTGCAAAAGTTGATTAGCATATCAGTCGACATGGAGCTTCTAAAATACCTGATGTAGGCATTAAAGAGCCTATCTTGACTATGAGACAAACGAAATGCCTCCATAGAAAAAAAAAACAGCATGATGGGCCACTCCTTCTGACACGTAGACGTCAAAAGCTAAAGTGGGTACATGGTTATAGAGAATCAGGAGCTCTGGTTATCATTAGAAAGACAGAAACGCCTCCATAGCAAGAGTTTGGAAAATCTGACGTGGAACTCAAAACCCAGCTGTACAATACTTTATAAAGAGGTACGGAAATGACCTCATAGCAAAAGATATCGAGCATGATAGGCTGCTTTTGTTAAAATATAGATATCGAGGATTTGAACTGCCTAGTGTGTAAAACTAGAAGCCAAGCTAAACTGTGCGAGACACAGATATGCAATATTATAATAGAGAACAAGTTCTGTTTTCTGTAACACAAGTTACCTCATAAATTGCGGGATCTGGAACATCTATTTACACAAAAAACTGTTGCAGCGGGTAAAACGCTAAACGGGTTTGTCCACTAGAATTGTATTAGGTTAATAAATTGGTTACTACCTAAAAACCAGTGCCAAATACTTATGTTTTATTTCTCTGCACCTGATGCTTTTCACAAAAGCTTATATCACTGCTCCCGCGGTCTAAAATGTTCTTTAGTTACACTTAGGTACTTCATTGAGGTTACAAAATTATTCTACAACGTTTCTAGTTAAATTTTACCATTGACCCAGAATTTCGAAAGGTTTAAGTGTTATTTATTCCATGATTTGATGGTGGTAACCTAATGTAAAAACAATATTTTTGTAAAATACAAAATTGTTTTTTGAAACTATTAAAATATTTGAGATATAAAACTAATTAGAGTGAATTAGAAAGAAAGAAAGATAGAAGAAAGAAAATACCAATTAAGTAAATTATAAATAATAAATATTATCCTAGACGTCATATTAATTCAGGTTTTTATGTAAGCACTCAACATTCGCAACACGAGCAAAAAAACGAAGCAAAATATTAAATTTATAATGCAGTGTTGTAAAAGACACTCAACAGTGCCTCAAAAGTTGATTGTTTAATAGAAATATAGCATTAAAAGTTAAAGATTCGGTCCTTTTTATTCTGCTTCAAACTAACATTTCAAGGGAATCTTTCAATTTTCTTATAATGATAACTAAGCTAAATTGCCGTTATGGTGAAAGGTTTGTAACTTAGCTGCAATTATGCGTTGTAAAGGACTTGAAAAATCAATACAAGATACTAAATTGGGGTATAAAGCTTCGCTAAAATGCCGCTAAAGGACCGTGACGACATTGTAGAGAAGTAATTATAGATACAATTCTTGTATTTTACAAGGCAATGAAATTAGTGTAAAACCAAGCACTAAAATGCCGGTAAGGTAACCTTAGCGGCATTTAAGTAGTGTTTTGATAAAGCAATTAAAAAAATAATACTTAACGGCAACACATTTTTCAATATATTTCTGTAACCCTTTCACTTAGCGTAATAAAACTAAAAGCAGCGTAAGGTATAAAAAATTACCGTTTCAATAATATATTAAAATTTCAAATAACTTTTGTATTTATCAAACAGCAACGTTTTTAACTTTAAACCCGCGTAACTCAAAATTTTGATTTTGGGGATAACGGCGTTTTAGTTATCACAGGGCAGCAAAGCTTTGTACTTGCGGTTGTTATGTTGATTTTTGGAAAAAACAGACTAAAAAGTTTTCTTTCACTATATTGAAGTATTCTTCTTGCTTCATCCCATCAAAGGTTTATCACAGTACGCTTTTACTTTGGGGCGCCGACAGAAGATAGACAGATCTCCGAAGGTCAAGCCGAAGGCACAGAGCTAAAATAAGACCGTTTTCCACCCCGAAGGGAAGAAAACGAGTATTTTAGGTCTTGCCGAGGCTTGACCGGAGTAAGCTCTTGCCGGCTCTTCGGAATAAGCTACTGACGAAACCGCGCGTCCGACGGTCGCGCGCCAGCCGTCGCCCCCCGCGCGGGGGGAAGGGGGCGTGGCCACACCCCGCACCCCGCTCGCATAGCACGCACAGAGATGAGAGTTGGTAAGTAAGCGCATGTGTGTACTGTTAGGTAAGATAGGTAATCTCCGAAGGTCAAGCCTCGGCAAGACCTAAAATACTCGTTTTCTTCCCTTCGGGGTGGAAAACGGTCTTATTATTTTTTTGCAAAAGTGACGTAGGAGAAAATTAACGCTCAATGCAATAGCTAAAAAGTTCTAAAAGCATTTTATTGTTTGAATAAAGAGACCTTAAGTTACACTGATTTGAGTACAACGCTGTCTCTTTCCGCGCCACTACTATTTGTTGTATATGCACGCGTATGGTGTCAAATGAAAGGTTTTTAATTGTTCTGCATTATTCTTCTGAAGCACAACCAGCTACATAGCATAGTTACAAAAATTTTTAAAACTTTGAAAACTATTTTTTGTCGGGTTATAGAAACTAAAATAATACTTCCTTACTCCACTGACTCAGCGATCCGAAGTGGATCTTGGCCTCCGATATAACTGCACGCCACACTTCCCTGTTCTGCGCAGTTTGCTTCCAATCAGGCTTTTGGAGTGAGTGCAGGTTCTTCAGAATTTCGTCAGTCCAGCGATATCTAAGTCGTCCGACAGGAACTCCGAAACAGGTTTGAGGGTTTGGAGGTCTAAAAATGCATTGAAAATACCTGGGAAATTTCCGAACCCGAGACACATTCTCTATCTCTTCGTGTGGGACACCGAGTCGTTCAACGACCCGATGAGACACATTAAAGATGTGAGACTTAAGATCTTAGACAGAAAGAAACGACACTGAAAGAGAAAATGGTGGACACAATGTTGCGATATAGATGTAGAAGGAAGGAGAAATCACAAAACCCTAGCGGAACAAGATAAAGGTGGTACGATAAAGTGCACAAAAGATGCAAGAATACATTAAGAAATGCAAAAAGACACCACCTAGAATGCAAAGTTGGAGAAAAAAAGACACCAATTTGATCAAGTGAAATTCGCAAATTTTATCAGGAAATAGGTTTTGTCAAGAAATGATACCAGCCCGTCGCTCATTTTCTTGAAAATTACGAAGGAAACCTTGTTTCTGACCCGGAGAAGCAGAAAAATGAATGGTACAAGTATTTAAAGCCCTGCTAAATTGCTCGCTGGTAGTTTTCGGTCTAAATTAGCGCGATATATGTGAAGCCGATGTAGAAAAACGCCTACCTGTGAGGAAGTGCGGAAAGCTATTATGCATCTGAAGAACAACAAATGTCCAGGGATTGACGACATTCCGGGGGAGCTGTGGAAGTATGGCAGAGGAGCACTACAGTCGCAAATAAGAATATTGTTACGCTAGGGGGAAGAAAAACTGCCAAAAGAGTGGAGCGCTATCACCTATGTTGTTTAACTTGATGCTCAAACACGTGGTCCAAAAAGTTAGTTGATGGAGTGGAGTTAAACGAAACGCATAAAATAATAGGTTATGCCGACGACCTCGCCCTAATAGGTAGAAGTGCTGCAGACGTGAGAGCAATGGCCAATACACTGGAGGAAGAAGGAAGAAAAGAAAGTCCCACGGTAACCCATGACAAGACAGAGTACCTCCACATAAGAAGATTCAAGAGCGCCAAGACTAAGAGAAAAAACGTTACAGCCAATGACACCTCCTACAAAGGGGTGAACAAATTTAAGTACCTACCTTGGTTGCACGCACAGTAACTGACACAAATCAGAGGTAAGACGAAATCAACATCCGCGTCCAGAATGCCCAAAGGTACTCAGCAGCCCTGCACAATATGTTGACATCGAAACTTGTAGGATAACAAGGGTTCGTATTTACAAGACCTTCATATGACCTTACCTTAAGGCCTAATAATGTACGGATGCGAAACAAGGACGTTATCCTTGACGGAGGAAGAAAAGCTCTTAATATACTAGGAAAACAATACGGAAAATCCTAGGACCAACTCAGAATGAGCATGGAACTTTTAGAAATAGAAAAACAGGGAGATAGAGGAAATAGTCTATGAGCCCAACATCATCGGGGAGAGTGAAGCCCATAGACTGCACTAGCTGGCTTGGCCACGTCGAGCAGATGGAAGGGGTCGGCCGACGGGCAAGCGTTCTGTCGGACAACCTGGATAACGCTGGACTGACGACATCTTATTTCCTGATAAAATTTGCGAATTTCACCTGAATCTAATTAGTGTCTCCAACTTTGCGTTCTAGGTGGTGTCTTTTCGCATTTCTTATAGTAATCTTGCATCTTGTGTGTACTTTATCGTAGCACTCTTTATCTTATTCCGCTAAGATTTTGTAATTTCTCCTTTCTTCTATATCTATATCGCATCATTGTGTCCACCATTTTCTCTTTCAGTGTCGTTTCTTTCTCCCTAAGATCTTAAGTCTCTTCTCTTTAATGTGTCTCACTCATCGGGTCGTTGAACGACTAGGTGTCCCACACGAAAAGAGAGAGAATGCGTCTCGGATTCGGAAATTTCCCAGGTTTTTTCAATGCATTTTTAGACCTCCAAACCCTCAAATCTGTTTCGGAGTTCCTGTCGGATGACTTAGATATCGCTGGACTAACGAAATTCTGAAGGACCTGCACTCACTCCAAAAGCCTGATTGGAAGCAAACTGCGCAGAACAGGAAAGTGTGGCGTGCAGTTGTATCGGAGGCCAAGATCCACTTCGGGTCGCTTAGCCAGTGGAGTGGGTAAGTATTATTTTAGTTTCTATAACCCGACATAAATAGTTTTCAAAGTTTTTAAATTTTTGTAACTATGTCATGTAGCTGGTTGTGCTTCAGAAGAATAATGCAGAACAATTAAAAACCTTTCATTTGACACCATACACGTATACAACAAATAGTAGTGGCGCGGAAAGAGACAGCGTTGTACTCAAATCAGTGTAACTTAAGGTCTCTTTATTCAAACAATAAATTGCTTTTAGAACTTTTTAGTTATTGCATTGAGCGTTACTTTTCTTCTACGTCACTTTTGTTAAAAATGAATATTTTGAATTCTATAGCCACACAAATAAATTATTTGCTGATTTTTTTTACATAAAGTCTTTTTATTACGAAATTATGCTATGTACCTGGTCGTAGTTCGAGACAAATATGTAGAACAATTAATTAGCTTTCATTTGATACCATGCACATGACAATGCAACTTATGGTTTTCAAATAATTTGCAGTTTTCTAAATGTGGCGGCCGCCATCTTGATGACGTCATTTCTGCGGGAGACAAGCCCCCATCAGCTTGTCTCCCGGTGGTTTTCTATAGTTTATGTCATGTTTACTAACATACTAAAATTTGGTACCGGTATGACAATCCGAAGTATTTATCGGCTAACTTACGGGACTATTACAATTCAAGTTATAGATACGAGGCAGAAATATTCTCATGATTTTTACTGTTTCAAGTGCATGTCAAACGGTAGTATTTTAACTGTTTGTCTAAGTCATAAAAATTGCATTGCACGTGTTGTAGGCACCAACACAATTCAACCTACTCCTTTAAGAGACCAGCCTATAGCGGTCTTTCTTTAAAATTATATGAAATGCCAGTACAATTTGAACCCTTAAACGTGCAACTTGATGGGCTGCTGATAGTACTGCAAGGCCTGCGACGCACGACTGCAGTAAAAATGCAAAACAACCTCGTATTTAGAGCAAACATACAATAAACAATAATAAAATGTAACAGCCAAGGTAACGTTATGTAAGAGGAATAATACAGGGTGTTAATTTAAATGTGTGCCATAGCTTCAGGGTAGGTTAAGTATCGATTTAGGATGACGTAAAACTATTGAAACAAGGTCCCAGCAATTTCTTTTTATATTTTTTTCGGATTGAGTCAAAACATTTTTTTAAATTAATTTTTGACACTGTTGTTGTTTAGAGAGTACTTTTGTCTAAACAACTTTCAGATTGAACGAATTTCGGCTGAGATATAGGCACCACACTTGGCACGTGAATTGGCGAGCGCATTGCAAAACGTTGCATTTACAGGGAACGCTGCTGCTGCCCATTCCCTGGATGATCCTTTTTAGTCGCTTTTCACGACACTCGTGGGTGTGTGAATTGGGATGCTGTTATTCTAAGCGGGTATCACACGGCGTATTATAAGCTATCAATTTTTATAATGCCTGCTTGACAGTTGTCAATCAGTGTCGAATTTAAAAGCGACGATAAGTGTCAACAAATCCTTTCGTGTGACAACCGGATGCTACATGCCGTGCAAACTTGCGGTAGATCTGAGAACTACCTTATATATTAAATCTAAACGAATAATCCAATTATGAACAGTAAAATAGTCTACAGCTTCCGTTTGAGTACAAACAACTCATAATTTTGTACGGACCATTGTAAAAACTCGAGTGATGACAGAGTTTTACGAACGTAGCGTGTAATTTACACACTATGATGACGGCATCACTATAAGTATAATTTATGTACTATGTAGGTACCTACTTGTAAGTATAATGACTTTGCCAAAATATATAAAACAAGTAAACTGCGGTACAGTTTTGTTGCAAGTTAAAATCGAACCATTTCTTATTTTATGATATCGTTGATAGATAGATCCCTATTTATTGTCAAGACTACACACGTCGCCTGATACGCACGTTTGCCGTGTGGTGCCGGCAGAGTAGAATAGCACCACCCCCTCTCTACCCGTGGGGGTCGTAAGCGGCGACCGAGGGATAAACCCGACCCAAACAGCCAGGGCCAAACGTATGGTGGCGGTTAATCCACCACAAAAGCATTCCCAAGGAGGGTTGACGTCTGGTAGGCGGCTGGTCGTAAAATTCAGCCAAATCCTTTTGCAACACGATTTTGTGTTTAACGAAACGTGTTGCGCCGACCACAAGTAATTGGGATAATTGAAGGAAGATGAAGTTCTGACTAAGTTCCTAAAATGTACACCCTTGGTCCAATTCAATAACGATAATCAAAAACTTAAATTCATCAGTAGGTATACATAAAGGGACTCCCACACTGGTGTTTGTTTTGTAACTTACGCCATTGTCTTATTGTTTTCTTTATAATGTCTATTCAAAATATAGTGTGGGAACTTGATGATGACTAAATATTTTTATTTTGATATAAGTAGTAAGGAACACTTAAAAACAAGGATATCAATAGTGCGCTTTGCCGGCTTTGAATAGGATCACCCCATATCTTTCCCGTGTGTGTCGTAAAAAGCGACTAGGGATGAGAGAGTTCATGTGTACCTATTGCAATTTTTAGCGATCGGCTGACAACCTATCTGAACTTTTGTCAGACGTGGTGTAAATGGCCGTTTTTTACAGCCGTTTACGCTCTGCTTTTCCTATATCTTTAGCTCTGCTCTGATATATGTATGTATGTTTAAATATGGTGAAAATATAGTACGTTATTAAATAAGAATATAGCTAGATGATGAGATATTAAATATAATTTTAACTGAAGCACACTCACCCACAGAAATCAAGCTATAGTTTTGTAATTGAATTTAAAGTAGTGATCTTGCAGATACGTGTGATGAATCTAAAGTTAGACAGCTCTGTTACAACTTAATTGGTTTAACAGGAAAACGTACGTAATATTGTACTACTAAATTACAGTAGCTTGAAATCGTCATGAATTCAGTGGTTACAATGTCAATGAAAGCATATCATTTTATAAAGGTGCTCCTTCATTGAGGGTTGGGAACTTCAACCAACAGTCGTCATCGTCAAGGAAATTGCCCCAATTTCTACAGTGAAATCAAATAGGTAGTTAGGTACTTAACTTTGTTTCCATTTCGAAGCAGCAATGTTGTGTAGTCTTGATGCACCTTATTTATCATTTCAGTCAATAATAAACAAGGAAAACTTTATTTGAAAACTATTTATCTATTTCCCCAACGAAAGAAAACAAAATTAATAGAAGATCTATGTAATTTAACGTATAGGTACCTAACCTAGGTAGAGTTTAACCCGAAAAAATTAGACTGTTTTTTATAAACAAGTGAGCATTAAATTATAAAATCGTGACTTGAATCATAACAATAATAACCGTCCAAAATAGGTCTAACTAATCAAAACAGACTATAATTATAACTCACCAGATATTCGTAACCTTTTCAACAAATCCAATAAGAAAAAACACTTAAAAACAGTTATTTTAAGTTATTCACTTAACACTGCACTTGTAAGTTGACACAGTTAAAATTCACACTTCCAAATTCAAGCACTCGTGAAAAACATTCGAAAACTTTTCTAAAAATGTTTGAATTTCGAACGCTCACGTGATTGGTCGGCGTCGGCGGATGCGCGCGATCGACTCGTGCGCAGGCTTTGCGGCGACTGGCGCGCGAGGGTAGTGTTGCCATCCCTTACTAAAAAAACCTGCTAAATAATTGGTCTTGGTAGAGTTGTTAATGCAAATTATAATATCGTCCGTCACCCTGTTTTTCAATAACGTCTTTATTGTGGTTTGGTTGTAGGTACTTATAAGGCTTATGTCTATAAAAAATTATATCTATTAACATGTGCGTAGATAAAGTAACGTGTAATTTGATTTATTATATTCCTTATCATTCAATATGTTATAATATTTTTCGTTTAAATGATATTTTTCAATTTGACGTATTACTTTCATACTAACTCTTTTCACAAACCAAGGAAAAATTTTACCTTTTATCGGTGGCATCCTTACAAAAACTCCAAGGTTGACTATAACTTGTTGTTCGAAGTGAAATTTTAAAAATGATCTACTGAGTTTTAAGGTCCTTTTGCCTCATTAAACATGAAGTACCTAATTTAGATTAAATGTAATGTCAAAATATCAGTTCAGTGTATAAAATGTCTCAAGGCTTCCCTTTACTTGTTCCGGCAAAATTAATAGGTATTTATTTAAGCGTAGTGAAAAAACTTAACTTTAATTTTCTTACTAAGTTATTTTTGAAGTTTGTCTTCACCGTACCAACTCTACCGTAGTTTTCGAATATTTGGCTAAATTGTCCTACAAATGGCAATACTGAATACAGCTATTAACGAAGCAATAGCACTGCTAATTAACATACTACATAATTACATATTACATAATTTAGACCAAAAACAGGACTCGCTCGCCCAACTTTTCACTGCAAAATATTCCACAGAATCAGTCAAATTCTTGCACAAATGGCAACATCGCCACAGTAGTACTGCACGACTCACACCTGTCGCCAACGATATAAAAACAATAGCAAACATTGACTCCTTTCATAAAGCAACTGCTGAATAAATAAATCAGCCGAATTTGACCAGAAATGGCCACACTGCCAAAGTAGTACTGCACGTCTCACACCTGTCGCCAACGATATAAAAACAATAGCAAACATTGACTCCTTTCATAAAGCAACTGCTGAATAAATAAATCAGCCGAATTTGACCAGAAATGGCCACACTGCCAAAGTAGTACCTACCGCACGTCTCACACCTGTCGCCAGCGATATAAAAACAATAGCAAACATTGGCTCATAGTTTTAAGCTGCTGCAGGTACAGGTTCAATGAATCGCAAGATATTCTACGGAAGCAGCAGAATTTCCCTACAAATGGCAACACCACTACAGTAGTACCGCACGACTCACACCTGTCGCCAACGATATAAAAACAATAGCAAACATTGACTCCTTTCATAAAGCAACTGCTGAATAAATAAATCAGCCGAATTTGACCAGAAATGGCAACACCGCCACAATAGTACCGCACGCCTCACACCTGTCGCCAGCGATATAAAAACAATAGCAAACATTGGCTCATAGTTTCAAGCTGCCACGGGCCTACAGGTGACTCTTGACTTGACAGCCTTTTAGATGAAGTTGAAAGGCTACCTATTTATTTTGTAGAGTCAAACGCAGCTGAGCTCTACTGAACTGTCTACACTGTTGAAAATAAAACTATACCTACAGCTGTCCGAATTAGCCATATTTTACAGCAGTCAAAATTATGTTAATGCTATCACACTCTATGACATGAGGAATATTTTTCTTTGTTCACATGTCTTTAGTATGGGTTTGATAGCTGTCAAATATAACCTATTCGAACAGTCGTACATTAGGTAGGTATTATAACTGGTTGATGGAACACATTAATTTGTGTCAAAGTCATAGGATTTACTGGAAAACTCAAAACGTACCTACCTAATTTCCAATTACTTGAATTTATTTGACATCGAAAATTTTCAGTCCGAACTGTCATATTTCTTCTTTGACAAGCCGGTGGAGCAAATTTTTTACAGTTACGACTACGATGCGCAACTCTGCTTCAAATAACTGTGAAATAACATAAAATAAAAAAGTATTAGTAGTTAGGTACACCTATGGCCAAAACTTTCGCTATCTCAATCAATCAAGAACTCCACCATTATCTGTTAGGTACTATTTAAATCCTAGATTAAAGACGTATCTGCATATAAAAAAAAACATTATGTGATGAATTTCCGATTCATAGAATTTAATAACAACGAAAAATACATTAATGTTGCCAATATACAACGGAACACACCTACTCATATATCTGTTTGCAACACTGTTACTACACTGTACCTACTAGGGTCATCTTAGGTCACAGAGCAAAACCTGGGTGTTAAGGATCATGTGTAGAAACACTAGTAGATTGATAACAAAGTACAGGACAGGGCATTAAATATCTGAACTAATATTATTAATATCACAAAAAGTATTTCTAGATTTATTAGATGTACGAGTATCTCACACACAGAAGAAAAGACTTGGGTTCCTCATGTCAATGAGGTCAGCCGAAAAATTCACTACTCTTTCCACTCCCTGAAGCGTCTTCAAAGTCTTTTGCCCTTGAAAACTAAAATCTCCTTAGTACAGTCTCTTCTTTTTCCCCTCCTGGACTACGCTGACACTTGTTTTCCGGATGCCACAGAGGAACTATTAAATAAGCTAGAGCGGCTCCAAAATCTCTGCATACGGTATGTCTTCGGACTCCGTAAGTACGATCATGTGTCCGAGTTCCGCAAACAGCTAAAATGGCTCCCGATCCGATATCGCAGGAATGCTCGCATACTATGTTTACTTTTTAATGTTCTGTATAATCCATGTGCTCCGAAATACTTACGTGAGCGCTTTCATTTCTCGCGTCCGCAGGACCAACCGTGTCGTTCGAATGTCAGGACTGTTTTAGCCTTTCCTCACCATCGCACTGACTTTTACTCATACTCCTTCACCGTGCATGCAGTCAGGCTATGGAATACGCTACCACACACTGTTCGTGACAGCCCCTCTGTCGCTGTCTTCAAGAAGAGAGTTAAAGAATATTATCTTTCTCTTTCGTAAATAGTAAAATTGTACATGTAGGTTTATTATAAAATATTTATTACTGTTTTTGGTATCTATATAATAGTGTGTAAAGTTTATTTACGTTTATGCAATATATTTGTATGTATGTTTATTGTTTATATATTTTTATTCAATTGTGCACGCCTGATCCGCCTGTCTTATTATAAAGTCTCACTCTCTGTAGGTCAGCTGGAAGAAATTTCTTAGTAGAAATAAGCTGTCCTGTTGTGTCGTTATTCTTTGTATGTGTATCTCTTGTAATGTTTTTTGTGTACAATAAATGGTTAATAATAATAATAATAACAAAGCCGAGATGGTAAAAACCAAAAGAGTAAATAATAATAATAATAAAAGAAAGAATGAAGAAACTGCAAGTACCTAGTTTATGAAGAAAATGCAAAATTGCATGTATGTTTAGCACCCTGGAAATAATCCACTAACCTGCACCATTGCATCACAATAACCACTGAGCTTGCATCACATCACAACAATAACATATCTGAAACATTAATCAATCATACAGACACAGTCATGTCAAATATCGACAAGTCAACAAGTGTTTATTAACAGTACGATTAAGAAAGATAAGGCAATGTTTTTCTATGTAACACAGGTACAGGTTTAACTGAAAGTTACTCATTAAGGGATCATCATCTGCCTGCCCTTATCCCAAACCATTTGGGGTCGGCGCAACATGTTTTGTAGGAATATAAAATCATGTAAGGATTTGGCCGTATTTTATGAATGACCGACCGCCTGCCTGATGTCAACCTTCTTTTGTAGATGGAATGCTATTGTAGATGTTATCACACCCACCATGGATATTCATCCGAAATCGAAAACTCTACTTCGCCTCTTACGAAACACCCTGAGTGGACTTGGGGTGGCAGTATTTTTAGTCGCAGCAGCATAAAAATCAAAAATCTCCTATCGGACCAACACTGATCGCAGAAGTTAATCTCATAGAAAAACTTGTACACATAGATAAGTAGCTAAATCTTTTCTGTATTCAGCTAAAAATGAAAGCAATAAGGCATCGATCACAACACAATCAATAATCTATCGATGAGATCTACAAAACCAGTTCTAAATGAATTGTATAGCGCCACCGGCACGGAAGGTCGAGTTTAGGAGTTGGGCCACACCTACGGAGTTACCGTCGCGGATATACCCACCTAAAAAGCTCGTGAGATCTACAAAACCAGTTCTAAATGAATTGTATAGCGCCACCGGCACGGAAGGTCGAGTTTAGGAGTTGGGCCACACCTACGGAGTTACCGTCGCGGATATTCCCACCTAAAAAGCTCGTGAGATCTACAAAACCAGTTCTAAATGAATTTTATAGCGCCACCACCGGCGCGGAAGGTCGAGTTTAGGAGTCGGGCCATACCTACGGAGTTCCCTTCGATCAACAAAATCATTTTTAAATAAATTGTAGGTAAAGAGTCACTGGCACAGAAGGTCGAGTTTAGGTGTTGTGTTGTTGGGCCATGGATAAAACCACTTACAACGTTCAATATACAATAATATAAACAAGTGTCTGGCAATACTGAAGGGATGGACCGCACAAAGCCAAACAGTGGGGCAGCAGGAAAAAATACATTGGCCTCTATTCCAAAAAAAAACAATTTGAGAAAAGCGCTGTTACTTTTAGTAAAACAGGCTTCATTTTGACAGACAAATGGAATCGTCTCCTATCCTTTTCCAAGCTGATTTTACTAAAAGAGACAGACTATTCTAAAATTTCTATTTTTGACAGTCACATGGAATGAAGACTAATATATTTTTGCTGCTGCCCCGTTGTATCGCTTTGTGCGGTCCATTCCATCAGTGTGGCTAGACACTTGTTTATATATAGTTTTGTACCAATTATAGACCCGTTATAGCGCTGTTGGCTGTATAAATATATCTTACATCTGTCCAATCACCATACCTCTTACGATATAGAGCGGTTTTGGTCTGGTTCTTATAAAATTAAGCGTAGAGTTGGCAGAAAAAGCGTTAGTTTATTATTGTGAGGAAGTTTTACATACAATATACCTGTACATTATTTAAGTTAGATATTTATAGGGTCATCTCATCATCTTCCTGCGCTTATCCTAAGGCGAGGAACACACGCAACGTCGGTTTGTGCGTCGTATATTCAATTTTCCACCTTAATTTTATACGAATAAGGTTTATGTCAAACTATTTGACAGACAACGCAGCGTTGTGCGATGCCGTTTGACACAAACCGTATTCATATGCAGGTAGGGTGGAGAATCGAATGAACGACGCACAAACCGACGTTGCCACTTGGTGTGTTTTGTTCGAACGTCTACCCTCTTTGGAATGCTATCGTAGGTGATATTTCCACCACCACACGGTTGACCATGGTCGGCAGATAACCTATTGTAGCCAAGATCAATAACTCTACGTCACCTTTTACGAAACACACTGAGTAGAATAGGGGTGGTAGAATTATTAGCCTCTAAAATTCGGAAATATTAGGGTATAGATAGGTTCTTTATGGTATTTTCAGAATCTCTCACCAGATAAATCTGAGAATAGATTACAATACAATATGTCGTATTCTATCAAGGAGGGGACTAGGTAGAGGCCTAAATAAAGTTACATTGCTGTTACTTGATAGGCTGATAATTAGACAGAGGTACTCTGATTGTATTTTACATGTTTAAAACTTTTGTTGCAGACCATAATACTTCAAAACAAAAAGCAATTTCAAATTACAGTTCCAAACATGGTTTCCAAGTTAGTCACATCTTGAAAATGTGTCACCTAAGCTAACATTTTGCAAACATTCATATGCAATTTTGCAAGATTTCACGTGTGGTCTACCAATAGGTACTAATTATGTACATATGTTCATTCGTATGTATGTATGACCATTCTTCTAATTGGTGTGGCTAAGTTTAACCAAATGTGGGTTGTAAGTACCAGCCTGTCATAAAAGTGACGCCAATTTTAAATGCATGCATGAGTTTGTAAAAGAAGAAGGCTCGATTTAAATAATACAATGTAAATTTCCTACATTATTTATACATACATACATACATACATACATACATACATCACGCCTCTTTCCCGGAGGGGTAGGCAGAGACTACATCCTTCCACTTGCTACGATCCTGACAAACCTCTTTCGCTTCTTCAACGTTCATCAATCTTTTCATGCACGCTCGTCGGTTTAGGGTACTCTTGACCTGGCCTTTCTTTAAAACGTCCCTGATTTGATCTAGGTACGTCCGTCTAGGTCTTACTTATTTATAATATAGGAATAATGCCGTGCGGTACTCAGGGTATTTCGTAAAAGGCGACTAGTTTTTGACTTCGGCTTAACATCTGCCGACCATGGTCAACCGTATGGTGGCGGTAATACCACCTACGATAGCATTCCCAAAGAGGGTTGACGTCAGGCAGGCGGCCGGTCGTTAAATTAAGCCAAATCTTTTAGCAACATGATTGTGTGTTCATACAAAACATGGGCCGCCGACCCCAAGTAATTGGGATAAGGGCAGGAAGATGATGAGGTTGCTGTGATGCAGATCAACTACAAACGTATCAAAAATAGAATAAACGCATTCTATGTTTTTGGTTAGTAGAATTGGCCTCCGAAGATGAGTAATAGAGTTGTTTCCCTTTACTTTGTTGGCGTTGGGATCAAATACCGAAATTAGCACACAAATCACATCTGCTTCGATACAACGCAACGTCTTGAATCACATGCTTGAGTAGTTAAATTTGTGTGTGTCACAGTTTTCTTTTCTATGAGATTGTTTATCTAGTCGACAATCAACCCTAGTGACAAGCAATTCTTCAATCACACAGAGCCACTTTTTTGATAGGCGTAAAAGACTTAGAAATTATTTTTATTTTAAATATCTACTACAGTACGCGAATGAGTTCTTGGCCATCGGGGAATGAAGAGGCGCGCGGGGGCGGCGCGCCCCGCGGTTACCCAACTACCCGCATTCGCCCGCAGTCGAGTGATGGGAAAAAAGTGTGTCACAAAGTTGTCGATATTTTGTCGTTGTGTTGTGTTTTGTGTAGAAACCATAAATACTTCTTTAATATTATTTACAAACAGTGAAGTTACAGTTCGAACAAACTATGGCTAAAAGGCCCCTTTAATAAGCAAATGCCTCGAGACATATACATTTTAGTTACTTTGTTTTAAAGAAACCTGCCCTTAGTTTATAAAGACCTATTCAACGATACCCTACCTACTCAATATTGTAGGAAAAACAACCCATTAACAGACTATGCCATTACTAATATAATAACTATGAGTAGTCTGAACTGAACTGTTCGGCAACAATTCTCGATTCCGACATCAACATGAATTAGTCACAGCACTACCGCATTCCTCAACATGGTCATGAACTCATTCGCGTACTGTACCTTCAGAATTCGTGGTTTATAGGAACGTAGTACAGTTTATACAGGCGGGACAGCTCTCCGAATACTGATAAGGTGCATTTAGACCACATATAACTGAACAAACTTCCCATAAGAAAATACACAGGAGACGTAAAAATATTTTTCATCTCCCATAGTAAATGCAGTCAGCTGTTTCTAATTTTGTATGAGGTAAAAATAAATTTTACGTCTCCTGAAAAATAAAACTTACGGCAAGTTGTTCTGTTTCATGGTCTAAACGCACCCATATAATATACCATTATAATAATAGTTTAAATAGATAAATCAAAGTGCCACAAGCATCCAAATTGACTTAGACCATCCCCAATAGAAAGTGAAATCTAGGACTTTCTATTCTATACACCTTTTGTTGAGTTATTTAGTCATCTTCGATTCGGCACGGTGCAGCTCTTAAACACGCGTTAGCCTGAAAGCCTGAATACCGGTTACTTATGTTGTTTAACAGAGGTGTAGTGAGCTTTCTTGTAATTCAATGGCTCGTTCAGATTACCCCTGTCTATCCGAAAGTGTTACAAAAGTCGCCTAAAAGGTGAATCCAGGAATTAATTGCAATATTTTCTGTATAAGTAAGTACAACACCTTAATCCGAAGTGGAGAGCAGTCTTCCCCGTAAATAAACACGGCAACGTCCGTTTGTGCGTCGTTTGTTCGATTTTCCATTATTGTCAAACGAATTCGGTTTATGCACGGTTTATGTCAAACGGTTTGACAGACACTTTCGTCGACGCGACGCAGCGTTGTGCGATGCCGTTTGACATAAACTGTAGGTATTCGTATGAAGTTAGGGTGGAAAATCGGAGAATCCAATAAATGGCACTCAAACGGACGTTGTGTGTGTTTCTCAACTTAGTTTGCCCATGGACACATTTTGTGCGTAACGTTTAATAAATAAATAAATAGAGCACCTTGCACTGCGCTCATCAACCCGCCTGTCGAATGTGGTGAGTATACCAACTTCCTCAAAAATGGAAAATTGGCAAATGCGAAGGAAAGTTGTCGCTGTTCATCATACAATGAATAAATCAGCAAATTATCAAATAATTTTCATCATCAATCATCATTATCTGATTGCCCTCATCCCAAATCCTTTAGGGTCGGCAAAAATTATTTTTAGAGCACAAAATTATGTAGCGAAAGGATTTGGCAATGTTTCATGACCGGTCGCATGCCTGACGTCAACCCTCTTTGCGAATGCTACTGTAGGTGGTATTAACGCCACCTATAACAGATATTCAGCCGAGGTCAAAACTCTACTACGCCTTTTACGAAACACCAGAGTGGACTGGGGGTGGCAGTATTCTTAGCCGCTACCACACGGTGATAATGAGAAACAAACATACTCTCGAACAAGTAGATGTGTTAGAAAATAAAAAAAACCGACTGCGGTAATTTTTAAGTAGTATTTTGCTTTAAAAATCCGCAATCTTGAATTTATAATTTTTTAAATATAGCCAGTGTCACTCTCGAATCTAACGACACCTCATACGTCAAAATCCAACCATTCGTTTGGGCTGTAGCCCTGAAAAAGAATTTTCTGATCCACATACATACATGCATACATACAAACTCTCGAAAAACATAACCCTCCTTCTGAGGAAGTCGGGTAAAAACAGAGGTGACCCTCTTTCTGAGGCTGTCGGGTGAAAAATAATGTGTGTTTTGAACTCTTGGAAGTACTTTCCACTAATTTAATAAAAAAAAACCATAGATACAAATCTCACCCAACACAATACGGCACGGCATTTCTCAACTCTGTTTCCGGTCGGTCACGAGCCACGAGCGAAGCCGCGCGGCGGAGCATGTAATGACTGATGTGATTATATTCGGCTGGTGTAAGTACTGTACTGGCTGTACGTAGAGATTTAAACACCTGTGACTTTGTTAACAGTAGTTGATCTACGTAATTTTTGATGTGTGGTGCCGGCTTAGAATAGCATCACCCCATATCTTTTCCGTGGGTGTCGTAACTAGCGATTAAGGGATTTGAGAGTTAATGTATTGCAATTTTAGGCGACAGGCTGACAATCTGTCTCTCAGCCTTTTGAGTGACTCTCAAACTTTTGTCAGACGTGGTGTATATGGCCGTTATTTACAGCCATTTGCGCTCTGCCTACCCCGCAAGGGATATAGACGTGATATTATGTACGTAGAGCATATAGCGTTATTGAAGCTATTCTTAGGTGACACGTAACGTACGTCGCTAACGTACATGCGACTGTCAGATGCAACTAAATTTCCAATTCCCTATACTATAAACCGATTGAAGGCGCCACACACCGGATCCATATGCGTGCCGTGCACATCATCACGCGCGTAGAGATGACGTTGTATCGTATGGGATAGTGTGAGAGGCCGCACACTGCCTTCGTATGCGTGTGTGTAATTAACGCGCGTGGTGTGAAAACAACGCAGAAACTTTTGTCAATGGATGCGTCTGTCATACAACGCTAGTTGCTGCGTTGCGTTATTTCATCGTCGACTTTTATGGCGTGCGTTAGCACTGCGACAAAAATGCGCAGCAATGGACGTTACATGTGGGATGGAGCACGAACACAACGCTATCTGACAGGAACAGATTCAAGGCAAAAGCTTCAAAAGTTCATCCACTAACAAAAATAAGGCCTACTTAGGTACTGTAGCGCCCAGCCTCTTTGGACGCTTGTGGGAGTCAATCAATGTTTGAATGTGAGTTATATAGAGAATGCAGCCTGTCTGTCTATCTGTCTTTCGTGACACACTCTAGATCTAACTTTCGCTTGTAAACAACGTCTCATTCAATAATATAGACATCTTACTTGATAATATATTTTGTTCATATTTTATACGATAGTCTGATTTCTAATCTCAGTTAGGGTAGTTCTCGCGCTCGCCTCCACCAGCTACGCTTTCCCATATGGTGGAGGCGCCTCTAAAAATAATCTAAATATTTATGTAATTTTTCAGATAAAAACTGCTACAAAATAAAGTATCCAATGAGAAATACCAAAAAGCGGAGCAAAGGATAAAACAAAGAAGAATAAAGGCGACACAGGGCATTGCAATCCTAAACAATTAATAGAAACTATGTATTGTCAGATTACAGACTGCATGGCGAGGGCTGCTATACATTCCTACCTAGGTAAAAATAAAAGATCTAATAAAAAGCAGATTACTGGATGGAACTACCATGTTAGTAGTAGTCATCAAAACGCTCGTTTAGCTTATCAAACCTGGATCATGTACGGAAGTCCACGTCAAGGCGGTCTGTATGATGATATGTGTAATACCCGTAAAATCTTCAGGAATAAGTTGAGGTGGTGTCAGCGAAATGAGAGTAAAATCAAAGCGGATATTATAGCCATGTATAGATCAAAAAATGACTTCTTTAACTTTTGGAAAGAGACAAACAAGCTAAAATATAAGTCAAACTTGCCTATATCTATAAATGGTAACTGTAACCAAAATGAAATTGCTGAAATGTTTGTAAACAAATTCAAGTCATCGAACCCGCTGCCCATACATACACAGAGCGTAGGTTTTCCAACCGTTCCGTCGGACACGGGCGGCGCGCCGGGGCCGGCAGGGCAGGGAGATAAGACGCAAGCGCACGTGCATATCACAGCTGATAAGCTATTTAAGATTGTCAAAAGTATGAAACGCGGCAAATCACCCGGCCATGACGGCCTAAGCGTGGAGCACGTTCTGTACGGTGGTTCATTATTGTATGAAAAACTAAGTTGTCTTTTTAATACGTGTATGGATAATGGTTGTTTACCAGATAAATTGATGAAAACGATTGTAGTACCTATTTTAAAGAATAGAACGGGTGACGTATCTAGCCTGGCTAATTACCGTCCTATATCTTTGGCAACTATTGTATCTAAAATATTCGAACGATTCCTAAACACGCAACTTAATGAGGCTAATATCCCACTGAACTCTGGCCAGTTTGGCTTTAGAAAAGGTCTATCTACAGACTTAGCCATATTTTCTCTTAAAAATACTGTTAAGTACTACGTCACTAGAAACACTTCTGTCTATGCGTGTTTTTTAGACCTAAGCCGCGCCTTTGATACAATTAATTATGATATACTCTGGCATAAACTTAGACATACAGGAGTATCTGACAAGGTCACTAATGTGTTACAGTACTGGTACACAAACCAAGAGAACCAAGTCAGGTGGGATCGGTCTCTCTCTGAATCATATAAGTTGGAATGCGGGGTGAGGCAGGGCGGGTTAAGCTCGCCTGTCCTGTTTAACTTATACGTAAATGGTCTTCTGGAGGAGCTCAGCAGCGCCAGGATCGGCTGCCATGTTGGCGGTGTCTGTGCCAACAACCTAAGCTATGCGGATGACATGGTGCTGCTGGCTCCTTCAGCAGACGGACTTCGTCAACTATTACACATTTGTGAAAGGTATGCGTGTGCACACGGCCTTACATACAATGTAGCGAAAACGGAAGTAATGATATTTAAAGCAGGGCAAGGTCCCAGTTGTATACCTGTGATATCGTTGTGCGGTAGTCCTTTGGCTATAGTAAATAAATTTAAATATTTAGGTCATATTATTACCGACTCATTAAAGGATGATGATGACTTGGAAAGACAAAGACGTGCACTCGCGATGCGCGCTAACATGCTAGCTAGGCGGTTTGCACACTGCTCTAAACAGGCGAAAATCACGTTATTCACGGCCTACTGTCAGTCGTTCTATACCAGCCAACTTTGGTACAACTACACGAAGGGTGTTTTTAATACTTTTCGTGTGCAGTACAATAACGCCCTAAGGGCAATACTGGGACTACCTTGGCGGTGTAGTGCGACTGGCATGTTTGCTGAGAATGGAGTGGTTGATGTTTTTGTTCTATTGAATAGACTGAAATTATCTTTTCATAAAAGACTGTCAGATTCAAAAAATTATATTGTTGAAGCATTGTATAAAACATGTTACTTAAATGACTTTAATATGATTCGTATGTTTGTCATGTAATAATATCTACTAGTATTGTAGTACTTTATTTATTAATGACGTTATGTACCTATTTTAATTTAATCTATGACATGTTGCTTTGTGACTATTTATATTGGACTTGTGCCTGAAATAAACGTATTTTAATTTAATTTTAATTTAATTTAAAGGTACAAAATAACACTACAAAGAAAGCAAAGAAGAAAAGCAGGAGAAATAAAAATGGTAACGAAGAAAATAATCAGATCCAACGCCGGAAAAAAATGTTATGTAATTGTGTATTATATCAGTAAAAAAGTTACGCATATCGTAGTAGAGATACGCGGACCAAAAACCCGCGTATAATCTTCGCAATAAGGAAGAAAACAACGTAAAATGTTATTAGTTAGTGTGCAATGTGAAAGCTAGTGTATAAATGCCAAGATGAACGAGAAATTCTCTGGATTCAACACCTCAGTAGAGGAATTCTTCCAGTTATACGAGGATATCGCCGCACTCAACAACTGGAGTGATGCGACCAAGTTGTTAGCCATGACAATGTACCTGTCGGGACCTGCGTTTTATTACTACAAAACGATGAAAACAAGCTCGACAACGTACGACGACATGAAATTTTTCTTTAGAAGGGAATTTGGCGAGCCAGACTACCGACCAGTCCAAACAGGGCCTCCGCCAAGAGAACAGACTTCTGAACAGCGTAAGGCAGAGCCACTTGTGGAAAGCGAGCTCCAACACGATGAAAACCCTGACGACGAAGTTCCAAAAAGCAAGACAGAGGCGGAGCCGACGACTGACCAAACGCCTGTGGAATGTGCGTTTGATCAAGACAAAAACTCAGATGAAAACAAAGTCACGATAAATACGGCAGAGTCGAGCTTCTACACCGAGAAAGAAGAAACAAGTCCCCAGCTTAAAAACTCAATGGAAAATGAAGGCAAAAATGTCAAGAAAGAAGAAAAAACAAGTCTGACAAGTGTGACTGCTGACAGTAAAAGTGAAAATTACAGTGACAGTGAAAAGTCACAAAAATCCAAAGAAAAATCCGAAACGTCGCTTAATTCAGATAATCCCGTAAGAAATAATGAAAATAATGTGCGAAAAGAAAATGTAGAAGCAAAGTTGTCAATAAAGAAGTGCCAGCCTAAAAAGGTAAATAAAGTGCCTGTACTGGAGAGAAAACTTCAAGCTCCCAAGCAAAAAGAAGCAAAGTATATGAGTAACAGCGAAAAGGCGCCTCAGAAAATCAAATTGCGATTCATAGTGCGGTTCAAAACGAAATCAAGCCCGAAAGAGAGTCGCGACAGGATTCGCGACAGCCGCGCAGGAGGGAAGGTAGTGGAAGGTCCCACCGCAACAAGATTGAGAGCCAAGCTAAGTTTCGTGAAATAGTGGTAAAGAAAGCTTTCCCTTTTGACAGGGGGCGAAGACACTGACAGGATGGCAAAGGTGACGGATTGCGCTTCTGACCAAATGCTATTAGGAGTATTTGCCGTGACTTTTAGTGGTGAATCTTATGTTATAGTGATGAACGAATTCATAGTGTAGGGCGTAACGTCACAAATGCCGATTCTATTTATTTTGTTCCATTTTATTTACACAAGCAGCAGCAAGTTTATTTTATTTGGTTTTTTGTTGAGTGTTACCTTTATGTGCTTAGTATTTTAGTACTTCAAAGACGTTGTGATTAATAGAGGCTCTTGATATAAATAATAGGGGGCGGAAGTGTCTTCGCGAATTGAAGATAGTCGCGCATGCGATAATATGTTGTTGTTCCTATCCTTGACTTATACTTTTTTTTCAGTTGTAGTTTAGTGGAGTGAATTGTTTCGGCAGATCTTATACCTTTGTATTTTTCAGATGCTGTTTATTAGAGTAGTGCCAATAGGTAGAACTGATGGATGTCAGGGTTGCTGCAGGGCGCAGGGTTGAGCGCCGATCCATACACTTGGCACTTAGGTAGGAGCGATAGTTTTGGGGTTGCATTGTATAACTATGGGATTGTAAGGCGCGACTTTAGGGGAGTTAGGCCATTTGTATTTTCTGCGTAGGGTTCCAGTGAAGACAAGTTTTATTTTCGTGCTTTCGCCTTTCTAGACTTTTGTTTGAGCACTTATTGTTAGCAGACATGCCGCATTCCTCTATTAAGGGGGGGAATGTAGCGCCCAGCCTCTTTGGACGCTTGTGGGAGTCAATCAATGTTTGAATGTGAGTTATATAGAGAATGCAGCCTGTCTGTCTATCTGTCTTTCGTGACACACTCTAGATCTAACTTTCGCTTGTAAACAACGTCTCATTCAATAATATAGACATCTTACTTGATAATATATTTTGTTCATAATTTATACGATAGTCTGATTTCTAATCTCAGTTAGGGTAGTTCTCGCGCTCGCCTCCACCAGCTACGCTTTCCCATACGCTTTTCTATACAAAATTATGTTTATGGAGTCTGATATGATAAGAGAATACCATCTGGCGATCTCCAATCAAATACCACTCAAACAGTCTACCTTTAGGCGAGGAACACACGCAATGTCGGTTTGTGCGTCGTTTGTTCGATTTTCCACCTTATTTTTATACGAATACGGTTTATGTCAAACGATTTGACAGACAACGCAGCGTTGTGCGATGCCGTTCGACACAAACCGTACCCTTCTTCCTCATGGCCAAACTATTTCGCCTAACTGGTTTGGCTACAAGGAACTTTATATCCTTATGGCCAAACTTGTAATAGTACAAGCAAAGTACACTTGCCACCGAAGAGGATACTTATGTATGTATGATAAATTCGCAGTAGTTCCATTGAGTAGTTCAATGATGGTACTACTGAATTTTTTTGCTCATGTTCCATTGGGTCAGGCAATGGAAATAGCGCGAACTTTAGTTTACGATTATTCGCAGTAGTTCCACTGAGTAGTTGTCTGTGATCCACCTTCTCAAATGTCTCAGCACCAACGACTCAGCACGCATAAAAGTGTCTTTGAAGAAGTTGGAGGTCTTGACGAGATCTACATTTTAAGTGACAGCTGTCAAACTTATCGCTCGAATTATGGTCGGGATTATAAAATAATACATTTTACATTTGTATTTAACTGTACCTACTTTTCTTACTGTTACACAAGTTTGGCCATAAGGATATAAAGTTCCTCGTAGCCAAACCAGTTAGGCGAAATAGTTTGGCCATGAGGAAGAAACGAAACCGTATTCATATGCAGGTAGGGTGGAGAATCGAATAAACGACGCACAAGCCGACGTCGCGTGTGTTCCTCGCCTTAGGCATATTTTGGGTTTTTAGGTCCAGACAAAATAAACTTATCTACCTACCCTATTAACTTCACAGGGATCTTAGCAAATGTTGATACTCCACATTGAAAAAGTAGAGTTGGTACTGTTACTAAAGTAACTGCACAAAATTACAGTCACAGTGAGTGAACTTTTTGTTCTAACTTTTGTATGGGGAGTTTTGTTTTATTTAAAACTGCTCAAAATCTACATACCATTATGTATTCTGTCGGTTATGGTATGTGTTTTCTGTGTGGTGTGTTAATTTTGTACGATGTTGGTTAAATTTCAGAGAGGACCTATTGCTATTTAGCGATCTACGCCTATATTTTCTTATAACTGAAAATAAGAAATAGATGAAATGTCAAGCGTCGACTGGGAATCGAACCTGGGGCCGGTGGGATACTAACTGCTCTGCCACTGAGCTACCGACGCACCAGTTGACCCTTGCTAATTTTTTAATCTCTTGATGCTCAATGTATTAGGATTTTTAATGCAGTTACAGTGCTATATTATTCCCATTTTCAATTCTCTTGATGCCCATCTCGAAGCGACGATCTAGCGACATCTATTAGTAAATATTTACAACTTAATTACCTGATTAGTCCACATTACAGTAGGAATTTAAACCAATCATATTTTTTCTGGCTAGCTTTATAAAAGTTCTAAGTCGTGAAAACAAGAATGCCACACAAGTAAAGGACACACACATCTCACGCCTTTATTCCTTGCGGGGTAGGTAATGTCTTCTATTTACCTTTATACCTACTGAATATGACTTGGATCTGAATAAAGCATTGTCTAGAGATTGACAAAGTCAAGTTTCATGCATTTTGATATTTTCTTTCTCTACAACTTTGTTAAGAAACTGGGTAGACAAACGTTGCAAATTGTAAACATTGTAAAACGCAATTCGCATGCGCATTCCTTCCTACCCTAGAAGCAGGCTTCCTACTATCATGTAAATATTGTTGACATCGCACTTGCTAACCCTGTTAAGGACAAGTCAAATGTTTGTACATTGCCTAGAATGTCCAAGATGTTGCACACTGGTCTCAAGTTTTACTCGACTCTTTCACTTCTACTATTTCGCAGGTTGATATTGAGTCTCAGTAACCCGGTTGGTAGAAGCGTCGGCAGTACATATTCTCAAAATAGCAGGTTCAAATCCTGCCTGAGGTACGCAGTGTCTGTAGTGAGCGTGCAAAAAGCCATGCCGCTCCCGCATCGGCTTATACAGCCATGAAAAAACTTTCCTCAGACACTGAATAAATCTTCTAACACAGACGTATGAGGCCAATGATGATGAGCTAGACATAAAGGGAGGCGAATAGTAACCCTTCTAATAGGTATATGACTGTTTCTTTACTACTTTCCCAGTGATCCTGTCATGTCAGTCGAGTCAGTCACTCTAGAGCAAAGCTCACGTCGATTATCACTGTGAGCAGTCGGGTTGGCGAGCGCAGTGCACAAGAAACGCTGTGGAGCATTCCTTGGAGTCTTTATAACCGTGTCTCGCCTTTTATTTGTACCCATATCGACCTGTCTGTAAAGTGGGGTGATGCTATCCTAAGCCAGCATCTCACTGCATTGATTCTGCGCTTCGGATGGGCACGTTAAGCCGTC
This sequence comes from Phthorimaea operculella, assembly GCA_024500475.1. Lineage (NCBI taxonomy): Eukaryota > Metazoa > Arthropoda > Insecta > Lepidoptera > Gelechiidae > Phthorimaea > Phthorimaea operculella. Next base: position 3,287,319 of record JANFCV010000053.1, on the reverse strand, counting down.
GGTCCCGGTTGCTGTCTATGATGGCGGTCGTTACACAACCATGTCAGAGGCCTGCTTCTTGTAGTAGGCGGTTGAAAAACTTTGACACCCGGGTTTATCGGGTCGATGAACGACTCGGTGTCCCACACAAAGAGAGAGTGCCAGCACATGACTGTTCCTTTATAAGGTACCTACCTACTGTCCCACTGATCCAGTCCTGCGCACGCGCCGAGTCAGCTGCGCGCGCATCTGCCGTCATCTCATCAGTCCACGATAAAATTGTTCTCGTTATGATGTTTACCACCCGGTGGTACCAGTGACCTATTGGGTGTTCATACTTTGTTAAAATAGAAAGTTGTTTCTTTTGCCAGAAATTGATCATCCCAATCCATGTGAAGTTATTTCGTTAATTTGTACATTACACACAATTTATATCATTATTTTTGGACCTCCCATACAAACTTGCCGATCAGCTGATTTCAGTTACTATGGGAGGTCCAAAATATTTCGGTCGTAGTGTGTCTGTCTAAAAATATTTAGCTACATATGTAGGTAGGTACCTACTTCTGTCAAATCTTTCACGCCGCATGTCAGTATTGTCAATAGGTAGGTAACATAACAATCGTCTACAGCCAGAAATCAGTGCAGGCGCACAATGATTTTCAGCTTATTCTTTCTTAATAAATAAGCCCTTAATAAATAAACAGACAAAATCTACTTCTTTTTCTTCTCTCTTTTTATTGATGCCGTGTGATGCCGGCTGAGAATAGCATCACCCCATTTCTTTCCTGTAGGTGCCGTAAGAAGCGACTGCACTCGGGGGTCTCATCATGTGTATTGCAATTTTAAGCAACAGACTGACAACCTGGCAGTATAGGTAGCGATAAACGACCATAGCTAAAACAGCCCTCAAATATTTGTCAGTCGTTGCGAAAACGACCGTATTTTAACGGTAATTGACGCTCTGCCTATCCCGCATGGGATAAAGGCGTGATTTATGCATGTATATGTTCTTTTAACATACTCGCATCACGTATTTATTTTAGTACGTTTTAAAGCGATCAAACTTGGCAAACACGCATCAGCCTACCTTTTTAAAGCAAACTAAACTGCTTTGTCCAGACGGTAGAATGGAGCCATTTAATTATATTTGAACCTTAGAGTTAACATAGGCAAGCTATAGCTGTTGTGCCCAGCGTAAGCAAAACTCTATACAGGGAGTAACAGATAGGGTATACAAGCCTAGGTACTCATGAAACTGAACAACTTTCCCCAGGGAACATGGGCCGAAATATAAAATAACTTTGGACCTCCCATAGTAAACGAATCAGGGAGGCCCAACTTTTTTTCATATTTCGGTGTTTCATGTTCCATGGTCAAAGTTATTTAGTTTCATGATTAGGTCTTAACTTTCTGTAACTCCCTGTATTAAATAGATATACAGTAGTGTTGTCACTGTCTTTTTGCTACTGATGGACAGAAAGGTTATGTTCGTACCCGAGCCAGCCGTTCATACCCGGTAAGGCGCGCTCTATAGCTTGCTATACTCTAAGATGTGGACAATGCAAATACATACTCACTCATCGTCTACTACCAGTAAATAGTTGAGAATGTCATGTCATGACTAACGTGTTTCATTAGTTCGAGTCTATTAAAAACATCGACTAACAAGAATTTAGACTACGCTTACGTTCATAAAACGCGGGTACATACATGACACGATCGGTGCAAAAAACGGAAAAATAAATGTAAACCAAAGACGATTTTGACGCTTACTGACGTTTACTGCAATGAATTGGAATCTCAGAGGCACTCAAGGTAACTAAAAAGATGGTTGCCACAAACTTCATATTTCTTGCATTGCAATCGACTTAGAATCATACTATTATGTTCTTGTGTCAGATTTAGCTGTATCTCGTCCTCGTATTGAATCTAGCCACCCGGTTATGTAACAAGTGACGATTACGAAAATCCTAATTAGAGTCGAGTGATTCTTCTGTAAACTCTCTATTTCGTGCTATTACCTATATACGCAAGTGAGCACTCAAATACTTTGGCTACTAATATTGGCAAAACTTTCTGAACGAGTCATGTAAAGTAGAGTAGAGTCCTTTAAAATTCTTCTGTCTGTGGTCTGAACACCATACAAACTAAACTCTATAGAACGGAGTGGTACGAACCACGGACATGAGAATAGCTTTGTTAGTTTAATGACTATTGGTATTTTCTATAGGAATTTGCTAGTAAAATTACGTTTTCAAACGAAATTATCATAAGTAATTAAAATTAATGAAATTGTATTTTCTTATAGGTACAAACTCAAACAATTACAAGATCAGTTTTTAAAGTAGGTAATATTAGATTGAAAATGTATTACTTTTCTTGAATAAAAACATTAGTGCTTTGTAAAAAGAAACAAAGTTTAAACAAGGTTTGCAAAAACCCTATATTTACGATAACTTTTCGCTTTAGAGTATATCACCATATAATCTAAACCGAAAATCATCAATCTCATGGTTAACTTACATGATTTCTAAGGCCGTTACAAAAAAATTACCCAACGATCTCATATCTAGCAAATGAAATCCAATAGTAAAACCTCCTACCCATACAAGGGATCAAAGAAAAACCAGTATAATTTGGTACCTTAAATGGGTAAGTAGATTTGCTGTCGATAGTACGTACGTAGACATTTAAAAACCCTGACATGACATGTAGGCATGTAAATAATCAGTCTATGCGGCCAGTAACAATAGTGTAATGGTACTAATGGTCACCATCTTATGTGTACGAGTTTGGAATACAAAAACGGACGGCCATTTGGGTGTGGTCCCCAAGTGGTCCCAATATAAGCGTAAAAAATATACCTACTCCTCATCAAAAATATCAAGACACTTTGCAAGTTTGGGTTTTGTAATAATCAAATGATCAGAAAAATGTGATAATAACATATGAGTACATTTCTAATATAATTTAATACCTAGTGAATAATAAGAGGTTTATAAATCATTGCATAAATATTTCGAATTCTGTTTGTAGGTTGGCCCTGGCAGTTTGGGTCAGGTTTAGGTATCCTTCGCTCGCCTCTTACGACCCCCACGGAAAGAGAGGGGGTGGTGCTATTCTACTCTGCCAGCACCACACGGCTTCATGTTTCCTTTGATAATGCAAACGAAAGTGTCTCAGTTTTTCTGATGAGAGGTGTAGGTAGTTGTTTTCTTAATAGAACTGTTGCGATTTTTGCGTGTGTTCCCGCTGTCCCCGGTAATCGTGTCTCCGATGAGCGGGAACGGATATTAAAAGCGTATTCCCGTCATCGAGGGTATTCCCTTTGGCCCTATCCTCGTAACAGGGACAGTGGGAAGGAAAACCAATGACGTCGCGTTGTCCCTGTGATGGGGACAAGCTCAACTGAGACAACAAACACATGTATTTTTACTCTATTCTAGACTCTTCGTACAAAAGACATCAACGAGATGTGAAGTAGATTCCTTTTATTTATTTGTATCTTTTTTGTTAATATTTTTGTTACCTACCATTTCTTTGACGTAATAGTTTCTTGCTCTAATACATTTTAAAATATTTTGGCATAAGTAATTGTTTTTGCAATATTTTTTTACTAACTTTTTTAACTTTATATTAACTTCAAGTGGCAGGAAATCTTAGTAAAAGATTAGAACAGTTTAGGCGTTTAGGTTAGCTTATTTTTATAAAAATCTTTAAGGTAAACGCCGTCAGTCGAGCCCCACCCAATCAGTAACACAGTAGTCAGGAACGCGAACACGCAAATCACATTTTCATGCACGGACCGACCGAAATACACATTGTCATGTGTGGTTGGATACCTGCAAAAGTTTTGCCATTGTTTTGGCTAAATGGCTTTTTGGATTCTATTTTGCAATAACAAGATTTTGTCCCGATCGGATTTAGTTTGTGTGATGCCGACTTAGAATAGCATTACCCTAAATTCTACCCGTGGGTGTCGTAAAAAACGACTAAGGGATAATTATCCAGTGAATGGGCAGCAGCGTTCCCTGTGAATTAAACATCTTGCACTGCGCTCGCCAATCCGCCTGCCAAGTGTGGTGAGGTGAGTATGGCAATACCCCCCAATGCGGGGGAGGCCCATGTCCAGCCGTGCAGGTAAATCCCGATCCGTCAATATCTGAAGAAAGCGAATACTCTCTTTAGTGGATGCTTTACCTAGGTATTTTGTTTTTATATCAAAATCTCTGTTTCGAAACAAACAATCAACAACGGTGAGATTGCTTGACAGCAGTGGCATAGGTTCACAGAATACGCTCCGTTTGCCAGGAAAATTCTTATAGCAAATTATGATTACGATTAGGCGTAACGTTTCTTGCGTAAATGCTATTACCTACACTCAGGCTTTGTTCATTCATCCAAAGTGGAGCCGAGTCAAAATAGCACCACCCCCTTCTCCAATCCACGGTAATCTGCCCCCCTACACCCACGGCCAGACATTTCCGGGCAGAGTTGCGCGTGCCGCCAGTCACGCACCAACTGCGCCACAAGGGATGACAGGAAAGCGGGTAAATCAAACCTCTCTCTCTCTCTTTCTATTCGTGTGGGACACTGAGTCGTTCAACGACCCCATGAACCCTGGTGTCAGAGTTTTTCAACCGCCTTCTGCAAGTAGCAGGCCTCTGACATGGTTGTGCAACGACCGCCATTATAGACAGCAACCGGAACCGACGGCTTAACGTGCCTATCCGTAGCACGGAACCAACTTGCTTTTCGAACAATCAGATGGTTCATCGCAGGCAGTCGCACCAACCACTGCGCCACATCGGCTGTCAAACCAGCGGTGAGATTCCTTGACAGCAGTGGTAGAGATATGTACCAGGAAAATTCTTATGGCAAATTATGATTACGATTAGGCGTAGCGTTTCTTGTATAAAATGCTGTTACACTCAGGCCTTGTTCATTCATCCAAAGCGGAGCCGAGTCAAAATAGCACCACCCCCTTCTCCAGTCCACGGTAATCTGCCCCCTACACCCACGGCCAGACATTGAGATAGCTTGACAGCAGTGGTAGAGGTATGTACCTGGAAAATTCTTATGGCAAATTATGATTACAAAACGTAACGTTTCTTGCGTAAAATACTATTACATTCAGGTTTTGTTCATTCATCCAAAGTAGAGTCGAGTCAAAATAGCACCACCCCCTTCACGAATCCACGGTAATCTGCCCCCCTACACCCGCGGCCCAGACATTAAGATAGCTTGACAGCAGTGGTAGAGGTATGTACCAGGAAAATTATTATGGAAAATTTGTAAATTACGATTAGGCGTAACTTTTCTTGCGTAATACGCTATTACACTCAGGTTTTGTTCATTCATCCAAAGTGGAGCCGAGTCGAAATAGCACCACCCCCTTCACCGATCCACGGTAATCTGCCCCCCTACACCCGCGGCCCAGACATTGAGATAGCTTGACAGCAGTGGTAGAGGTATGTACCAGAATTTTTTTTTATTGCAAATTATGATTACGATTAGGCGTAACGTTTCTTGCGTAAAACGCTATCACACTCAGGTTTTGTTCATTCATCCAAAGTGGAGCCGAGTCAAAATAGCACCACCCCCTTCACCGATCCACGGTAATCTGCCCCCCTACACCCGCGGCCCAGACATTGAGATAGCTTGACAGCAGTGGTAGAGGTATGTACCTGGAAAATTCTTATGGCAAATTATGATTACAAAACGTAACGTTTCTTGCGTAAAATACTATTACACTCAGGTTTTGTTCATTCATCCAAAGTAGAGTCGAGTCAAAATAGCACCACCCCCTTCACGAATCCACGGTAATCTGCCCCCCTACACCCGCGGCCCAGACATTAAGATAGCTTGACAGCAGTGGTAGAGGTATGTACCAGGAAAATTATTATGGAAAATTTGTAAATTACGATTAGGCGTAACTTTTCTTGCGTAATACGCTATTACACTCAGGTTTTGTTCATTCATCCAAAGTGGAGCCGAGTCGAAATAGCACCACCCCCTTCACCGATCCACGGTAATCTGCCCCCCTACACCCGCGGCCCAGACATTGAGATAGCTTGACAGCAGTGGTAGAGGTATGTACCAGAATTTTTTTTTATTGCAAATTATGATTACGATTAGGCGTAACGTTTCTTGCGTAAAACGCTATCACACTCAGGTTTTGTTCATTCATCCAAAGTGGAGCCGAGTCAAAATAGCACCACCCCCTTCACCGATCCACGGTAATCTGCCCCCTGCACCCACGGCCCAGACATTGAGATAGCTTGACAGCAGTGGTAGAGGTATGTACCAGGAACATTCTTATGGCACATTATGACTACTAGGCGTAACGTTTCTTGCGTAAAATGCTATTACACTCAGGCTTTGTTCATTCATCCAAAGTGGAGCCGAGTCAAAATAGCACCACCCCCTTCACCAATCCACGGTAATCAGCCCCCCTACACCCACAGCCAGACATTTCCGGGCAGAGTTGCGCATGCCGCCAGTCCTCCTTATGCCTCCTCCTTATTGCGGAGTATTGCCATACTCACCACGCTTGGCAGGCGGATTGGCGAGCGCAGTGTTTTGTTGTTTAATTAACAGGGAACGCTGCTGCCCATTCCCTGGATAATTATCCCTTAGTCGCTTTTTACGACACCCACGGGTAGAATTGGGGTGATGCTATTCTAGGCCGGCATCACACGGCATCTGCCCCCCTACACCCACGGCCAGACATTTCCGGGCAGAGTTGCGCGTGCCGCCAGTCACGCACCAACTGCGCCACAAGGGATGACAGGAAAGCGGGTAAATCAAACCTCTCTCTCTCTCTCTTTCTATTCGTGTGGGACACTGAGTCGTTCAACCCCAAGAACCTTGGTGACAGAGTTTTTCAACCGCCTTCTGCAAGTAGCAGGACTCTGACATGGTTGTACAACGACCACCATCAAAGACAGCAACCTAAACCGACGGCTTAACGTGCCCATCCGAAGCACGGAACCATCTTGCTTTTCGGACAATCAGGTGGTTCATCGCAGGCAGTCGCACCAACCACTGCGCCACATCCGCTGTCAACCAACGGTGAGATTGCTTGACAGCAGTGGTACAAGTATGTTATGATTACGATTAGGCGTAACGTTTCTTGCGTAAAATGCTATTACACTCAGGTTTTGTTCATTCATCCAAAGTGGAGCCGAGTCGAAATAGCACCACCCCTTCACCAATCCACGGTAATCAGCCCCCCTACACCCACAGCCAGACATTTCCGGGCAGAGTTGCGCGTGCCGCCAGTCCTCCTTATGCCTCCTCCTTATTGCGGAGTATTGCCATACTCACCACGCTTGGCAGGCGGATTGGCGAGCGCAGTGTTTTGTTGTTTAATTAACAGGGAACGCTGCTGCCCATTCCCTGGATAATTATCCCTTAGTCGCTTTTTACGACACCCACGGGTAGAATTGGGGTGATGCTATTCTAGGCCGGCATCACACGGCCCCTTCACGAATCCCCGGTAATCTGCCCCCCTACACCCGCGGCCAGACATTTCCGGGCAGAGTTGCGCGTGCCGCCAGTCACGCACCAACTGCGCCACAAGGGATAACAGGAAGGCGGACAAATCAAAGCAGTACCTATGTGCATTATGGTATAGAAAGAAAATGGCTCTCCCGTACAAATTGATTCTGTCAGCTGGTACAGACGGCTATATGAGTTATCTGACCCCCCTTACAAAATTGGTAGGTTCGTAGGTAATTTCATTCTTACTGCTATTGTAACAAAGAATATAATGAATTGCGTGTATAAGAGTGGTTTGAATTAAGAAATAAACAGAAGAGGGCGCCACTGAACCATGAGTAATGCTTGCTTATAGCATGGACGGATAATACATCTTATGTTGTGAATATACGGGTGATATTAACCTAGCATACCTACTTGTTTACAAATGGTAAGTCTATAAAGTATCCCTTAATTTCACAAGTTTTGAGCATGTTAATGTGGTGTAGTGGTCAGAGTAGTGGACTACTTGCGGAGAGGATAATAGTGAACTGACACCATGGTTCGATACTCACCACGATTGCTTAATTTTAGTTTTTTGTTTTTTATTATAATAAGTGTTTGTGGGATGTTGGTGGGATGATTAAGGTGATATGATACGATAAGTCTGTGCGGTTAAAGAATAGGCGTGGGAAAAAAGTGAACTATACATTTCATCATAGATTTTTGACATCTTTTATTACCTACTGAGGGACAGAAGTGCCTTACTTTGCCATAGCCATTCTTTTACCGCATATTTTTGGGGGCAATAAAATAAGCAAAACAATCAAAAGATCTTGTAAAAAACAGTTTATTACCAAAATAAACAGATACGTATAGTTAAAAGGTAAATACCTACTTACTTCATATGCCTAATAGAAATACTATGATTAACGTTATTTTATGGTTGCGTTATAAATAGTTGACCTTTTCTAACGATACTTGATAAAATGAATCTACCTCATTAAAACCTTGTTTACATCTAATAATATTATGCAGACTGCAGTGAATTAACATGTCATATGTCATAACATAACAATAACATCACTGCTAGCTAACATTACTTATGTTAAACAAGTTTAATAGATTTTGTGAGTAGGTATTTACATCAAACAATCAAAAAACATAGAGGCTTGAGGGGGAAATTCGGTAAAAAGAAATATAAACCACTTTGATAAATCAAACGCCACCAGGGTGGGGTATAATATCGTAGTGATCCACCTGCTTTATCGACGATTTGCTCCAGACGACCAGGCATACCATTCACCATGTTCCAGCAGTGATCACGTCCTCTCATGAAATCCCAGGTCGATGTTACGACTGCAGCCAAATTTTCTTTATTTCTTACTTCAGTAGGGTCCCAATTAAGGTCATCAGACCCCATAAATTTTCTATGGGGTTGAGATCGGGACTTTGGATGGCCAATCTATTACATGAATGCCTTCCTGCTCCTCTAACCATTGACGAACAATGTGTGCACGATGTATAGAGCAATTATCTTGGACAAAATAAATTTCTTGAGTTGGGTAGGCGATACGCACTGATGGCAACATAACATCCCTGAGTATTTCTATATATTCACGGCTATTAAAGTGAGCACCCACCTCTATCAGCTCACCAGGTCCCATGGACGACATCCAGCCCCAATAGCCTAAAGAAATTCTCCCGCTCGTTCTACAAGGTAACATGCAAGATTCTTCATATCGTTGACCTTTCTTTCGCCATAAGATTTGTTTTCCGTCTTTGTCTGATTTAAATACCTTCTCGTCTGTGAAAATCACGACGTTATTAATCCAATCAAAATTCTGATACGTTTGTGCAAATCTAACCCTTGCTTGGCGGTGTGCAGGTGATAACTTAATCTTCCGGGCTGGTTTATATGTTTTAAATCCAGCGGCATGCAAATGATGTCTAACTGTTTGCACAGAAACTCCATGGCTTACTGCAGTGGATCGTGTAGTTGCAAATGGGTGCTCCTGATGCTGTGCAACAATAGCCCGATGCCGCTCCGATTGATCAGTAAACATTATGGGTTTTGGACCAGTACGGCTTCGCTGCACACTCCCTGTTTCACCGTAACGGCGTATCCAAAGCTTTACGGTATTTCTCTGTAAAAAAGGATGGACACATAAATAATGTAATCTATCACCTTACTTATAAACTTTCCCATTTTTAAATAAACGCATAAGGTAGATCACAATAGCAAACAAAGAATATGATAATGAATGATAAATAACGGTTTTCATAATTAGAAACTACTTACCGCTATATTGAGTTCACGAGCAATCTTTTTGATGGGAGTATTATCTTCATACAAAAATATAATCTTATATTTTTGATAATCGGTCAAACGCGACATGATTTAGAAGTTAAACCAATGAACAGTTAGAATAATTAGAATTTGAATAATAGGTAAGTAAATGAAAAATACAGCTCAAGTAGTCACTGTCGAAACGTAGACTGATCATTTTAGTTTATCGTTTTTAAAAGTAACTATTACACTAAAGGTCCTGCATACATTGCTGGCTGGTTATCTTAACTATTCGTTAATCTGTGTCCGGAGTGAGTTTATTGTAAAGATAACCAGCAATGTATGCCGGACAGTGCACGGTATTCAGTCTGGTTTAATAGCTAAAGTAGTCTTAACGCATCAAAAACTCTGAATATACCCACATCATTGAAACATTACTTGAGACACAAAATAAGTCGGGGAAGAACGCTATGCAAAAATTCACGACCCCATACGTCAGGTCAATTGGCCTAGCGGCCTGCTGAGCGCTCGTGACACCTGAGGACTCGAGTTCAAATCTCAGCGTAAATCAAAAAACAAGCTATTAGAAAACCTATTATTCCCGTGGAATAATAGGTTGCAGCGGGTGAAACCGCTGACGGGCAGCTAGTAACAAATATTTTCGTATCATGTAGAGATTACACCTCCGACCTTTTTTGTAGCAGGGAGGTATATTATCTGCTACGCTATCGAGTAAGTCAAAGTTATATCATCGCTTATCTCAAGAACTTGTACCACAAAGAAATTTCGTCCACCCAACTCGACTCCGACAGCCGGTAGCGCTCATTTCTTAAAACATTAAACGCGTCTCATGATTGATGGTCTAACTCCTAAAAGAGCATTTATGCTGCTGTTTATTTCAGATTTCGTTTATTTTGGACATTAGCAACAAAGTCAGTAGGCGTGTAGGTAAAAACATATAGGGTGTTAAAATATCTCAAAGAGTGAAGTGACCTCGTGTACTATCTGCTAACAGAGTAATTTCGTACTCACAGTGCTAGGTGTGGTATTTTCATGAATCACTATTTCGACTTTTTTATCTTGAGTTTAATCAAATCCAGATAGCTATAAATACTATTAGCAACACCAGACTTTCCCCTTATTAAAAGATCATCTTTTCCCTGAGGTAATAATTAATAAATTATGTAGGACTACGCAACATGGCTGAAATATTAAATTACCATTATCAAACGAACACAAACCTAGGCAGGTATTCAAAATCTACTTACTATTATATCATCCAAAAATAACTATAGAAATATTTCACCAGTTCTAAACCAAAATTACCCTCATTCATTTCCGAACCCGTCTAATAGGTCCATTCCAGTGGTTCATTCTAATAGATCCCCCACTTAGGTGGTAATTAATCAACAAATTCCACCGAATTCATTCCGGCTTCCTGAAAAGCTTTATCAAAATTTCCTTCTATTGAAGAATGGCCCAAAATATAGAAGGGTGATTTTCTAGCGCCCATGTTGGCGTAGTTTGAAATGTCTGGTAATTAGATACTTATATATCTGGTATAATTTTATGTCTTGACTATGTTAGCAATAGGAATTTGAATGTAAACTGTATTTGTTTGAAAAATGGTAGAAAATCGAACAAACGATGCACAAACGGACGTAATCATCCTTTTGCTTTAGGTGTCTGTTTTTTTATCATGTTTATTATCCATATTAAAACCCAAATCTAAATCTAGTCTAAATACCTAATCCGAACGACCAGAAAATGAAAGTTAGGTACCTATCTCCCAGAAAATAAAGAACCAACCAAAATGACTTACTTTTTGACGTAGGGGAAGCCCGGGCAAAGCGGTTATGCTAAGATTAAAAAATCATAACTACAACAAATATTGGAGAAATGAAAAACTTTAATGACTTATGTACTCCTTACATAATAGACATTTATAGAAAAAACAGAACGTTCATTATAAGATAAGTAATCGTTTTTAATTAAAAATAAAACCTCTAGCAAAATCCGCTTTGCCCGACCCCCCAGGGTAAAACGGATAAGGGACTAGGGCAAAGCGGATAACCGTATTCTTAATGATATTAATCAAAATATTCTTCGCAAAAGTAACGCCCATGTCCCGCATACGACGTACACTACTCATGAGCCCACCTCTGGCATTGGCTGCACTGAATCCAGTCCTCATATGGTGGGTCAACATACTTTTCAGAGCACATTAAGCAATACCAATTAGTGGTTTTTAGTTTTGGTCGAAGTTCTTTGCTTTGTCCTCTTCTTTTTCGCTTTACTTGGTTATGGTGTGCTAAGTTCTGATAGTTTTGTTTTCTTTTTCTCAATTTTGATAAATTTAGCTTCTTGTTCATTTTTTAAAGCGGATCAGCTATCCTCTTTGCCCCTATCCGTTTTGCCCAAAGAACCATATTTTTAAAACTTCGGTACCTAAAGTTATCAAACACCGGCAGAGTCAAAATGAAAATCGTGTTTAGAGGGCAATAACATACTTAATCAATAAAATAATTAGTACGTAACGTAAGCCTGCACTAAATACAAAAAATCACATCACTTACCTGGCCAAATATCCAAAAAAAACAGCAGAAAATGTTTTTTTTTTTTCAATAAAATCTCACTACTTGCACGAATTGTTTCAAACAAACTGTCATGGCGGCGGGCGGGGGGGATTCTTTCGCCCGGCACAGCAAACGTGCTGCCATCTGTTGTAGCTTTGGAGAAAATAATTTTATCCGCTTTGCCTGGGCTATCCGTTTTAGGCCGGCTTCCCCATAGCATAATAAATTGGCACCCACCTATTGGCTGTAGAAAAGGGGGGTGTATATTTTAACTACACTTACGTAAAAAGTGGCATTGTTATTGTACAATCTGGGTTATGTTAAAGCGTATCCTGTGTGGCCGGACGTATGCGTGCCGGACTCTGAGCGAATGATACAAACGCTAAAATATAGTGCGATTCTTTCTAGAGTTGCCTTTCCTATAACCAGGTGAACCGAAGGCCTTGTAACTTATAGGCGCACTGAGGCCACTTTGCTGTTCGTCTTATCGGAAGTCCTTTTCATGCACGTGGAAAAGAACGAGAGATCACTATGGCGCCAAGCAACAAAGTCACCTATGTGCACGCAGTTGGGTTGTGAGCAATTTTTGAATGCAGTCTGCCCCAAATCTCTATGGAGACATCCGGATATCCAATACACGTCTCATAATAGCTGTTAATGCTGATGATCATCATCATGGGGTGTCAAATTGAAGTTCGGAGGTCAGCATGTAGAACCCCTCGTGGTCTTGCGCTGCCCATTTTAACTATTAGTACTGAAGTCCGGACCAAACTCGGATGTTTTCTATCCACTTCCTCTTGGGTCGGCCTTGATGATGATAATAATGAATGAATAATAACAAACGATAGATAAATTAAAAAGATGCACCAGAGGAGAGATATAACTGCTAGGGCATCGCTTCTTTCAATAGTAAGATAAATAAATAAATGAGGCTGATATTAATTAGCTTAAAATGTATCGACAAGCCCAGTATCATACAAACTTCACGTAGATAACCCAGCAAACTCTAGACTGCATTAGGAAGGCTGAAATCCAATTATCCAATAATCCAATTAGGGAAGCAATATTCCCGTAAAATATTGAAAAATAGCGTGCTCTCTTTCAAGTCGCACCGTAATCAACCGTGCGGGGTACACGTCGTTAGTCCGAATACAATCTAAGCGATGGTAAGCCGAGATAGCGGGATTGACCCCTCGCGTGCGCCAGCCCTGGGCCGGTAACCACCATTATAACACAAAGTAAGTATTGGCTAGCGCAATCCAGAGAGTCGGCTTCGAGCAAACGCGGCTAAACTCACTCAGACATCCACACGCGTCGTTTACGCGCTCTGTGGAACCGTGTCGAACCGGTAATGGTTGAGTGTGAACGGCGCGTTCGGTGCGGGCGGACGGAATGGCGAGTAAAGAAAAATATTTTTGTGATGTGTTTGGGTGTAATAACTTTTCAGTGTCCCAATAAATACCTAGAAACCTAATTTAAACACTATTGTTTGATTCCGAAGCTGATCTTAGCGCAGTGGAAGCAAATTAAAGTTATCTTAAAATCTAAAACTAAATGGTCGATCAGCCTCGGAACAACATTTGACTACGATTCGTAGTGCTCTTTACTATAGCTAAATAAAATAAATTTAATGAGAGAATTTTGTTCCGGAAAGTTTCCGGCCGAGAAATTCTTGTTTCCAAAATCTACTTAAACAGGGCCCAGCAACGAATTGCTTACCGAGCAAACGATGATGCCGTTTCTTTGTGAGTTTAAGTATGACAGGAATCAGGTATTCAGGATATTTTAGGAGCGCAGGAATAGGGAATAACCTAAACTCACAGCGCTGGAACATCCGCTCGTTCTAGAACTCCTTTCCTCCAATTTGCACTACAGTTCACAGTTCGACATCACATAATGTTTTTTAACACAAAATAACTAAAAGATTTCTCTCCGAATGAGAAATCGGCCCCGTTGGCCTCCAATCATTTATAATTAAAATACGTAGCTATCGGCAGCCACGACGACGACGAGCGACGACTCAAAGTGAGGTTATGTTACCGGCGACCACGTTGGCCTCAATCAAAAGCCGAAACCAAAATTCACTTGGTTCACTTCCCCACCGCACAGGAAGCCATGGCTTGTGGCAAATAGCACACGAGAAAACCGCCAAAACACCTTAATTTTACACCACTTAAAACTAAAATTCGCTTCAACAACGCTAGCGTAAAGATGACAGACGGGGCGGACAGAAAAGTGTTGCCAGCACCGTCCGCTCAAAAGGTACGAAACCGTTTTTGATACGAAACTAAACATTCACCCGCCCCGGACCGACACATCGGTCCGCTCTATGCATGGCAGGCGTGATAATGTAGCTACTGCTCGCTTAAGGACTGAATCCCCCACCTGAACTTCTGCAACTCGAGGAGTGCCATCACTACCCGGAAACAGGTTGAGAATGCGCCCCGGCGCCAACGCAGTGGCGGTAGGTTGGCATCCTTAACCAGAACGAGATCCCCAATGCAGGGGTTCAGTCCTGTCCGTCCACTTAAGGCGTTGCTGCAGAATGTGCAAGTACTCAAGCGACCAACGCTTCCAAAAGTTTTGAGTCATTTGCTGCAGCAACTGATAACGCGACAAACGATTGCTATTCACCTCCGTATAGGGATATTCCGGCAAGGCGTTAAGTGGGCGGCCAATTAAGAAATGCCCTGGCGTCAGGGCCTCTAAATCATTTGGGTCTGAGCTGAGCGGACACAAAGGACGTGAATTGAGTACAGCCTCAATTTTACAAAACACGGTCGCCAGCTCCTCAAAAGTCAAAATTGTTAACCCTACGACGCGCAACAAATGCGTCTTAGCGGACTTTACAACCGCTTCAAAAATACCACCCCAGTGAGGGCACGCTGGTGGATCAAACACCCAGGTAATGCCCTGACGGGAGAGGCCCGTGCTGATGGCTTCTTCGTTCTCCCGTAAGAACGTTACAATTTCTTTCATACACCGATCAGCACCCTTAAAGTTGGTACCACAATCCGACCTGATCAGCGCTGGTCGCCCTCTTCGCGACGTAAATCTCTAGCGCTGCCAAAAGGCCTCCGTAGAAAGGTCGGCCACGAGCTCCAAGTGGACGGCCTTGGTGGCCAGGCACACGAACACGCACAAGTACGCCTTTATAGACTTTGCGTTCCGCAGGCGTGATGCCTTTACCATGAAAGGGCCTGCGAAATCCGTTCCCACACCTGCAAACGTCCAGGCCTCCGTCACCCGGTCCGGTGGAAGATCTCCCATCTGTGGCTGCATTGTGGCTGCCTTCAAGCGGTAACAAGGCAAGCACCTAAACACAACGCTACGTACCGTTCGTCGTCCCGATAAGATCCAGAACTCGCGCTGTAGAATGGCCAATAGCGCATTACAGCCCGCGTGCGAGTTTTTCTCATGACGATCCCTGACTAAGAGCTCAACTAAGGGTCCCCTTTTGGAAGTAACAGTGGATGCCGAGCCGAAAAGGGCAGGCTAGCGTTCCGAAGTCTGCCTCCAACCCTGAGCATACCTTGCTCATCCAGGAATGGGTTGAGGCGCACAATTCCTCCCTTCAGCTTTCCACGTCCATCCCTGAGCAGCCTGACCTCCTCTTCAAAATGTTCCGCCTGGACGACTCTAACCAATGAGCATAGAGCCGCATTCCGCTCCGCAGGCGAGAGGACAGGTGTAAAGTTCCGTTCTGCTTGAGGCTTCCTGCAGTTGTTCACGAACCGCTTGATCCAACCTGTCACCCCAAGAAGTTTGTCGAGGAGCTATACCGTTCCAGCAAGAAAGCTGGGTTAGGCTTCGGTACGAGTTGCCCCACGTTCACTCGCAAACCTCGATCAGGTGGCCCAAGCGGCGCCCTGCACTCGTTGAATGGCCATTCCTGCGGCGACTCAGTCAGCCATTGAGGTCCCCACCACAGTGGGTGACTCACCAAATCAGGTGCCCTGCACCCGCGCGAAGCGCAGTCCGCTGGGTTCCATTCTCCCGGTACGTGCCTCCACACTAACGGAGTTTCCGACCCCGTAATCTGTGACACCCGATTTGCCACGAAAACCTCAAGTGTATGTACCGACGTCTGCAACCAGCACAGAACTATCCGACTGTCAGTCCACGCGTACACCGTTTCATCCAAGTTTATGGTACCACGCAGATTGCAGGTTACATGATTTAGCAAGCGCGCTAGAAGAGCTGCCCTGCCAATTCCAATTTGGGGATGGTCCATCTAGTTCTGACTGGTGCCACCTTACTTTTGGCCATAACCAGACGCACGTGCACAGTTCCCGTTGAACTTGCTGTCCGAAGGTATACAGCTGCCGCGTACCCTCGCTCCGAGGCGTCACAAAACCCATGTAGGGTAGCCTTACATCCCACCGATGGGACTAACTTGCGGGGTATCGCGATGTGCACAATCCCTGGTAAGGTGGTCACAAACTTGAGCCAATCCTTCAACAACTCTCCGGAGAGTTGGTCGTCCCATCCTAAGTTGGCTAGCCACAACCTTTGTAAACAGCACTTCGCCATGAACGTAACCGGGGCGATCCATCCGCTAGGATCGAACGTTCTAGCGATTGTCGACAGTACCGACCGCTTAGTCCAAGTTTTCTCCAAAAGGTCGGGCTCGATCTTGTACGTGAATACGTCATGCGTTGGCCTATATTGCACCCCGAGGATGCCCAACGTGTTTGGATTGTCCGGGTTCTCAAAGAGGTGCGGGTCCTGATGGAACTCGCCTGGCAAACCGGCCAGGAGCTCTGGGCAACTGGACAACCATTTCCGCAACTCGTAACCTCCTGAACCCATGATCGCGATCAACTCGTCTCGTAGAATTAGCGCCTGCTCCACGCTATCAGCACCCGTGCAGATATCGTCCACGTAGACGTCGCGATCCAGTACTGCTGCTGCTCGAGGATATCTTACCCTTTCCTGTGCGGCCAACTCTCGCAGCGTACGTACTGCCAAATACGGACTTGGCTTAAGTCCATACGTCACCGTGTTAAGTTCGTATGTGACCATCGGCTCATCTGGGCTCTCACGCCACAAAATCAGCTGATACCGACGGTCATCCGGATGTATCATGGTTTGGCGAAACATCATTTTGACGTCTGCGACGAACGCTACCTGGTGTAACCGAAAGTCTGTGAGAATGTCCACAATGTCCCGGTTCAATTTAGGACCCGCGTGCAAACATTGGTTCACAGACACACCATTCGAGGTAGGAGCAGAACCGTCAAACACCACCCGTATTTTCGCCTCAGGTGACTTCAAGACAGCCAGGTGTGGAATGTAATAATGCTCGACACACCTCCAATCCAGGCTGGACACCGACATGTGGCCCAATTGAATATATTCCCGCATGAATTCTATATACTTCTGCCGAAGTGCTGGGTCTCGCCTCATCTTCCGCTCCATTCCGAGTAGTCTCCGTTCCGCGAGCTGTCGCGAACTACCTAAAGCGGGGCGGTTTGGGAGAAAAGGTAGCCTGGTCACGAATCTGCCTGACGGGCATCTCGCAGTGTTGTATTGATAGAACAACTCGCACTCGTCATCCTCTGGCTTCCGTCTGTCCGCCGTGGGCGGCTCTTCAGACTCCCAAAACCTCTGCAGCACCTCTGACAGCACACTACCATAGAGGACCGGATCCCTTCTGGTAGGTCCTGAGGTCTCCAAACTGGGCCGAAAACAACATACCCCTGTGGTATCTACGGCCACCAAACCAGTTTCCTGGAGTACCTTCTTCCTACCGCACCATAATCTCCCGAGGACGTCTGACCCGAGAAGTACGTCCACCGTACCAGGAGTATCAAAATCAGGATCAGCTAACTCCAACCCTGTGGTTAACCCTCGTACCGTTGGTGGTAACCTAACCTGAGGAGTTTCCCAACCACTTCATCCAGCACCACGGCTGAGACTTGATAGCTGACCCTGTACATGTGCTACCTAATGCGAACTCAAAGTTCGTCTGACCCCGAATGTCAGGCACATTTAGGCCCCGATGCCTACAGCTTCATCCTCACTTGGCCGTACATTTAGGCCTAGCCTACTCACCAGCTTACTCGATACAATACATCCCTGAGCCCCTGTATCCAGTAGGGCTCTTACTTGAATGGTCCGGCCACCGTATCCCCATACCCAAATCTTAGCCGTTGGCAAAAGTACCGTGATTGGACGGGGAGCCGAAGCTGATGAGTAGGCGGCGATTACCTAGCGGGAATCTAAACGCGGTGAGGCCGCGTCCCGCGGGGTATCCTCACTACCCAAACCTGTGTATGGGTCCCACTCCTGCTGGTAGGGAGGTCTGCCCATAAAGGCCATGGCTGGAGTTGTATAGTACCCCGACGGCAAACGTCCGTACCGAGGTTGCGCCTGTAGCCGCGGGTACTCAGGCATAGGCGGGGGCATGCGTGGGTCTTGAGACCCAACCAGGTGGCTCAAGCCCGCAGAATACTGCATGTACCCTGGTGGCTGCCTAGTGCTCCCCTGACACCCGCCCGTTGAATCCCGTACCTGGGATGGGTGTCCTGGCCACGTTCCTGTGCCGCTCTTCCCAATCCGGCACCTGCTGCCGTGGTGGGGATCGTCCCCACGTCCTGGGTAAGTGGGCTCCGTCTGTTGACGTCCCCTGCCTGTCCCTGTGACCGATGCGGAGGTGGGCTCCTCCTTGGAGGGTGGGAGCGTTGCTCCCTCCCTTGGTGGGCAGGCTCCTTCGCTGATCCGATCCAGCGCTGCCCCGGCGCCTCCGGAGCGATTCATGCAGAGCAGCGGATGGTGTGCACCCTGGCAGTACCTACAGTTGGTGCTTGAAGGGCACTCGCACCTGATGCGGCCCCAGGCACCGAAAACACCAACGCCTCTGCTGTGCCACACCCCGTCTCCTCTGAACCCGCTGCGCAGCAAACTCCTGACACGCTGCCACCCCGTGGCCTGTCTCCTGCAGTAGGCACACCCTGATTCCAATGCGGTGTTGTACCGCCTGGGTTGCCCACTGTTGCCTCCTCGCGCCGGTGCACCCGGCCGTTCCGGGTGGCGAGGGGCAGAGGTCTCCTTGCGAGGGGCTTCACCAGCCTGGACGTCCACTCGCCTGCTTTCGGCCTCGAGGAACGACTTCAGATCCTCGTAGGTCGGGAGGTGGTCCGAGGACTTGCCCCATGTAGCTGCTCGAATCGAGCGACCATTTCGCTCGGCAGGCGGCGAAGCACTGTGTGGACCAAGATATAACCGTAGCCCGCCACTGGCAAACCCTGTCGCTCTAGTGCGCTGACCGCGACACTGACTGGGTGGAAGATTTTCTCGCGGAGGTCCGTACCTCGCGTTATGGTTGGTATTGACAGCCACTGGTCTAACAGCCTGTCTACAATCAGGCGCTTGTTTCGATACCGGTCGGTAAGGATCTTCCACGCCACCTCATAATTGCTATCCGAGACAGCCAAATGCGTCAGCAATTCATGAGGCTCTCCATGTAGCCTGGACATCAGCTGAGCCATCTTGTACGCCGGCGTTATGTCCGTCCGTGTGTGGACCACACTGCTATACAGGTCCTCAAACGCCGGCCAGTCGGCGTAATCGCCTGCAAAGACTGGAACCGTAACAGGCGGAAGAGGCACCTGTAATCCTTGTCCCACTTTACCACGGAATGGCTTTTCCTTTCCGTCACGTCGCCTAGATATGTCCGCAGCTGCCTGCGCAATGTCCTGTGCCAGCTCCAAGCACTGGCTTACATCGCCCTCAACCAGCTCCTTATCTTCAGGGTTAGGAGCTTCCTCAAGGAGCATGAGGCACTCTGTGAGGTGTTCCGACACAACCCGAACCCGTTCATCTGCCTGTAGTGCACTTTTCAAGAGCGCGTCCTCCCGGTCCTCGCGGCCGATCATTGCCGCTGTGGTAGTAAACCACCTTAATTCTGTCTTTATAGCAGCCTTATACCTGGCGATCGAGGGAGCCATGGTACCAACTTTTACACACTCGACTTAATAAAAACGAAAAACCAATAAACAAATACCACAAAATAAATGTTAGTTGACTGGCCTAGACCTTACCGATAAGGTACCGTTCACTAGGCAAACAATACAGTCACAAAAAAACCGAAACAATATTTTCCAAAATTAATAAAATATGTGGGTAATATAAAAAACACGCTTAATACTAAATTACGGCTAACTATGTTGCAATAAAGCAACCACGCTCTGCTACCAAAAATGTTTGATTCCGAAGCTGATCTTAGCGCAGTGGAAGCAAATTACAGTTATCTTAAAATCTAAAACTAAATGGTCGATCAGCCTCGGAACAACATTTGACTACGATTCGTAGTGCTCTTTACTATAGCTAAATAAAATAAATTTAATGAGAGAATTTTGTTCCGGAAAGTTTCCGGCCGAGAAATTCTTGTTTCCAAAATCTACTTAAACAGGGCCCAGCAACGAATTGCTTACCGAGCAAACGATGATGCCGTTTCTTTGTGAGTTTAAGTATGACAGGAATCAGGTATTCAGGATATTTTAGGAGCGCAGGAATAGGGAATAACCTAAACTCACAGCGCTGGAACATCCGCTCGTTCTAGAACTCCTTTCCTCCAATTTGCACTACAGTTCACAGTTCGACATCACATAATGTTTTTTAACACAAAATAACTAAAAGATTTCTCTCCGAATGAGAAATCGGCCCCGTTGGCCTCCAATCATTTATAATTAAAATACGTAGCTATCGGCAGCCACGACGACGACGAGCGACGACTCAAAGTGAGGTTATGTTACCGGCGACCACGTTGGCCTCAATCAAAAAGCCGAAACCAAAATTCACTTGGTTCACTTCCCCACCGCACAGGGAAGCCATGGCTTGTGGCAAATAGCACACGAGAAAACCGCCAAAACACCTTAATTTTACACCACTTAAAACTAAAATTCGCTTCAACAACGCTAGCGTAAAGATGACAGACGGGGCGGACCGAAAAGTGTTGCCAGCACCGTCCGCTCAAAAAGGTACGAAACCGTTTTTGATACGAAACTAAACAACTATAAATGGAGGAATTTCTTTAAAAAAGTCTTATTTTTCACTCGTAATACAATACAATGAAATACAATACAGTGCTTAAGCGTTTTAGGTACGTACGTACAAGTAGGTAGGTTGCGCTTTAGTTTGATTTGGTAGGTTAAATGGGATTAGGTAAGTACCTACCTACCTACAGTAGATACCTACCTAGTCAGCATTTAAGGTGAAGGGATGAGTACCAAAATACCGATAGCAAAAGGTCCAGGTTATTTCATATCCATTTCCGATCATCAGGTAGGTCAGGTACCTATGGTAGTTCAAATGGACTATTACGATCCTGGATATTTTTCACTTTGTCGTCACGGCAGCTGGTGACCTTCGAAACTATGGTAGGTAAGTATACTTCGAAACTAAGGTAGGTAAGTATAGTAAGTAGCTCGAGTAAGTAGCTATACAGTGCATGGTTTTACCATAATTCTTCAAGTAGGTAGGAACCTACCATACCAATCTACCTACCTACCGTTTCCAGCGCGTCGCCCGCCCGCCAATACATTGGTAGGTAGGTAATCTGTGTGCGACTGACTAGTGACGGCACGTTTGAGTTTCATGATGGCTTGACTCCATGTTAAATAATACTTACCTTCCAACCATAGGTACCTATACCTAACCAATTGAAGTTCGTGACGGCAAGATAGGTAGGTATTTTTTAGGCCTTTCTTTTAGATAGACACTTGTTTTCCGTGGGAAACACCGACGAACGACGTGAGGAACCCTTTCAGTGTCGTGTCAGTCATCACCACCGGCCGGTCCTCTACCTACCTACTACCTACTTACCTACCTGCCTACCTATGGGTCGCTTCGTACATCACCTAGTCTCGTGACCCAAACCCATTGCAAGCTACCGATTTAGCTGGGGACCTACTTATTTCCTATTAGAAATATGATGACTTTCTACTCAGTTACATACCTACTTCCATATGGTAAAAAATATTTCATATCGGCCAGGTAATTTAGGAGTTTATCAATTGCATACTTATGCCTAATTCATACTTATAATTATAAACGATGAAAAAAGTAATAATGTAATGTAACTTAACTAACTATGTCTAGGTAGGTAACTTCATATAAAAAATCAGAAAGTAAAAGTAGCAACCCTAAAGAGTAGGCATAAGTGAACGAAAGAAGGGGCGAGCTGTCCTTCTGTAAATTCTCTATTTTGTGATTATAACGCTTGTATACCACCAGGCTATACAGGATGTAAAATTATATTAGAAGTTAAAACTTTATGGTACCGACCTAAATTGTATTGGGATTTTAATGCACTCACAGTGCTATAATATATTCTTAAATGAAAATAAGAAATTGCAAAAATTACATACATCGACCGGGGTTCGAACTCGAGCCGCATGGGTTAACGCCGCACCGCTTTGCCACTGAGCTATCGATGCACTCATCGATGCTTGCCCAATTTCAATCTCTTCAACTTAAATTGTGCCTATCTATGTAATTTCCTGCTAGGAAATTTAAAAATCTCCCTTTACCTACTTTAATTTATGCAGTAGGTATCTTCAATCTTGTCATCAGATCCTGATTGACTACTATGACTATAGGACCCTCTACTTCTGCTTTCCGTTTCAACCGATATAACTCATCTCATATCATCGATTCCCAACGAGACTCTCTAAATTCCGACGTCTAGAGAAAAAGGCGACGGCTCGCAGGAATGAAAGGTACCTCCTCCTTTTAAAAGTTGGTTAAAAATGCTTCAGCCTGTAAATAACCACTCATAAATTACAAGCTGAGTCCCAAATTATAGTTATGTGGGTTATTCCCAGTCACCCTCTCGGCCCAATTCATAAAAGTTTTGATTCAGGTGGTAGATAACAAGATTTTTGAAATTGTAAGTGGGGTGTGTGTAAGTACTACCTGATTCACAGAAGAAAGGAAATGGCGGTTCGAGGGCCATGCTTTCTCGCAATAAGGCTCTTGCATAAACCAGGCGTTCATGCTTTTTTCCCTCCAACTCATGGACCCGCCGCCATTTATATACCCTTTCTTCTGTGAATCTGGTAGTACTGTTAGTACCTATGTGGTACCAGTACATATTTGAAAATAATTGCCTCTCCGATTTCTTCGTAGCTTCTATTTTTCGTACTTCTCTATAGCGTGGTGCGGCTATTTGAAATACGATGAGCCGTTCAAAAGATATAAGCCAATCATTTGGAATGTGGTCCCCCACCTCCAAAAGGCCAGAGAGCTAGTGATAGTAAGGGAGTCGATTTTCAATTATTGACTTATTCAGTCATGGCTTTCAACATAGGGCCTGCCATGGAGAAGCAAACCCTTTATTTTTCAGTAGGTGTTTCGTTTGTTTTAGGTGAAGTCATAGGGTGAAGTAGGTAGGATATTATTGTATTTTGCAAATCAAACATAGAAATAATTAATTTATTATTTTTATTTTCACTTTTTATTTATATCAACGGGCTATCGTCAGTATTGGCATCTTTACAAAATATTATAATAATATTTTCCTTTTTAATGGAAGAATTACATAAAACAACGCTTATATTAATTTGGCAAATCCAAATTCACCTGTGTAACCGTTACAAAATTATGTATAAAACTTGACGTAAAAGTTTATATAAAATATACATTTTTTACAAAAATGTAACATAATAGAAGACTATTTATACAATCAGCAAAGTTAAATAATGCACACATTTTTGTTTGTAGTTTGCTTGAAAACACATTTCTAAAATGCATGTAAGTATGTATATTAATTATGATAGTATAAACAGCCTTACTAAGTCTATTTTACTTTGTAATAAAAATACTTAACTTGAACTAATATTGCTATTAAAATTAAACATTAAAATCGTAATCAGAATACAGATATGCATCTCTCTATGAAGTATTATTCTCAGTTTATGTACAAGGAGATTATGCTAAGTAATAAAATTAAAATAATATACAAAATTTACAATTATACAGCTAGATACACAAAAAAGTAACACAAGAGAAAATGCAGTTTTCCCCAGTGTTACTTTTTCACGTAAATCTCCATCAACTAATAATAAAACTATACTGAATCCTCGATTACACCTAAATACGTAATTTCACGTAAATATGAGAAAATATACAAATCCATGTGAGTTTAATTCAGATCTCGAGACCCGATTGGAATACTAAGACGAGAAATTCAATATTGCACATAAAACAAACTTTATTATTGTTTTGTCGAGCAAAATTTTGCAGAAAATAGATTTGTTGTTTCATGCAATGAAAAGTAGTTTCAAAAGTGTTTTAATAAACAGTGACATCAAAAACGCACATAGTTTGGATATATTACGTCAATAAATAGTTGCAATAACACCTGTTTTTACGGGAAAATAATTTATATGCGTTGATTATTTATTACTGTAAACATGAGAAAGGACAAATTTTCAATGCAATGGACGTTTTTTGGAGTAACTAATCCGCAAGATGGCATTGTACGCTACTATAGACTTTAAAAGAAGGACTTTCAAAATCTAATCCATAAAAGTCTATGGCACCTCCAAAAAACGGCCATTCCTGCTATACTTTTCAATTCCGTTACCAATAATTTCCCCATTGCATGTGACACAGAAGACAAACCATTTCGGTGGGACGCCTCAAAAGTATTTACATAAAAGAAACAGCCGTCTCTGTACCTTTTTTATACAAATAAATCGTTTGGCATTTTATTTTGTGACTCTCCATACAAACTATTTTGTACATCATTCATCCCATGCCGTATGGCACTTTAGGCAATTTTGAAAGGCACCAAATTTTAAGGCACGATTGTTTTTGTACAAAATAATATATAATTTAATATCAATTTGTTTAAATGACAATGTATAAAATACATACATACCTAGGCTTATAAAGAACTGACCATATTCGTTTCATCGGTTCGTCATCTCACAATATTAATAATAGCGATGATATATTTTAATTTTCTCAAAAAACTGGTCAATAATTTCATCGTGATACTGTTTAATATTGAACTCTTCTTAATTTTATGGCACTACTGCATTTGCACACAAATGTACGTACGTTCAGAGTTCTGTATAATAAATACATAGGCGATTTTATAACCAATAATAAAATACATAAAACAATTATATCATACAATCTTCTTCAGTCTTCGATCCAGAAATCTCAAAAGTTATAATCACAGAATACTATTTTACAATTTGCGAATTTAGTTTTTATTTTATGGTGCCGTTATAATCTAGTCCATTCGTAGTATTATTTTGAATTGAGTTTATAAACGTTATGATCATACAAGGTGAGGCAAATTAAGAGCAATTATCTTACAGGGTAAAAGTACCCATCAAACTGAACAACCTAAATAAAAATTAGCTGGTCGAGTCAATTTAGTTGAAATATTTCAATATTTAGTATTTTTTTGCGAAATCAAATATTTCTATATTTATTTAATGTTTTTCAGAGTTCAAATATTTTGATATTTATGTTTCTCAGAGAACAAATATTTCGATATTTATGTTTCTCAGAGAACAAATATTTCGATATTTATGTTTCTCAGAGAACAAATATTTCGATATTTATGTTTCTCAGAGAACAAATATTTCGATATTTATGTTTCTCAGACAACAAATATTTCGATATTTATGTTTCTCAGAGTTCAAACATTTTTAAATAAATGTTTCTCGGAGAACTAATATTTCGACATTTATGTTTCTCAGAGTTCAAATATTTTGATATTTATGTTTTGCAGATAACTAATATTCCGATATTTATATTTCTCAGAGAAAGTTGTTCAGTTTCATGCGCAATTTGGCCCTGCAAAATATTGTCCTGTTTTTGAACCACTCATTGCATACCAACTTTATGATTAAAACAGTTGTAAGTTTAAAAACAATCCAAAACAACCTCCAAGCATCCGTCCCTCAAACCTGTACGCCCAGAACTCTGTCCACAACAAACTCATACCTCACCTCATCAGTCTTAGTTTCCGGTTTTTCTTCCACCACCGCATCGTCCACTTTGAGCTCCTTTAGTTCCAAGTTCTCATTAATACAAGGGTTCTTACATTCGACTACCTCGATTTTTGCTTCTTTATCCTGGTTTTCTTTATCCTGGCGGCGTAATTCGAAGGAGGTTTTGGAGGATCGTCCGTCAGGGGTCCGTCTTTCCTCCAACACTTCTTCCCAGTCGTCTTCTGACAGGTTGTCGTCGCCTTCCTCGTCGGGGAGGACGGGAATGCTGGATTTGCTGCGCGTGAAGAACGCCATTTTTTCTCTGTAAAGATAAAAAAGGGCACTATAGCAAACTAAATAAAATTATGCAAACCGGAATTGATTTGAAAACTTTAGAAATACTCGTAGAGTAAGTAGAAGAATATCAACCAACAACGTCAAGTTTTAATTTTAACTGAAATGTTCACCTAACTTCCTAATTAGGTACCTACATGGTTGAGTTGAATAATCAACCTAAAGGTTGCTTATTAATTAGGTAAGTATATTAATTAAGTTAGTAGGTTAGAAGGTAATTAGAAAAAAAGTTAGGCCTTTCGAATGCCCATTTCAAATAAACGGACTTTTTACAAAATTCTATCATTATTATGCCAAGATACGAGTATTAAGCAGAAAGACTGACACGACAATTCAAAAATCGTCCGATTTTCCATTCTGTTGCCAATACTAACTTGAAGGTAACGAGGTCCGGCTTGCTGCTCCCCTGGCGCGACTTCCTCAGTTTGTATATCTCCCGACACGTCCTATTCAGCAGCTTGTTGGCGCGCTCGCTTGTGCAGCACTGCGGGGTAGGCAGGGGGGTCACGAGTCGTCGTAATGTATCGTCCTCGGCTACCCAAGTTGCGATGGCTGGGTCGCCGCGGGTGCAAGCTTCTTCTAACCTGTTGAAGGGGAAACTTTTTGTAACAATCGATTTTTATAAAATCAAACTTTTGGTGAAACATCTCAAACGTCTTTGAATTTTATATTCCGATCTGGAAACTGGAGACAATACTTCATATCTTTTCATTTACAATCTTTTCTGTACAAAGTAACGTTTGACCAATTTTTAATAAAACGCGAGTGATATAATACCTAATCGTAGTTAAATTAGTGGTCTGTGTGGCACGCTGACGTGTGTAAGCCCCCGAAGGGGGCTAGTGGTCTGTATGGCACTCTGACGTGTGTTAGCCCCCGAAGGGGGCTAGTGGTCTGTGTGGCACGCTGACGTGTGTTAGCCCCCGAAGGGGGCTAGTGGTCTGTATGGCACGCTGACGTGTGTTAGCCCCCGAAGGGGGCTAGTGGTCTGTATGGCACTCTGACGTGTGTTAGCCCCCGAAGGGGGCTAGTGGTCTGTATGGCACGCTGACGTGTGTTAGCCCCCGAAGGGGGCTAGTGGTCTGTGTGGCACGCTGACGTGTGTAAGCCCCCGAAGGGGGCTAGTGGTCTGTGTGGCACGCTGACGTGTGTAAGCCCCCGAAGGGGGCTAGTGGTCTGTGTGGCACGCTGACGTGTGTAAGCCCCCGAAGGGGGCTAGTGGTCTGTATGGCACGGTGACGTGTGTAAGCCCCCGAAGGGGGCTAGTGGTCTGTGTGGCACGGTGACGTGTGTAAGACCCCGAAGGGGGCTAGTGGTCTGTGTGGCACGCTGACGTGTGTAAGACCCCGAAGGGGGCTAGTGGTCTGTGTGGCACGCTGACGTGTGTAAGACCCCGAAGGGGGCTAGTGGTCTGTGTGGCACGCTGACGTGTGTAAGCCCCCGAAGGGGGCTAGTGGTCTGTGTGGCACGCTGACGTGTGTAACCGTAGCAAAAAGCTAGACCAAAACCTATTTATACAACCACAATCTATTTTTTTTATTTCATATAGGTATATAATAACATAATAGGTAGGTAGTTGTTATGTTATGATATGACTTTCCATTACGTCACCTTTTCTCTACGTCACATTTCCATTACGTTATTTGTCTAATGTGTAACCTGTCCACTGCGTCACATGTCCACTCCGTTACCAATAATAATTTATGGTCACTGCAAATATTTTTAGGGAATATTCTACTCATGAAACTGAACAACTTCGTTTTGTATTTTTTTTTCCAAATATGAAAAAGGATTTGGACCTCCTACAAACTAACACAAGTTTTTGACATTTTTGTATGGGAGGTCCAAATCATTTTTGTAAATTTCAGAATTTTTTTCCTAAGAAAAGTTGTTTAGTTTCACGAGTAGAATATACCCTGAAAATATATGCAGTGAATTTTATAGGACCTTCTATATAAATTTTTCACTATTTTTAGTATACTCTTACCTCTTCTTCAGCTGTGATAGATGTGCGATCTCGTTCCTAAGATCCGCTAGTCTCGAATGTTGTGCGTGTAGATCGAGTGTGAGATCTAGTGATGTCCTGGCGGTCCTAGTCCGGGCCGAACTGCGGCGGACTGCTGATACCGACATGCGGCCCCATCTGGGAGAAAAGAGACAATTTAATACTGAGTTTCAAGTAAATCTGACAACAAAATAAAATGCCAAAATTTTCAAACAAACCCACACACACACATACATAACACTTTCGCACACACATCAATCCCTTGTCGGGTAGGCAGAGTGTGAATAGCTGCAAAAAACGTCACGACTGACAAAAGTTTGAGGTCCGTATTCTTATACGTGACTCAAGCACTGGTCTAGCCTTAAAAATAGTTTTAAGTTGAGAATTGATTCTAGAACGTCACATAGAACGAGATTCAATTATCAAAACTCTCCAGAGTAATGTCTTATTCCAGGACGATTTTTAAGTAACAATCACAACACAAGCACAGATTTTGACAGATTCGATCATCGTTTACGTAAGTCAGGTCGATTCATGACTTGAGTAGAGAAATTATAAGCTTTTTAGGTTATGTGGACATGTTGTTTGGAATTCGGCGGACGTGATTATGTAGAAAAATGGATGTTGTACATCAATATGTGCATTTGTGGTTAGGATGAATAATGTGAAAGATGATTCTGCGCTTCGGAGGGCACGTTAAGTAGTCTTTCACAGTTGCTGCGGTCGTTAAACAGTCATGTTAGAGGGTTACTACCAGTGCAGAATTTTACTAGTACTAGGCTACCACATGGCTACCAATAGTTGTCGGTTTTTTGGCTTGTTTGGATAGAAAAATGATTCCGCACTTCGGAGGGCACGCTAAGTAGTCGGTCACAGGTGCTGCGGTCGTTACACGGCCATGTTAGAAGCTTACAACCAGTGCATAATTTTACTAGTACTAGACTACCAATAGTTGTTGGATTTCGGCTTGTTTGAATAGAAATATGATTCCGCGCGTCGGAGGGCACGTTAAGTAGTTGGTCACAGTTGCTGCGGTCGTTACACAGCCATGTTAGAGGCTTACTACCAACGCAGAATATAAATAGTAGGTAGGTATAAAGGTACTAGCCTAGGCTTAGCCTAGTAGGCTACCAGTAGTAGAGGTCTTTCAGCTTGTCCGAATAGAAATATGGTTCTGTGCTTTGGAAGGCACGTCAAGCCGTCGGTGTCGTTATACAACCTGACATTGAGGCCTGTTAGGTAAGTAATTATTGTGGCCAGTTGAATATCTCTGACACCAGGTTCAACGAGTCGTTTGAAAAATCGGTGTCCCAAGGCAACAAGTGGTTTACCTACTTGTTAGGGGCTGATAGGTACCTTTTATCTATACTATTAATAGAGGTATATTGTGTTCTGATACCTCACAGATTGTGTGAAAATAAAGCAAAGTAAACAAAAGATAATATTTCACATTGAAAATATGTATTCATTCATGCATTGTTTTAGAAAAATAACATTTATAGACCACATTACAAAATAAATTACAACTTTAATATATTTATTACATATATTTAGGAAAATCATGTAAGGAAGACAATAAACATAATACATGCACAATTCATCACAAGGATGGACAATAGGTCCAATTGATTCCAAATCGAGTCCAAAATCAACTAATAGTAGTGGATCTTTTTCTTCAGAGGCAGGTAGTGATGTTATTCCTGTATGATTTTCTGTAACAAAGACATATAATTCATTAATTTGTTTTATTTATTCAATTGTGCCGTTAAAATACTGAAAATACTCAGAATGTACTTAGTAAGTACGACAGAACAAGCTGATGTATTAAAACACAAAAATCCGACTGCGGCAATTTTAAAGTAGTATTTTGCTGAAAAATCTGCCATCTTGAATCTATATTTTTTAATATAGCCAGTGTCACTCGCGCTGCTGAGACGAATCTGACGACACCTCATAATGTTAAAATCCAACTATCCCTTTGGGCTGTAGCCCATGAAAAAGATTTTTCTTGTCCACATACATACATACATACATACTCTCGAAAAACATAACCCTCCTTCTGAGGCAGTCGGGTAATGACCGCAGTCGGGTTTTTGTTTTTTAATAGGTAAGTACATCAGCTTGTTCTTCTCTTTGGATCAGCGGTAATGAATGATCCCATACTGATATATACCATATTAATATAAACCATAATGATAACAGTTTTTGATCCTAGAGGGTGGCAATGACAATTGATTTTTATTTGGCCTTATACAGGTCCTCTTTTGTACTATTTAAAATACTATAATATTGAGTATATTAGTTTCTTTGTTTGTATAAGATGTGATCAATTATATTTTATTTACTTACTCATAAAATTGGAGTTGAATGCATATGATATTTCTATCACGAGAGCAGGTGCATTTTCTTCCATATCTGTACCAATATCATCATTTGGACCTCCATCAACTGTGGGCATTCTAGAATGCCTTCCTTCGTATCATGAATAATTTTCAAGTTCTCCAGATGCAGCAAAACATATCTCCTGTAGCCTGTGAAATACATAATATCTATGAATATTTTATAGAGATTACTAATATTTGAATATTTGAAAACAAGAAATAGAGAGTGTTTACATGTATATTTTTGGTCGGTTTTCATTTCTTTTTGCTCAGTTTACAATAAAATAACTAAAAATATCATTGTATGCACATGCATGCATTATTCATCACTTGTAAAATCATTTTCTAGATACATACACGCCTATATCCCTTGTGGGGTAGGCAGAGTGTAAACGGCTGTAAAATGGCTATTTGCACCACATCAGACAAAAGTTTGAGATGTTCAGGAGACTGTGTATCAGCAAAGCAACAGGTTGTCAGCCTGTCGCCTAAACTTTCAATACAAATCGAATCTCAAATCCCTTAGTCGCTTCTTATGACGCCCACGGAAAGATATGGGGTGTTGCCATTCTAAGCGGGCATAGTAAGTATATGGTCAGAGTATACTTTTGGGGAGTTGGAGTATAGCCTTCGGGGCCCTATGAAACGTCAAGAAAAAATAAAAAAAAAATTTGGAAAAAAAATATTTTTTTGATCCGAGTTTGGACTTAGACAAATTCAGACCAAAATTTTTTTTTTAGAATTTCGTGTTTTTCTTTTATCGTGTAGAGGGCCTAAAACAAACACTTTTTGTCCTAAACAATTTTGGGCTAGGACCTACCTAGGCCGAGATATAGGCCCTCAAAGTTCTAGATCCATCGAAATTTTTCTAAGTGTTTTGTACTGAAAGTTAGGGACTTAGAAAAATTTCGACGAAAATTTTATTTTTCCAATGTCGTGTTTTTTTCATTTTTATCGTGTAGAGGGCCTAAAACAAACACTTTTGTCCTAAGCAATTTTGGGCTTGGACCTACCTAGCCCGAGATACAGGCCCTCAATGTTCTAGATCCGTCGAAATTTTTCTAAGTGTTTTACCTTACATTTGTACTGAGAGTAAGGACTTGCAAACATTTTGAAGAAAGTATTATTTACATTTTTATCGTGTAGAGGGTTCATTGAATCGTAAGGGTTCATGGGGTCGTAAGGGTTCATCGGGTTGCAACTTTGACAGTGGCTTTGACAGTGACTTTGACAGTGAATTTCACAGGGATTTTGATAGTGACTTTGACAGTGGCTTTGATAGTGACTTTGACAGTGACCTTGATACTGGCAAAGCCACTGTCAATGTCACTGTCGAAGTCACCGTCAAAGTAACTGTCAAAGTCACTGTCAAAGACACTATCAAAGTCACTGTCAAAGTCACTGTCAAAATCCCTGTGAAATTCACTGTCAAAGTCACTGTCAAAGCCACTGTCAAAGTTGCAACCCGATAAACCCTTACGACCCGATGAACCCTTACGATTCGATGAACCTCTACACGATAAAAATGAAAATAATACTTTCTTCAAAATTTTTGCAAGTCCTTACTCTCAGTACAAATGTAAAAAACACTAAGAAAAATTTCGACGGATCTAGAACATTGAGGGTCTGTATCTCGCCTAGGTAGGTCCAAGCCCAAAATTGTTTAGGACAAAAGTGTTTGTTATAGGCCCTCGACACGATAAAAATGAAAAAACACGATATTGGAAAAAAAAAATTGCGTCGAATTTTTTCTAAGTCCCTAACTTTCAGTACAAAACACTTAGAAAAATTTCGATGGATCTAGAACTTTGAGGGCCTATATCTCGGCCTAGATAGGTCCTAGCCCAAAATTGCTTAGGACAAAAAGTATTTGTTTTAGGCCCCTCTACACGATAAAAAGAAAAACACGAAATGGAAAAAAAATTTGGGCAAAATTTTTCTAAGTCTTTTCCATAGCGTCCCGAAGGGTATACTCCAACATTTTAAAATAATTGTAAAAGTTATTTACTTACCAAGGTAATCACAGTCTAATGCCCGGTATTTCTACCAGGAGAGCTGGCGCTATCTCTGCAACATCGGGTTAATGTTTGCATCCAAACATGGGCCTCCGCCACCCGTTGCTAACCTATACTGGCAACTTTCGCTCCAGCACTGCTTTTTCAAGTTCTCAGTAGCCTTTTCGGTATTTTTATTATCTAAAATATTTTTGTTTCCCTTGAGATTGTGTAAGACCAGGTGTTTTTCCTGAAAATACACAAAAAATTACTAACAAGAAGGGTTGGAATGAACTTAGGGGGCTACCAAAATGTTTCTAGGTACTAAAGTGAACCACAATGTTGCGACAATGCTGTAATGAGAAGATACCTAATATCAGTGTCACAAATGTGATACATAACATGAGATAAGTGAAACCCATGTTAAAATCTTGTGAAGGCCCTATGCACCACTGGTAATACCATGGTAAAATCATTGCGAGACTGACTTCAGAAAACCAAGAGAAAACGAATATGAATCCATGAAGTACATACCTGTGTAGTAAAATTCTTTTCATACACCATACACACTCTTTAACACGATAATTATCGATAATAATGCGAATTCTAACTAAAATGTAACAAATACGGTTCGCGGTATTTATTTCCTACCTACTTTTGACAGTACGGAGCACAGATCACTGTACGGAGCACAGAAAAACGTTCCGGTTCACATAAAATTAGTGTAAAAGTGGAACGGAAAAACAATTTAAGTCGTAAATGACTGCGTAAAACGGAATATTTTGTCAATCAAGCCAAAAATGGCAATGAAAACAAACTTATTGCACAGATTATAAAAATAAATCAGTAATATGGCGGCAAAATTTGAACTTGAGATTATATTCAGCAGAGTGGATCTTATATTGCGTTCTGGAATAAGAGGACTGCTTAAGTAATGAAAAGGATGTAAACATAGATTCACGTGAACTGCACTCTAACGTGATCTGAGTCACGTATAAGAATACGAACCTAGTTATTTAAACGACTGTATTAACACAGTGAAAGGTTCACAGCCTGTCACCTAAAATTTCAATACACATAAACTCAGAAATCCCTAAGTCACGTATAACGACACCTACAGGAAAGATTTGGGTTGACGCTATTCTAATCCAGCTCTACACGGCAAATAATGATAATAAGCTTAAACAATAGCAAAATTTAATGCACTCACAGTGCTATAATATTCTCATAAATGAAAATATGAATGTTAAATTACCGTAAAGATCTGCGTTCGCGCACGCTCCTGTCAAATGGTATGCCGGACGGAGGCGGCGGCTGCAACGTGACACGCCGCGCGTACTGCGCCATTGAAGAGTCCGACTCAGATCGATTTAGTCTGAAACAATTACATACATACATAGGTATTTCTTGGATAAAGTTAAAAGAAAAAAAATATTTATTTGCCATAAAAACAAAATCACATATTGGCATGCAAATCATTATAACAATAATTCGCTACTTGACAGGGTCATATAAAAATACAAAAGATGTACGCTTAAAAAATTTACCAAAAATACTACAGACTTCATTTATCGTTTGCCAAAATATTAACTGTTAGAATTTATAAACACCAAAATAATAATGTCAATAATTACAATAATTAAACCTGATGACAATAATTAAACCTGCCCTAATTAAAATGTACATTCGCGAGATTTTTTGACAAAAACGATTGAGGTAACTGTTCAAAAACTATTGAAAAAGTTGGGGCATTCCACGAAAAAGTCAACTTTGTCCATTACGTGACATGTATTATTGGAACACCCGCTTATGTTTAAGGTATAAAGTTATATGATATAGAAATCAGGGTGTCACGTACATACATTTGATAAAATAAACATACATTTTGTTAAAATCATCAATTATGTTAAAAAACATACCTGCAAATGTACTGCCCTTTGCCGATGCTTTGCGGTTGTGGTGAGAACGTTTGAGATCTTTTTATTGTGGCTAAAGGTTCTTCCGCGCTGGCGCTTACTTGCTGGCTTTTCCTGATGAAGAAAAAAATACCATATTTCTGTTATTTCTAAAATAAGGTAACTTAATATAAAGCTTTACCTTTTTGCAAATTATACAAGGAGTGACAAAAAGGATATAACATGCTGAAAGGCGGTCAAGGTATTTTTGAAACCAATCTTTCCCCACGGAACATGGGTCGAAATATGAAAAAAAAACGGGACTCTCATACAAATTGAGTATGAATGATTTACAGTGGGAGGTCCAAATTATTAAAAAAAAATTGATCCATGTACCATTGGGAAAGTAGTTCAGTTTCATGAGTACTTAGACATCTTTTCGGCTTTTTATACCCTTTCTGTTACTCCCGGCAGAGCTGCTTTTCATTTTGTATTTACAATCATACTGGCGTGATGTTAGTTTCTCTAATAATACGTAACACAATACGTGTATTGATACATTCACATTGTGCCAATACCATGCTAAATACTTTGCTATCATGCGTTTTTTTAAATAGACATAATAATATTATGTGTAGATAGATACCGAATAGCGATATGTATTGTTATTTTTGTGTTGCAACATGCAATATTTGTGTGCATAGATACATTTTTTATTTCCACAATGTTCTCTTAAGAGTTTGATTAGTTTTTTATACAACGATAATTGAAACAAAACTAAATGTGTCTGAATATAAAGCGAAAACCACGCATTGACACAATGTAAACATACCTATAATACGCTACTATGTACAGATATGTTTGTATGTGGGCTTTTTTTATTTGTTGTACGGCGGCGGTTGCGGGCGACCGTCGGCTTCTACTCGACGAAGGCAACGCAAGTATCTGACGGGAGAAATTACAGCTGTACCACCACCAGTTAGGAAGCGAAAATCTTTAAGTTTTGTTACCACAGTAAAACCAGGCCTATTTACAAAACCCCCTTTTCCCCTCTTTGTAGTTTAAGAGACATAATTGGATACAGACGAAAAAATAGTTTAAGATTTTATATAGAAAATTGAAACACATATTAATATTAAACTGATTCAAATAACTGAATATGAAATAACGACAACTGTTATAAAATATTCCCACTGTTTGTAAAATTAGACATGTTTTTTACATACTAATAAACTGACCTTAGGTATAACCTTTAACATTTTTATTCTGCTAGGTACTAATTCCACTCCGTTACCAAAAGTTCGTGACACAGTGGAACTTTGACAAGAAGTGTGTGTTATTTTTTGTCAAAGTTCCACTTGGGGAATATCGTAAAATAATAATAACACAAAAGACCACAACTAAATTACTGCCCCAAATCATTTCAACACCCCATAATATACCCATCACCCAATCTACTATCCATCACCAATGACCATCACCACAATAGAGATTCACAAAATAGATATTTTTTAAAGCAATAATAAATATTAATTTACCTTCTATGCAGTTGTCTCGCGCCTTCCGGACAGAAGTTACACTCAGTGTTGGTTTCTTTCTCGGCCGTCACTACTTCTGGAGGGAGTAACTCTTCTTCTAGAGCTAATTCTTCTTCTGGGATGAAGTCTTCGAATGAATCCTCTTCCACTATCTGTAAAGGGAGAACACATGTTGATTATTTCGAGATCAAAAGTTGTGTAGAATTAATTGTAAACATTAATGGGTTATAGATAAAGATTAGGCTATGTATAGGTTTATGGTAGTAAATAAAAACCTGCCAATCACAGCAACACAACACAGATTCAAAAAGTTTAAACATTACTTGACTTTTTACCCGACTGCCTCAGTAGAAGAAGGAGGGTTGTTTTTCGTGAATATGTACGTAGACAAAAAACATTTTTTTCCCGGTCTACAGCAAATTTGTCTTAGCAAGGCGAGTGACACTGGCTATATTAAAAATTGATAAAGATGGCGGATTTTTATCGCAAAATACAACTTTGCAATTACAGCACTCGGGTTTCTGTTTTTTAATATCTTTTTACTATTATTCTGGACCTTTCTGGACATTTCGAATTGACTTTTCAATGCAATATCAAATTATTTATTATTTCTTACTTGATTAAGTGGTTCTCTAGATTCTTCGTCTTCCGATGCTGAGTTTTCTCCTCCCTCTAGATTACATTCCGCACTGAGCATACTTTCAGGCCCTGAAATTGTGACATTTTAGCTATAGAAACAGTTTAAAAGACAAATAAAGCATGAGTTTATTAAAAAACAAAGAGTTTTAGGAACATTTTATCCTTCTTTATTTCAAATTTTGTCTATGTGACGCCAGCTTAGAATAGCATCACCCGAAATGACTAAGGGATTTGAGAATTTATTTGTATTTTAAATTTTGGACGACAGGCTGTCAACCTGCCACTATCGTGATACAGTCTTCTGAAGGGCTTTGAAACTGTTGTCAGACGTGGTGTAAATGGCCGTATTTTGCAGCCGTTTATGCTCTGCCTACCTCGCAAGGGATATGGCCATAACGTATGTATGTATGTGAATTTCATTAAAAACAAAACAGTTTTTATCCATACTAATTTCAAATCTTACCTCTATTCCTAGTCAACGTAGAAGTCTGTGATGAAATGACAGTAGATTCGTCTGAGCTTTCGTCCCGTCGCATACAACGGAAACTCAGAATGTTGTACCACTTCTGGGACACCACATCCGGATCGAAATCTGCCAGGCTCACTTGCGCACAACCCTGTAGAC
Source organism: Phthorimaea operculella (assembly GCA_024500475.1). Classification (NCBI taxonomy): domain Eukaryota; kingdom Metazoa; phylum Arthropoda; class Insecta; order Lepidoptera; family Gelechiidae; genus Phthorimaea; species Phthorimaea operculella. Next base: position 3,249,600 of record JANFCV010000053.1, on the reverse strand, counting down.
AAAAAACAGTAAATTATATACAAAATTATGACAAATTTTATTGGTTAATATGAGGGAAATTTTCAGTAAAATTCGCTCTCGGTAAGGTTTTCACATGGCACTCGAAGCTGTAAGCCGAATGACAGCACTCAAGACTTACAACTGAATACTCGACTTTGGCTAGTTTTCATCATGTTAGTATATTTGAGGACGAAAGTGTTAGTTTGGGATAATACGAGGAAATATTTTGGAACCTTTGGGAGGACTATCCTATCATTGCTGCAAAATTAAGTGATATATAATCTGGGTACTTCTCAAAGCCTTTTTGACTATTATAAAAGACATGACATACGAAAATGAACCAATAATTTTAATATTGCTAATACACAAAGTTAGTGACAATTTCCACTATATTAACAATACACTCACCAAGCATTCAGGTCTACTAGCCAGATTGACTTACAACGTGGCCTCTTAAGGCCCTGATGCCCGCGACGGGGCAATTCTAAGAGTGCCTCCAAGATAAAGTTGCTCCTCCTAGCCTAGCTGGCTGATTCCTAAGTAAAACTAGTATGTAATGAGGATTCCCTCTATATAATACCAACTTACCAAGCATTCAGGTCCACTAGCCAGATTGACTTGCAACGTGGCAGCTCTTAAGGCCCTGACGCCTGCAACGGGCGCCTTCTGAGAGTGTCTCCAGGATAAGGTGGCTCCTCTCCACGCGAGGGCGGAGGCGCCGAACGGGACGCCGCAGCCGCCGCCTATTACTAGGGCGCCGCGGACTGAGCTGTAAAGGAATAGGCGATTTTAGATTAAATTCAGTACGTGAAAAAACATAACGTAGCCGTGTAGTAGCGGCTGGCGATACTGCCACCCCTATTCCACTCAGGGTGTTTCGTAAAAGGCGACTTTGAGTTTTTGATCCCGGCTGAACATCTGTCAACTATGGTCAACCGCATGGTGATAAAAACGCATCAAAATTTAGTCAAAAATATTTTTGGGGAGAAATTTAATTAAACACAGTGGACAATCATTTTGGTAAAGGAGTGGAAAGTGTCAACATACTTACACTTCAGTGTCGACGTTAATAGAAAAACGGATCAAAATTTAGCAAAAAATCAATTTGGTAACAAAGTAGAAAAATTATGTCACACACTGGACAAAATATAGTAACACAGTGGACAACAATTTTGATAACGGAGTGGAAAGTGTCAAAAATACTTACACTTCTGTGCCGACGTCGATGAACAAGGCGTGCAGATTCCTCGCCCTCAACACTCCGATCTCTAGCGCGCTTTCTTCCGAACAGTACCGCAATTTGATCTCAATTTGGGCACTGTTCACTGGAATTGCGGAAAATAAATAATTGTTAGAATAGTATGCGATAAACTTTTGTGAAATATTATTCCCTTTTACGAAAGATCTTAATAAATTTAAGTCGTCAAGAAGGACATTTGAACAACTTATTACAGTACCTTTTTTATTTGAAATAACACAGTTATTCTAGAATTGGTGTTTACATAGTTTTTAACGTATTTTGTAAGTTATGAAAAAGTTTCCAAGTATTATTAACTAGTAAATAATGTATATTTATTTTATCAAAAGCGGCATTCCACGAAAATGTCTGTACGTACATGACACCCTGATTTCTGATATTTCCGTGTGAGATGCATGAAAATTTTGAAAGTAACTACAGGAGATTAGGTTCTACAACTCCTGTAACTTTGTATCTTAAGTATAAGTGAGGGTGCTCCCATACACGTCACGTAACCGACAAAGTTGACTTTTTCGTGGAATGCCCAAATTGTTTCTACTTACAGTCCAGCAAAAAAGAGTAGACAGAAAATGAGGGCGCCACTTTGTATGAAATTTCAAAATTAAATGGCAACATTGACTATGAATGGCAACAATTTAGTATGGGAAATTTTTAGTTCCATTTTATTTAATTTCTACTCTTTTTTGCTGGACTGTACATCATTTTTAGGATATTTATTATTAGATTTGAATTAAGTTTCTAAGTATTATAGAGAAGTTTCATGTCACGGACAAAAATGACTCTAATTGTAGTAGAATGTTAATTTTATAAATTATTCCAACTTCCATCATTTCAGGGTAGGTATTTTTACTAATTTGAAAAAAGTTTCTATTTATTATACACTAGAGTGATGTCACAAAAAATGTCTAAAATGTACGTTTACTTTATCAAAAACCGCTTTAAATAAGAAGTTACCTGCGGCAGAGTCTGCGGCCTGCGCAGCCTCAAAAACACCAGAATCTCCCGCCACCGACTCGTCGCTCACTGCTGCCGATACCGATCTAGTGTTTGTACCTGAAGGAGGGATGCAATTTTATTTTCTAACGTCTTTCGAGTTGTTTGACTAAAAAAGAAACAATATTTCTGCGCCGTAACAAAATGGAAAAAGAGAACATTTTTCAGTAACACACAGGACACAATAAAAAATAACGGTTACGTAATTTATCGTTTAAATACACACAAAAAAAGTCATGCGTGCCGCCATAGCTTCAGGGTAGGTTTAGTATTAGTTCATTGATAAAACAATTTCTTTTTACTTAGCTGTAGGTATTTTTTTAAATTTCATGTAATTATTATTATGAAAAATATTTTTTTGTCATTTTCGTTGTTTAGTGTGTGCCAATACAAGTGCTTATGTCTAATCAACTTTGAGTTTGAACGAATTTTGGCTGAGATACTTATAGGCATTTGAAACAGATTTCGGATAAGACAACAAATATTTTTTTAACCAGGAATTTATTCTACATTTTTTGCGGCATCCTTTATCGATACCAAACCTACCCTGAAGCTAGGGCACGTTCTTAAAATAACATCCTGTATTAGAATACATAGACAGAAGTATAGACTTACCACTAGAAGAGGGAGTTCTAGGCGAGGGCGGTGGGGGTGTTTCAGATATTGGCGATAGAGGCTCGCACGGCCGCCCGGGGCCTTGCAACTGCACTGGTACTGGAAATACAAACATATCTACTTAAGACAATCATTACATACCACTAGCCCAGATGGTAAAGGCGTCGCCAGTACAAATGGCGAAGGTCTCTGGTTCAAATGCAGCCTGCCTGCGGTGGAAAATTTTGTAAGTTTCGAAACAATACATACTATTAAAATGTATAACGCCGTGTGGTAGCGGCTAAGAATACTGCCACCCGTAGTCCACTCAGGGTGTTTCGTAAAAGGCGACGTAGAATTTTTGACCTCGTCTGAATGTCTGTCGACTATGGTCAACCGCATGGTAGCGGTGATACCACCTACACAAGTATTCCCAAAGAGGGTTGACGTCAGGCAGACGGCCGGTCATAAAATATTGCCAAATCCTTTTGCAACATGATTTTGTGCTCTCACAAAACATGTTGAGCAGAACCCAACTGATTGCGATGACTGCCAAATTTTTCAATCTCTTGATGCTCGTCTCCAAGCGACAATTTCTTATTCTCATTTAGGAGAATAATATAGCTCTCTGAGTGCATTAAATATCCCAATAAGTACATAAATAAAGGACTTACTCGTAGCGAGTCCAGTGACTTCATTCAGTCCTGTAGCGACACCTATCCTCATTTCTGCTAATTTCTCTTCTAGTTCCCTCTGCTGCCTTCGTTGTCTTTCCACCTAAAAGAAAAAAACATCAGTAAAAACATCACATTATTTCGTGACGTATTGGAATATGAAACGGGAGGTATGAGAAAGTAATAAAGGTGCTTATTCTAATACCATTTCATACAACACTTCATAGTTAAAACAATTTGGTAACGGAATAGAATTCAAAAAAGTCCTTTAGGTAATAAATAATATCACATCATTTACTTGCGGACCAGTCAGTCTTCTGAATGACACATACTTTTGTCAGACGTGATGTAAAAGACCGTTTTTACAGCCGTTTATGCTCTTCCTATCCCGCTAGGAATATATGCGTGATATACGAGTATGTATGTATGTACTTGCGAACCTTCAAGTTTCAGGTATCAAAATCTTATTTAGACACATCATTGCCTTAGGGTATACATCTAAAATACCATGGGTACTTTAATCATAAAACAATAGAAAGTCATCACGCTTCGTCGAATAAATTACAGATAAAATATTCTGATCAAATCTCTGTATGTCCATTTTGTCCCACGATTAGTATTTATTTATTTACATTAAAGGTATTCAATCTCAAAATGCCATCGTCTATCTTGATAAAACTAATTTGATGACTATGATGCGAATGGAAAAGAATAATGTTTTAAAAGGCTATCATTATTTATAGTAACAATTGTACATCGTAATTTGAGATTTACTGATTAGATTGAGTTAGAAGAATAGACTATCTACCTACTTAGAGTATTTTGAACGAAGGACCTATAGTTGATGCGTGAATTACACTTAAAATCTTTACGTACAATAACAATAATACAAAAACAATAAATCCAAAAATAAAAATAAAAGTTATGAAGAATTGGGTCAATTGTCGACTAAAAAGAAGTACACGAAATTCTATTATAGTGTTACTCAAAGAGGCATTCAAACAACAATTGAAAAAAAAAATACTTAATAGAGATTCAAAAAATTAAAGAGAGAGTTCACAGGGACAATTTTTTGACTAAATAGAAGTAGACCAACGTCTAAACAGTGTTAACAAAAGAGACATTTACGAAGTAAATGAGAAAAATACTTTGATACTTAAAAGAGATACAAAAAAAGAAAGAAAGAGAAAAAAGCCAGTGACATACCTGATTGTAAGAAGGCGGCGGAGGCGGTGGGCTGGCTGACGACAAACTACTCCTAGGCGACAACGAGGGTTGAGACGGCGAACTGCTCGCACCAGGAGTCGCGCTTTCAGCATTGTAACTCGACCCTCGAAGCAACCTCTCCACTCTTCGATGCAGATCCACCATGTCTATAGGCTTATCCGCCGAAAACGAAGCCGCTATCTGAGGCCCGCCGTAGATATCCGTAAAACTGATCCCAGAACTCAAGGAACCTTTACTACTGGCGGTGGATAATGAACCTAAACTTGAACTACTCGAGACTGACAGCGTACTAGCTGATAACGTTTTCAACTGTCCTTCTAAAGTCGTCATTGACGTCAAAGCGTCTTTTAGCTGCTGTAGTAGAAGCTGTTTTTCTTCGTGTAGCCTCAGTCTGTCCGCTATACATTTGTTGGACATCTCGAAGGCGTTTTTCAAGTCTTGTTCTAATCTTTTGCATTCAGTTTGAATGTCAGTCATCTCTTGTTTGGATCTAGTTCTAGGAGTTATACTCCTGAGTTCTCTTAAGAGTTGTTCTTTCTCTTGGAATAGTAGTAAGCGGTCTTTGTCTGACTCCGCTTGGCCAGGTTGTACCTTATCTTCTAAGTCGGCTAGTTGTTGTTGGATCTGTTGTATTCGTTTTCTAGCCTCGTCGTATTGTAGGCGAACCCGCGCCATTTCTGCTAGCCTAGTCCCAATTGGCACTAAATCGGCACATAAGTCTGTTTGGGAGGCAGTGCTTAGTTTCTCTTGGGGAAGACTTAAGGTGGACAGATCAGGTGACGCGTCTCCAAGTTGGAGCCTCGTAAGATCGTCTTTTAATTTGGCTAGTGACTGCATAAGATCTGCTCTTTCTTTCTCCCCTGACGTTAGAGATTTCTGTATATTTTTAAGCTCAGTCATGATGGCTTGAGCTTCAGTGATATTGTAGCATCCTTGCTGGGAACTTAGTTTTTGTTCCACTCTGAAAATGCAAATATTTAAGTATTGTTAGTAAGTAGATTATTCATTGGTCATCCTAAACCTGAATAGGAAGTAAGCAACAATAAAATAGACAATCGCAATTGCATCATTGTTTAATAAATCTAGCAATAATCTCAATGTCCCATTGTTGTAGGCACGATCATAATCATAGGATTCATAATGACAATGTGCTACCTCAATTATTATTAGGAAGTTGAATCTTCATTGAATCTTAATTCATTCTAACAGTATAAAAGATATAGGTAAGTAAGTATTTTCAAAGTTTTATTAGAATATTGTAATTTTGGACCGAAGCACTTCGGGGTCGTAACAGTCAATATATCTAGTAGTATCTGCTTGTACTTACTCGGCAAGAGTGTCAACGCCTCTCCTCGCGCAGGCCACCTCGGCTCTGGCTTGGCGAAGCTCCTTCCGAAGCTGCGCTACTCTACCCCGCGCTTGCGACACTTCCGACCGAAGCACTTCGGGGTCATGACGCGAGGTCGATGACGTCGTCGTCATAGACGTTGTTGATGAACACACTGTGGAAGAAGAAGGGAGAAATTGAATTGCGGCTGAAGAATTTGCTACAGTCTGTTGTGTCTTTTGTCTATACGCAGACACGTCGCAGATTTACAATTAAATTGGGCGTTGATCAAAAACCGGCTTCTAATAAAATCCAAACTAGATTATATTAAATCGACATCAGTGTACTAAAGTCACTAGTATAGAAGAGAGAATAATGGAAATCACTGTATTCTACCGATAAGTAACTTTTCGCATTCGACGAAATACAGTTACAAAAACTTTTCAATGTTGGCAACACTGCAACCAGCTACCATCACAAGCCATGCTACTAATGAGATTATAAATTTTCATCAGTATGAACTATAAAGACAGTGAAGACATTAACTGTTGCAGATATAGGCGCAAAGAATTTGTATGGGAATAACTTGCAAAGTGGTCATTTTTGCGGCGCTACCGATACGCAGAATGGGGCTCGGTTTTTAGGGTTCTGCACTAAAGGGTTTTTCATCTGCTCTTGACTCTAAACTACAGTGTTGAAAGAGCAAGTTATCTTATCAGTGCGACGAGTGCATGTAATTTTTTTCAGACATTTATATCATTTTTCATAGTGGTATTATGTCTTCTGAAAGTGTCACCCATATCCTATCATCATTCAGGCAGGTGGTTCAACCTGCAATGCCCTAGTCTAGCTAGGTACAATATCACAAAGTTATAAAATAAAAAAATATTTCCCAGAAATAATCCAGGGACCTCCTTGAGACCAAGATCATACTGCTACACTACGGAGGCAGTTATACAAAATATAGGCATGGGAACCTGCTTTTCTGATTCTACGCAAGAAATTCCACGATATTAATATCCTTTATCTATATCTAGGGTCCTTTCTGTTTATTTTTATTCATTCGATATTGAAACCAATCCAATCTCCTTTGGATAATCGAGTTTTATATCGATATCGCTATCGATTCCATGAATACGGTAGTATCGATTTTATCCTGTTTGTATAACTGTGTTATTAACATATTTTACAGTTAATTTGCGTTCATTTTTTATTTGTATTTATATTGATTGCATTGGCTTCTTGATTAAACATACCAACGTAATATTTTATTTATATTTTTATAGTAACAGGTAATCGTAAATATTTAATTAAAAGGGTTCTACTTAAACCGTTTTTGTATCTATTTATTTTATTCCCAAGATATTGTTTATCAGCATTCGCTATTCAACAATCTATAAAGAACTTGTTAACTAACCTGTAACTTACATATTAAAAACTCTTATAGGTCTATTCAAACATGATATGATATGCCAATGTTACATATGCCTGGTTACCTTTACCTTTACAGCCACAACAGTCCACTGCTGGACATGGGCCTGGTTAAATAGCTACGAACTAGGTACATAATTTTCAGAGTAAAAATAGTTTTAGTGCCTCAACGAGCATGCTCATCGGATCCAATCGTTTGATTCTACGTGGACACTATAAAACTACTTTTGGAGTACAGATATCAAATCGATCGAAAATGAAACCCTAAAAAACCTCCCTTTCTGTAACTACATATCACGCCTATATCCCTTCCAGGGCAGGCATAGCGTAAACGGCGGTTGTAAAAACCAGCCATTTTACACCACGTCTGACAAAAGTTTGAGAGTCATTCATAAGACTGAGTAAAACCATCGTGACAGATTGTCAGCCTGTCGCCTACAATTGCCAATACACATCAACTCTCAAATCCCTTAGTCGCTTCTGGGTGATGGGTGATGCTATTCTTAGCTAGCACCACACGGAGGCACCAGCGATCGAAAATGTAACCCTTAAAAAACCTTTTTCTGTAATTGGCTTTTCTTCCTTATTTGAGTGGGACAACGAGTCGATGAACAACCCTATAAAGTACTTAGTCAAAACCAAAGGTGACAGCCGACGTGGCGCAGTGGTAAGTACTTATAGCCTGCCACGCAGAAGGTTCCGGGTTCAATTCCCGGTGGGGTCAATCCCAGAATTTGTTCCCAGTCTGGTTGGGACATTGCAGGCTGAACCACCTGATTGTCTGAAAAGCAAGATGGTTCCGTGCTTCGGATGGGAAAGTTAAGCCGTCGGTCTCGGTTGCTGTACATGATGGTCGTTACACAACCATGTCAAAGGCCTGCTACTTGCAGTAGACGGTTGAAAAACTCTGACACTAGGGTTCATCGGGTTGTTGAACGACTCGGTATCCCACACGAAGAGAGAGACTTGTGAAAAATAGAGGCGTATACTCACAACTGGTCCTGGAGGCGGCTAGTGTAGACAAGGCGTTGTTCAGATGTTTGTACTCGTCCTGGGCCAGGCATAGCCGCTGCTTCTTCACATCGTACATCTCTTTCTTTGCCTGTGGACAAGAGAGAGAAGAGATTAGAACAAGGGATTATTTTGATAAACTTCACAATGGAGGAAAGTTCAGAAACTACAGAAAGGGTTTCTGTGAAAATTGCCTATTCCCTAGGCAATTCTTAAAATATTACAATCATTCAAATTAGGAAAAAATTCAAATATGATGATGATGATAGTTCAAACGCATATAGCATTTAAAATAGTCAGTCCTTCTTTACTTCAAATTACCCGAATTTTAAGTTGACGTAAGATGTTGAAAATCTTTTATCTGTTCACATCCTAACTTATAATTTCACAAGAAAAGCAATTAATAATACCTATACCTATTTTTTAGATCAAACCCGGCTTGTCAGAAGACGTGGGTTCGAATCCCGCCGGCGGTGTGAATTTTTTCCGCTTGCTTCGTTCGTATTAACTTTGTAACCAAAAAGTTAATATCAATATCTAGTGTTTGATTAAAAACACCAAGTGTTCCAAAAAATACTATCTTGTGGAAAAATTTCTTCAAAATAGTAAATATTCAATTATCTTGATCTCTATTTCTCTGAAAGTTATAATCGCGTCATCATCATCTGCCTGCCCTTATCCCAATTTATTTGAATCGCTTTATCAGTCAGCCTAAATTGAGTTTATAGAAATAGGGAAATTTTTGAAACAATCAATTTTGTAAAATAAGCACGAACAATCTGCTAATAGAGTTTTGCTAACACAGCTATCCAAAACTTTTCATTTATATTTTATCTTTCTTTGCCTTATATTTTGTGAGAATTGCGACTATCATAAAACCAGTCACAGTGAATGAAAAGCATTCACACTTTTACAAGTGCAATAGGTTTTATAAATGTCCAATTAAGACTACTATAAGACTACTTATTTAGCAAAATGAGATTCCTAGATATAATGATAGTGATTCAGGTGATTTTTTTCTAGTTAGTATCTGAAATTTCCTGGCTCCTATTCATTTACTAATTTTAATACAAATAAATTCATGCGTCCTACCTAATCAGCAGCGATGTTTGCGTCAACATGCACTGCAAAGGATCTATCAACAAAACCGTGAAGAGTCAAAACAAGTCTTTAATATTGATAGAATATCCACTGGAAAAGTTTAGTAAATCTTCATGTGAAGAGAGTGCAAAGAAAATCATTATCATAAAGCAAGCTTCAGATATCTACGATCAAGTTACCAAAGTGAATAAAATATATACTATATTTGAATGTAGGTATTTTTGCCTCTTTGCGAAAAATAAACATGCTCATTCTGCCTCTACATTTTGTATTGGTATTGGTCAGGCCCCAAAACCTCGCACAAACACACGAAATTCATCAAGTCACTTCCAAAATTAACGAATCATTAGAGCAAAATTCCGAGGCCCGCTTTTTGCGAACATAAATACAGTAAGACTGGGCAACGACTTTTTGTATGGAATGCGGGTAAAAAGCATCGACTATACACAACACATCAGTCGATCGATGTATCCTGTTTGGTCCGATCTTGAAATTTTAAAATACATTGTCGGATTTTTCGATTTCGTTTTTGGGCTGGCAGTCGGTACCTATTTATTCATTATCTGTACTACATTTTAGTTATATTTTAAAATTGAAGTAGTTTTCAGATATTTACAGTAAAATAGCGTAGAGATCCATTCATCCTGCAAGCGTGCTGCAGACGGCTCCAAGTGTGAGGCGGGCATTGGGGAAACGTCCCGTTCCTGCTCAACACCTGCGTCGCCACATAACCTTGGTTCTCATAGTACGCCACTTCCGACACCGGCACTAATCTCACTTCCGCGGAACGCATCACTTCCGAACGAATCTGACGCACTGAAAGTATATTCTCATAGATCGCTTCATCCTCTAAGTTTTGTCCTTCGGGGCACAACCGGTAACCGAACTCGCGACTGATCTCGTCGAGGTTAGCGTACTCGGGCCGCTTGCGCAGCTCGTCCAGATTCTGATACTGCGGCTCGCGGACATCGCGCACTTGTAATCCCGGCGGGTGCGAAGAAGTAGGGTCGACTCGGACGCCGTATTCCGGGGGTTGCTTCACCATGCGCGCTAGTTTCCGGGCGCCGAAGCAGCCGCGGCACCAACTGTGCGCGCCGGCGGAGGCTGCGCGCGCGCGGAAGGTCGGCGGCTCCGAGGCCGGTTCGGGGGGCGGCGGCTGGGACCACATTGTGAGCGCCCGCCGCAACGGACACATCTTAACCCCCAAAAGGGCGCGCGTCGACTGGCGCGGGCGCGCGGAGCTCGGATGGTGCGCAGTGGAATGCGCCTCGCCGCCGAAAGAATGCAATCTCGGGCGCATTTCGGAGGTCGATCTCTCCGGGTCCGCGCCCGCTCCGCCCTCCCGGGCACCGGCCATCTGTCGTAATAAGTTCGTCGAAACGCGCGGCTCGCCGCCGGCCGAGGTGTCGGTCCGGCGACGCACTAACGGACCCTCAATGACCTCCTCCCGCGTCCACTGCACGCGAATCATTCAACGAATCGAACATAAATTATCGAATGCCTGCATGATTTTGATTCTTTTCCATTTCCAGCAAACCAATCATCGGGAAAGCTTTCGAGCGTTGGAATTTCAAGTAATTTACTTAGATGGGGCACAGTGCAGTACAAGAGTCGTTTAGAAGAAACTTGTTAACTGCGACAATAAACATTGTCGTAATTGTTGTTAATTCCGCCGAAGAAGCCGGCTGCGGCGTCTACAGCGGCGGGGAATGCGAAAAGCCGGCAGTGCGCATGCGCTTGCGGCGGCGCTGTCAACTCACGCGCACCACTTAACGCGCGATTTTCTCGGATTTTCCTCGTAATCAATTTACGCGGTTAATGGCGACGCGCGGGGCTGAGCGGGGGCGGCGGGCGCATCTGGCGGCCGCAGGTAGACGGGCATTTTTGTTCCGGAATTCCTTTACACGAATTTGCAATCCCGTCCCGGCCAGACTGTATACTTACAGCGATCTTATAGCGCGATTATCTCTAGCTCTTATAGCCGTCAATATGGACACTTTCCTTTCACTCTTAGGACAACAAACTAGTAAACTGTTCGGTATACCTAAGAACGATAGCTTCTCACGCGAGCTTCGCTTGGACGGTGAATAGTTGGCATTTTTTCTAGCTAACTAACCGCATAATTCTTAAGCCACACATGTTAGTACGCGTGTTTGATTTTTTCTCAGATATCTTAAAGAGAACACACGTTGTACAGAATGTGGAGCCATGCTGATTTGATTCTAAGAACATCGGTGGATGGAATTAGGAAGACGGATCAAAGTATAACAAAACAAAAATCGCGACTGACGACTTTCGGGGAAAAGCTTAGTTGCGTCAAGATTCAAAGAATCTTCTTATGAAAAACCTAAGCTCTGATCTTGAAACAAAAATTGATACACATGATTGTAGTTCTTAAGTTTTGAAAGAAAGATGTATACAGGAAATACATAAACATAATTATTAGATTTATATAAGACTAGGAAGCAGTACAGAAGACATGCATGAATTGTTATAAAACTACCTAACAATCTAATGGTGTAAGAAAGGTGAACTGGCAGTTTGCCTAAATTCCTTTCTGCGCTATTAGTACATAGGTACCTACCTACAATATGGTTTTTGCTAAGAAATGCTTGAATAGGTATACATATCTCGTAGTTCATGAATTTTGTAAGAGAAGGAATTTGAAGGGCGTAGTAGGTAAACTTCATTATAATTATCATAAATGAAGCAGTATTCAATAAAAGAGCACAAAAAGTGCAACTGTAAAGATATAAATTAAATATATTGAATTTGTACCTATTGTAATGAAACATGATAAAATTCGAAAAGAAGATATTCCAGACAGAAAAAGAAAACAAGAAATTTAAACCAGAAACATCGAATTACTTATTTAAATTATTTTCAATTAAGCTATAAAAAGAGACAGCTCGTCATTAATAAGTTCTTCGAATAACGGGCATATAGTAACACAAGAGAATATACCAATAGTAATAAATATAGGTTAACCGCATCAAGGTGACATTCTTTCCTACAGTATGGCTATAGTCACTGGATTCTTTCAAGAAATCCTTCCATACTGGGTACTTGTTCTCGGCAATTTTCAACAAAAAATGTATGAGATTTAATAACGTGGGAGTTGGATAGAACCTCAACTGGAATTGTTTTAATAATTATTTTCTTATTGTTGGAATCTGAGTTTGCCGTGGGGGTTTCTAGAGGTGCATCTGCCTTCTGCCTCCCTCGGACCGGTTGCTTTTCGACTCACTCTATCATACGTCTCTCCCTTTCACTCTTATATCACCTTTTTATTCATGCCATCCCTTTCGTTCCTACAGGTCCACGTAACTAATTTAACTTCTTTTTCTTTTCATTGCCTATCTGCTGTAAACGACCGGGGTATTCGAGTTTTCTTTTCATTTCAAAAATGTGTGGTTGGTTACTTCTTATTTTAGTTCTAATCAGTTACATAATAGCCCAGCCCCATGTTTTGCATATGGATGACATGAAGCTTCATATTCAATTAGTGAGTTTGCATAATAACTACGATGTCATGTTTCTTAGTTGTTACATCAAGTTTGAGTCGTTTTTTAATGGCTTCTATTAAACCTGCCGTTGCATGAGCAATTTCAGGTATCTTTATAACATGATCTTCATTGTTTATTGTGTTTTTATTTTAAATTCCGATTGAACCTACCAATCAACTATCAACATGGTCATCAGGTTTTTGGACCGAATCAAATTCAATTGCTTTAAATTATAGTAGCATGCAATACTGGGCTTTCGGTATTATTTTCTTATTTTGATGACATGATGTTGTTATGGCAAATTCATGGTTTAACAAGGTCTTCAAAACAATGGGCATGAAGGCCAAAATTCAACACATGTTACTTCCTTTTTATGATCCCATTGTGTTAAGCCTTAACAAGAACATATACAATTTACTCACACAGCATTCATTATTTTCAACCTTTTTTTGACAGACATATACTGAATTTAATATAAAATACCTAAGTGAATACCTTTCCTATATGCATTAAGTAAGGTATGACATCACCCTGCTAACTCAAGGTATACAGAACCTTAAAATCGGAACCCCAAAACAACCAAAACCCTTAAGGGCATCATCACCACACCCAAGGCCTCTAAAGTCTAAAACAAAGGGCCTGAAGGTCGTTTTGGTTGATGTCCGTCCGTCGGCCCATCCAAAATTCGGGCTGTACAAGCAGGCTTTGGGTCAATTCTGGAAAACGCATTCCTAAAATCTAAAGTGTGGCAGTATAGGAACCAGTAAAGAAAGCCTTTACAGAGGTCAATATCCATTTTGCATTGCTAAGTGAGAAGAAAAGGTAACTTAGTGGGAAAGAATACATCATTCCAAATGCAGGCAACTGAATAGTATATAAAATTATACCCATTTCCGATTTCCCGCACCACTTTTTAACACGACTGTCTAACAAAAATTAAGAAGAGTACGTAGGTATTACTTATTCCTAATAATCAATGTTGCGAGAAATGCAGGTGCCAGAATTGGCACTATTTTACACGCAATTTTAACCGAATGTCCAATAAAAAATAAAGATAGTATGACTTCGTCCTAATATAAGGGTATCTTACAATGTTGCAAGGAATGCGAGCGCCAGAATCGGCACCTATATTTTTTATATGGCAGTCGGGTTGGCGGAGGCTTCGATGCGATTAACATTCCACGGATACCTCACGCCTGCCGGCCGAGGCTCAGATAAACGCAGGGTTTCGAAGGGATAGACAGGGATGAAAGGATGTATTTTGTTTGATCTTTCATGAATTTATAAAGGAAACCGATCTAATCTCATTGCCAGCCAGGACCTGAAATCCGATAATTTCTTTGAAAAAGAAGCGGAACCACGTTGAGTTGAGACGGTACTCCAGCCACTGACCCATTTATAAAAATTAGAATAGAATGTATCTAATTTTGGTTTTATTTAGAACATGTATAATCAAAAATGTTTGGTTCTTTAATTGATGGTTTCTATAATGTATGTTATACAATCTAAGGAAATTAGGAGAGTCTGTAAATTGATTCGAAAAAAAAATAATCCTAATTCACAAATCGCAGTAAACTTTTATATAACCATTAACCTCTAAAAGAAATCTTTATACGAGTTCTAAAAACATTTTATAAATCCTACAACTTATAACTCTTGTGTTGAATATTTAGTCAAAATATCTAGCCATATGAAACCAAGTAGAATTTATATTTAGCATAAATGCTGTAACATGACTATTTATTCGTAAAAATACTTTATACGCCTTTTGGCTCTTGACTAATTCTAAAAAAGCCTTTATAAAACCTTTACCAAACTTTTACTCTTGTACAAGTCTAATAAGTTTTTAAGACTTGCGCGCACGCCACAACGGGCCCGACAGAAAGCAATCTCCGCAAGAAGCGGCCCACGGGCAGACCCGGCATTACCATATTACAGAAATTATTACCATTACAACATAATACCATGCGCGAGCGACGCGCCATTGGAAACGCGGGATCTAGATGCGTTTCCAATGCAGCCAGTGTGCTAGGTTCAAGGTGAAACTATAGGCTTAAATAAAAGTATTAAATATCTCGATGTATATTACTGATAAATATTATTATTTTTAACCATGGCGTTCTGTCTTTATACAAAAATTTAAAATACATATTTTGATATTTTTGTGTGATTTCATGATCAATAAATTCATTTGCGCATCTAAATAAAATTGATTTCCTATCTATAGTAGGTTGGTAGGTATGTAAAATTACTAAAACATTGTTCTTAAAATACATAAAATATTATGGTGCATTGTACCTTATCAAGTCACTTATGGACACGAAGTTAATACTTCTGTATAAAACACTAAAGACTTTTATAAAAATGTTTCAAAAAATGTAACTCATGCTCCTCTGAGATCGTAACTATGTAAGACACAATCTGTAAGGGAACACAAATGTTGCTATTGCATGTTCTTAGAAGATAATGACTATAAAAGTGCACCATCTGTGGAACCATGCACGGGATCGAACTCAGGTCCTCTTGATTCGAAGGCAGAGTTTTGCGAAATACGCCACCTAGCGTTATCGTAAAGTGACGAAATAGCAGTAGTAATTCGGAACTGGTTGCTATCGGCTATTTAATAGGCGTTTAGCATGGTTGTCAATCGCCAATGAAACCACATCGTTTTCATATTTTCATTAATTTCGTCCAAAATTTAAGATAGACTTGACATATTGATATCGCCCTTTTAAAGGTCTTTGACTTGTCCAACTTAATCTATTTTTAATACATCTCAAGGACACCCAAATCCGTCAAAAGCTACCATCTTATTTCGGGGAACGCACAAATATTATTCACATTAATAAACTCTCGAATGCAGCCTAGCGTTACACACGATTATCCTTCCAGAGAGAAAAGAAAAAAGATAAAAAATGAAAATATATGACAGAAGGCCGAGGCCCTTATAGGGGTGCCGTTGAAGACATTTTAAAATGAATTTCCGGACAAGAGAAGCTTCCTATAAAATACGATATTATTTTTATTGATTGTCAACTTGGTATCAAGGGCTTTTCCATTACAACTTTAAGATGATACCTACCTAAGAGTTTATGTTTGAACAATACCTAGTTTTGTGTTGAAAGGAATGCACTCACTGGCATTCCCACATAATTTTGGGTGAACTCTCAGGTGTATCTATCAAAGCTAGCTGTCGTTCTGAACGGTATGGGAACCTTATCCTAACTTCAAAATCTAGACACACGGCAGTGTGTCCGCCAAGTTCGAGCAAAGAACCGACACACCGGCCGTGGGTTATATTACACGAACCATTTCGGGCCAAGTTCGACCTACCTATAACTCAAAATCTATTTTATCTACGCATATGAAATTTCTAGTATCTGTCGAGACCTACTTACTTATCTAAAATACAAAATTTCATTAATGTACCTATTGTAGGTTTTGAGATATTGACGTCAGAAAATCGCTATTTTTACTATACACTCACTGACTGACTCACTCATCAAAAACCTAGACCACTTCCAATGGTCGTATTGACTTGAAATTTGGCATGGAGGTAGGTCTTTAGGTCAAGGTAAAGGAAAAAATCTGAAAATGGCCAAGTGTGAGTCGGTTTTAAAAATAATGAAGGTGTAAATTCATACCCTAAGGAACTAAAACCAAAAATTTATCTATATATAAATTCGTTACGAAGGTTTGTAATTTAGTCAAAGTAAAGTAAAATTGCTGTAATTGCTATGCCGTGTGATGCCGGCTTAGAATAGCATCACCCCAATTCTACCCTGGGGGTCTGAAAAAGTGACTAAGGGATACTTATCCAGGAATCCTCGCCAATCCGCCTGCCAAGCGTGGTGAGTATGGCAATACCCCGATAGGGGGAGGCCCATGTCCAGCAGTGGACTGTTGTAGCTGTTATGTTATGTTAAGTAAAAATTGTACGTACATTATACCGCCCTGACTTGGCAAGCTTATCAGTAAATAGAAAAGTTGTAAAAAAAATCCAAGATATTGAATGGGCAATGCGCTCTAGCGTGTCAGTCGTACAAGACAGCATACAAAATGACAAAACAAAAAAGTTTCCTTTGCCAGGCAAACGTAGAAAAAATTAATAAAAAAAACTAGTCCATTTCTTAGTAAGAAGCATAGTCCATATAGTCCATATTAAAAAATCTGAAAATTAGTATAAATGAGACATTTCCTTAACTAACTTAATCATAAGAAAAAAAGAAAATAAACCTTACAAAAATAAATGAAATCCCACCCAAAACATAAATGTGAAAGGCTGCCAAGTTCGATAATATTGGAATGCTTCGCCTATAAAGGAAGTGAGATCTAAATAAGTACCAAGTTCCATACACAGACCTCAGTTAAAAATAGTTACATGAATGCACACTTGATTTTCCGCAGTTTGGAAATTAGATTCTGAATAAATATCATATTAAATACCTAAAATTCTAATACTTACAAAAACGCAAACCTGTTTCTTCAGCAGTTTCCTTATGACATTTTTTTTTTTTTTTCTGTACTTTGTAATGATATAACTTGGCAAGTTTTAATAGAAAATTATATACTTGACTCATTGCGTTTAGTAGGTTTATAACAAAGTGTGTGAAAACTTGCCAAGTTATATCATTAAAAAGTACAGAAAAAATTAAATAAAAAATGTCATAAGGAAACTGCTGAAGAAACAGGTTTGCGTTTTTGTAAGTATTAGAATTTTAGGTATTTAATATGATATTTATTCAGAATCTAATTTCCAAACTGCGGAAAATCAAGTGTGCATTCATGTAACTATTTTTAACTGAGGTCTGTGTATGGAACTTGGTACTTATTTAGATCTCACTTCTTTTATAGGCGAAGCATTCCAATATTATCGAACTTGGCAGCCTTTCACATTTATGTTTTGGGTGGGATATTATTATCTCATTCATGTGAATCGATGGTAGGTATCTGATTTTTCTTTTACCCAAACACTATCTTGCCAAATGAGGCATAGTAGTGTGAAAGTCGTCGGACTCGAACATATACACTACATCATGTAGGTCGTCTTTATAACAATTACATCACCAATATTTTGTGGACCTTATTTTAATGAACATCATCATCTCGCCAGCCCTACAGCGAGCGAGGCGCGGGCGCACGAAACGCAGTTTGACGTATTCGTTTTTTACGCTCATATTCTTATTATTGGCCCCGACCGCTCCCGGTGTTACGGACGAGGAATGCGCCCAGAGACGCGCGATCGCGTAGACATGACACCAGACCGGTTGAATCTTTGGCTTTTTTGTCGTTTTGGGCACAGAGCCTCGCGGTGCGCGCGGCCGATATGCAGAGTTTGGGGCTTGAAAAACGAAGAAAGAAGTAATTGAAAATTTTGGCTTTGAATACAGATTTTATGGGCGAGGCGAATTTGATGCTGATTTACTGACACCTCGAAATAAAACTTCTAATACTGAGGTTCAAAGAAACTTTCACGAGATAAAGCAGAGTCATTCAAAGGCCAATGTTCTAAGGTTCGAGCCTCTAACTCTACAAAAACAAAAAGAGATTACGGAATAGCAGAGTGGTATTCAATAAATATTCTACATGCAATCAACCTATCAGCCCGGCACGCTAATCTAGAGGGGCTATTACCACATAATTGCGACTCTAAAGTTTATGAAATGACATCCATCACATGAGGTATGCGGCTCTATAAAATATTGTGAACATTAGGGACTGTATCTTCGTATTTAAGTACCTAATACAGGTAGGTATGAAGCGGATAATATATTAAGAGAATAGATGCAAAAGAAAATACATATAATTCGACTTAAAACTATCTACTTAGGTGCAGAAAATAGGAAACAATTAAAAACAATACAAATATGTAGCGCTACGCGTTTCGTTGTATGGCATGAAGACCGTGTACTTATGACTGTCGCAGATAGACAAGATATAATTATCACCCAGGTACTTTTCGATAGTGATGAGGAAGATGACTTAACAAAGTCTTGATTAAATTACGAGCAAAGAGAAGGCAATTTCCAACGACAAATCTTTGATTATTGCCTAACCAAGGTCTGCCACTAGTTCCACATAATCAGATCAAGTGATTTGTCATTCAACAGATACAATCAGAGTGTCTGTATCGAGCAAAACTGCTGAACAGAGCCGGCTCTAAAGAATCTCTCTATAGCAGTTACTATAAATCTGTTCATTGACATTTATAATCACATGGGCTATTTTTATAAACTCAGTGCCTTCATTGCATCTGTAAAAAACGTGCGTTGGTATGTCTCGACGAGACTTTTAATGGCGTACAGCATTTCAAAGAGTTTTTTTACGAATAAGAATAGAATTTGGAAGCTGAAAATACGATTTCAGTTTCTTTGTTCTTTGATGCGTGGAATTATACTGAAGATTACTGATATCTGGGTAATTTTGATCACCTACCACAAAACATACTAATGTCGGGACGTCTACCAGGTCGTTTACTGTCTCGATGTCCCACACGATAAACAACATTATACCTAACTTGCATTGCATTATTGGTAGCAACTTAGCAAGTAGGTACTAGCATAGGAATGGAATTTCAACTCTCATAGAAGTGACAAGCTGGGAATCCCAAAATCAGACTCTGAATAGTAAACTGACAATCGGGGTAGCCTCATCTACCTGCGACGTTCAAATAGTAAACATCTTCGGAATGTGAAAAAAAAACCTCGTGAGAAATAGAAGAAAAAAAGGATTCCTCTTTGTTGGGGATGGGAATCGTGAGTTCTTGGTATTCGCGTGCCATTGGTTGTATAGTAGTTCTATAATAGAACGCTATAAGCCTATTGTCGTATAACGTAACACCACAAAATAGAGAATTTACAGAAGGCCAGCTCGCCCCTTCTTTCGATCACTTATGCCTACTCTTTAGGGTTGCTACTTTTACTTTCTGATTTTTTTAATGAAGTTACCTGTCGTTTGTGAGTATGAATTAGGTATATGCAATTGATAAACTCCTAAATTACCTGGCCGATATGACATATTTTCTACCATATGGAATTGAGTAGAAAGTCATATTTCTAATAGGTAATAAGTAGGTCCCCACCTAAATCGGTAGATAGGCAATGGGTTTGGGTCACGAGACTAGGTGGTGAGCGAAGCGACCCATAGGTAGGCAGGTAGGTAAGTAGGTAGTAGGTAGGTAGAGGGCCGGCCGGCGGCGATGATCGACACGACAAAGGGTTCCTCACGTCGTTCGTCGGTGTTTTCCACGGAAAACAAGTGTATCTATCTAAAAGAAAGGCCTAAAAAAATGTCTTGCCGTTACGAACTTTAATAGGTTAGGTACCTATGGTTGGAAGGTAGGTATTTTTGAACAGGGACTCAAGGCATCATGAAAGTCAAACGTACCGTCACTAGTCAGTCGCATCGCACACAGATTACCTACCTAGGTACCAATGTATTGGCGGGCGGGCGATACGCGCTGGGAACGGTAGGTAGGTAGGTTGGTAAGTACCTATTTATCATGACATGAACATGACGACATGACAAACGCGGGGATGCCACCCGAAAAAAAAATCGGGCATGGAAGCTGTATTTGTAGCTGTAAGTTGGTAGGTAGGTAGGTACCTACCTTAGTTTCGAAGTATACCTACTTACCTACTATAGTTTCGAAAATCACCAGCTGCCGTGACGAAAAAATGAAAAATATATTCAGGATCGTAATACTTAGTCCATTTACTCATCGCTTCACCTTAAATGCTGACTAGGTAGGTATCTATCTACTGTGGGAAGGTACCTACCTAAACCCATTTAACCTACCAAATCAAACTAAAGCGCAACCTACCTACTTCTACGAACGTACCTAAAACGCTAAAGAACATTACCTACTTCTACGAACGTACCTAAAACGCTAAAGAACATATTACGAACGAAAAATAAGATTTTTAAAAAGAAATCCCTCCATTTCTAGTGTTTTGAAGTAGGTATCTGTTTATTTATCAAATAAAAGAGTTCTAATTACTTTTCATTATTGCGTGGGAAACTGAAAAATTACAATGCACAAGTTTCTGTGGTGTTATCTATCACACCACACATCACAAAAATATTTTTCTTTACTCGCCATTCCGTCCGCCCGCACCGAACGCGCCGTTCACAATCAATCAAAACCGGTTCGACACGGTTCCACAGAGCGCGTAAACGACGCGTGTGGATGTCTGAGTGAGTTTAGCCGCGTTTGCTCGAAGCCGACTCTCTGGATTGCGCTAGCCAATACTTACTTTGTGGTAACACGGTCTATTGGTTGCTAGGATGGCGTATGGCAGACACTTTGTGTTTTCTGATCCATCATCGTGAAATAATATTTTGATGATGGATTGATGGTAAAAGGTCGAGTGGATTGGAATGTTGACATATTTGCCGCTTTATAACGTACGAAAAATGGGAAAATTGAAAGGTCCCTTGATATTTTAATAAAAACGTCACATCATAGTCTAAAAAGGCGGCTTCAATAGATATTGCTATGAATAACCTGCTTAGGTAAAGTTATGCGTCTCTTTTATACCTACCTTAAACAGTAAAGGAAGAACTGCAGTAAAATAAATCAAAGTAAGAGCTACTGTCGAGACATTTCACAATCTCTAAGGAACAGGTTAAGACAGTAAAGGACCACGACAGTCCATAATAGCTTGATCGTCTCAAGTACTCAATAAAAGCCACATTATCGGCTGCAGTAGCTTAGAGCTATCCGCAGCCCCTATACAACTACTATACGACTAATAAGTCGTTTAACAGTGCTATAAGCATTCTCCTTCGGGCGACATTTAGCCAACGAGTGTTACAAATACGTTAGAGTACCTAATGACAGGTGGAGATGTGAAAGCTACCTTGGAATATTACGGGACTTTAAACGGTGTAAGAGTGGATTTCGAAAAGCAATAATGACTGTTTAAGTGAGAAAACTGACAAGATAAATGTCATCGGTGGGTGACCGAGCAAAGGGATCGTTCGAGATTTTCAAGAGGGGTTTGAAAGTTGAAAGAAAATGCCATGAGTTCTAAAACAATCACTATTGAAGTATGTACTTAATTCTATTCTAAAATTCAGATGGCAACTAAATGAAAATCGTGTCACTTGGATGTCGATGGCATCTGAGTTGGATGGATTTGGTAGTTTCGTATTCTGCTAAAAGTTTTTAGTATAGAAAAGCACAGTAGCAATGGAATGTCAGTTGAGTGTCGCTGGCATTACAGTGGCTAAAAATTGGCAGACTTGGGGTCTTAGCACGCCCTAGTGTCTTTTACGGATGGTTAGAGGTCTGAAGCTAGTAATAGATGGCAGTTTATAAACTCTGACTGACAACATAGTTCACCAGGTTGTTGTTTGTTGACTTGGGGTCCCACAGAATATTAATGAGTGTCGTTTGGTAAAACTTCCCCATAATAGAGAGCCCGAAGCTTTCAACTTTCATTCCAAAGTCCTTTAACTTTAACCCCTGACTGAATGGTTGCCTTGAAGCGGCCATCACTCGCGTAACGCATGTGAAGGACCGCCGGTCGCCATGGCAACGCGGAGGCCGCAGAAGGCCGAGGCCTCGACGCTGCCTCGACCCCGGCGCGTGCGTGCAAGCAGTAAAACCACCCCGGGGTCACCATGAAGAACCAGATAGGCGGGACATTTCCTGAGGACATATTTGACAGCTGTCAAAATCATGTTAATGCTATGACATAACGTCTATTTTGCTTTGTTGACATGTATTCTAGTATTGGTCTGACAGCTGTCAAATATGGTCTATCGAACGCCGGTACTATAATTTGATGAAGACATGTTTTTGAACATTTTCCGGCTTCGGACGTTTTTCGACTTTCCCATTTTGTTATTTTGGACATTTAGCGACTATACATTTTGCGTCTTAGTACATTTAGCGACTTAGGATCTTTGCGTCTTTATACTTTTTGCGACTTAGGACATTTCGGACGGCTTTGGACGTTTTGACCCCAAGCAATATACTTATAAGTTCTTTAACTGTAACCCCTGACTGAATGGTTGCCTTGAAGCGGCCATCACTCGCACAGCGCATGTGAAGGACCGCCGGTCGCCATGGCAACGCGGAGGCCGCAGAAGGCCGAGGCCTCGACGCTGCCTCGACCCCGGCGCGTGCGTGCGCGCAGTAAAACCACCCCGGGGTCACCATGTGGCACCGGCTGGACGGGACATTTCCTGATGACATATTTGACAGCTGTCAAAATCATGTTAATGCTATTTTGCTTTGTTGACATGTATTATAGTATGGGTCTGACAGTTGTCAAATATAGCCTATCGAACGCCGGTACTATAATTTGGTGAAGACATGTTTTTGAACATTTTCCGACTTTGGGTGTTTTGCGATTGCGACTATCACATTTTGCTATTTTGGTCATTTAGCGACTAAAGACATTTTGCGTCTTAGTACATTTAGCGACTTACGATCTTTGCTTCTTTATACATTTTGCGACTTAGGACATTTTACGGCTTTGGCCGTTTTGACCCCAAGCAATATAGATAAGTCCTTTAACTTCAACCCCTGACTGAATGGTTGCCTTGAAGCGGCCATCACTCGCACAGCGCATGTGAAGGACCGCCGGTCGCCATGGCAACGCGGAGGCCGCAGAAGGCCGAGGCCTCGACGCTGCCTCGACCCCGGCGCGTGCGGGCGCGCAGTAAAACCTCCCTGGGGTTACCATGTAGCAACTGCTGGATAGGACATTTCCTGAGGACTCATTTGGTGGAAGACATGACTTGTTTTCCGACTTTGGACGTTTTGCGACTTTGCAATTAAAGACATTTTCCGTTGTAGTACATTTTGTAACTTAGGACATTTTGCGACTTTGTACATTTTGCTAATTAGGACATTTTGTGACTTTGGACACTGTGCGACTTTAGACATTTTGCAACATTGGACATTTTGCGACTCAGGACATTTTACAGTTTTGGAGGGTTTTGACATTACCCATTTTGAGGCTTTGGGCATTTAGCGACTTTAGACATTGTGCGACATAGGCAAGTCCTGTAACTCTAACCCCTGACTGAATGTTTGCCTTGAAGCGGCCATCACTCGTAACGCATGTGAAGGACCGCCGGTCGCCATGGCAACGCGGAGGCCGCAGAAGGCCGAGGCCTCGACGCTGCCTCGACCCCGGCGCGTGCGTGCAAGCAGTAAAACCACCCCGCGGTCACCATGTAGCACCGGCTGGACGGGATATTTCCCCAGAACTTGGTGGAAGACGTGTTTTTGAAGACTAATGTTGGAAACTTGCGACGACTTTGGAAATTTTGCTACTTTGGACGTTTTGCGCATTTGGACAATATGTGACTTTGGATATATGTGACTTTGTACATTTTGTGATTTAAGACATTTTGCAGCTTTGGGCACTATGCGACTTTGGACATTTTGCGACTAAGAACATTTTGCGCCTTAGTACATTTTGCGACTTAGAATATTTTACTACTTTGGACAATATGCTACTTCGGACATTTTGCTATTTTGGACATTTTGCGAGTTAGTACATTTTGACTTAGGACATTTTACGACTTTGCCCGTTTTGACCCCAAGCAACATAGATAAGTCCTTTAACTTCAACCCCTGAGTGAATGGTTGCCTTGAAGCGGCCGTCACTCGCACAGCGCATGTGAAGGACCGCCGGTCGCCATGGCAACGCGGAGGCCGCAGAAGGCCGAGGCCTCGACGCTGCCTCGACCCCGGCGCGTGCGTGCAAGCAGTTAAACCAACCCGGGGTCACCATGTAGCAACAGCTGGACGGGACATTTCCTGAGGACTCGTTTGGTAGAAGACATGTTTTTGAAGACTGACATTATGCGACTTTGGACATTTTGCTACTTTGGACGTTTTGCGAATTTGGACAATATGCGACTTTGGATATTTGTGACTTTGTACATTTTGTGACTTAAGAATGCGACTTAGGACGTTTTGCGACTAAGGAAATTTAGCGTCTTAGGACATTTTGTGACTTTGGAGCTTATGCATTTAGACATTTTGCGACTATAAACATTTTGACACCAAGCAATATAGATAAGTCTTTTAACTTCAACCCCTGACTGAATGGTTGCCTTGAAGCGGCCATCACTCGCACAGCATGTGAAGGACCGCCGGTCGCCATGGCAACGCGGAGGCCGCAGAAGGCCGAGGCCTCGACGCTGCCTCGACCCCGGCGCGTGCGTGCAAGCAGTAAAACCACCCCGCGGTCACCATGTAGCACCAGCTGGACGGGACATTTCCTGAGGACTTTAATGTACGTACTGTGCTGAATAGTTCACTGCACTGGGTGTTTATTACACTAACCACGCTTGACAGGCGGATTGGTAAGTGCAGTTCAAGGTATTACTTTCGTTGGATTATCCCCATAATCGCCTTTTTCTAGAATCATGAGTAGAAATGGATTAGTTCATGAATTCTAAGTTGGTATCACAAATTCACAATGCAACTCGTATTTGAAAAAGACTTTAAAAACAAGCATAACGCATGTGAAGGACCGCCGGTCGCCATGGCAACGCGGAGGCCGCAGAAGGCCGAGGCCTCGACGCTGCCTCGACCCCGGCGCGTGCGTGCAAGCAGTAAAACCACCCCGCGGTAACCATGTAGCAACAGCTAGGCGGGACATTTCCTGAGGACTCGGATGGTGGAAGACATGTTTTTGAACATTTTTCGACTTTGGACGTTATGCGACTTTACACATTTTGCTACTTTGGAAATTTTGCGACTTTGAATGTTTTGCGACTTTAAACATTTTGCACCTTATGACATTTTGTGACTTTGAACATTATGCGACTATAGAAATTTTGCGACATTAAACATTTTGACCTCTAGCAATAGATAAGTCCTTTAACTTTAACCCCTGAGTGAATGGTTGCCTTGAAGCGGCCATCACTCGCACAACGCATGTGAAGGACCGCCGGTCGCCATGGCAACGCGGAGGCCGCAGAAGGCCGAGGCCTCGACGCTGCCTCGACCCCGGCGCGTGCGTGCGCGCAGTAAAACCACCCTGCGGTCACCATGCAGCACCAGCCGGATAGGACATTTTCTGAGGACATATTTGACAGCTGTCAAAATCATGTTAATGCTATGACATAACGTCTATTTTGCTTTGTTGACATGTATTCTAGTATGGGTCTGACGGCTGTCAAATATGGCCTATTCAAACGCCGGTACTGTAATCTGGTGAAGATATGTTTTTGATCATTTTGCGACTTTTACATTTTGCTATTTTGGACATTTAGCGACTAAAGACATTTTGCGTCTTAATACATATTGCGACTTAGGACCTTTGCGTCTTTATACTTTTTGCGACTTGGGACATTTTATGGCTTCGGACGTTTTGACCCCAAGCAACATAGATAAGTCTTTTAACTGTAACCCCTCGCTGAATGGTTGCCTTGAAGCGGCCATCACTCGCACAGCGCATGTTAAGGACCGCCGGCCGGTCGCCATGGCAACGCGGAGGCCGCAGAAGGCCGAGGCCTCGACGCTGCCTCGACCCCGGC
This sequence comes from Phthorimaea operculella, assembly GCA_024500475.1. Classification (NCBI taxonomy): domain Eukaryota; kingdom Metazoa; phylum Arthropoda; class Insecta; order Lepidoptera; family Gelechiidae; genus Phthorimaea; species Phthorimaea operculella. The sequence goes on along the minus strand of JANFCV010000053.1, from coordinate 3,222,966 downwards.
GCGTGCGTGCGCGCAGTAAAACCACCCTGGGGTCACCATGTGGTACCAGCTGGACGGGACATTTCCCGAGGACTCGTACAGTGGAAGACATGTTTTTGAAAATTTTTCGACATTGGAGATTTTGCTATTTGGGACGTTTTGCAATTTTGGACATTTTACGACTTAAGGCATTTTGCTACATTGGAAATTTTGCTACTTTAGACAATATACGACTTTGGACATTTTCCGAGTTAATACATTTTGTGACTTAGGACATTTTACGGCTTTGGATGTTTTGACCCCAAGCACTATAGGTCTTTTAACTGTAACCCCTGACTGAATGGTTGCGTTGAAGCGGCCATCACTCGCACAGCGCATGTGAAGGACCGCCGGTCGCCATGGCAACGCGGAGGCCGCAGAAGGCCGAGGCCTCGACGCTGCCTCGACCCCGGCGCGTGCGTGCAAGCAGTAAAACCACCCCGGGTCACCATGCAGCACCAGATAGGCGGGATATTTCCTGAGGACTCGTTTGGTGGAAGACATGTTTTGAAGACTGACATTATGCAACTTTGGAAATTTTGCTACTTTGGACGTTTTGCGAATTTGGACAATATGCGACTTTGGATATTTGTGACTTTGTACATTTTGTGACTTAGGACGTTTTGCGACTAAGGACATTTAGCGTCTTAGGACATTTTGTGACTTTGGAGCTTATGCATTTAGACATTTTGCGACTATAAACATTTTGACACCAAGCAATATAGATAAGTCCTTTAACTGTAACCCTGAGTGAATGGTTGCCTTGAAGCGGCCATCACTCGCACAGCGCATGTGAAGGACCGCCGGTCGCCATGGCAACGCGGAGGCCGCAGAAGGCCGAGGCCTCGACGCTGCCTCGACCCCGGCGCGTGCGTGCGCGCATAAAACCACCCCGCGGTCACCATGTAGCACCAGCTGAACGGGACATTTCCTTAGGACTATAATACTGGGGTCGAATAGGCCATATTTGACAGCTGTCAAAATCATGATAATGCTATGACATAAGGCCTATTTCTCTTGGTTGACATATATTCTAGAATGGGTCTGACAGCTGTCAAATATGGTCTATCGAACGCCGGTACTATAATTTGGTGAAGACATGTTTTAGAACATTTTCCGACTTTGGACGTTTTGCGACTTTCACATTTTGCTATTTTGGACATTTAGCGACTATACATTTTGCGTCTTAGGATATTTGCGTCTTTATACATTTTGCGATGCGACTAAGGACATTTTACGGCGTTGGACTTTTTGACCCCAAGCAACATAGATAAGTCCTTTAACTTTAACCCCTCGCTGAATGGTTGGCTTGAAGCGGCCATCACTCGCATAGCGCATGTGAAGGACCGCCGGTCGCCATGGCAACGCGGAGGCCGCAGAAGGCCGAGGCCTCGACGCTGCCTCGACCCCGGCGCGTGCGTGCAAGCAGTAAAACCACCCCGGGGTCACCATGTAGCACCAGCTGGATAGGACATTTCCTGAGGACTCGTTTGGTGGAAGACATGTTTTTGAACATTTTCCGACTTTGGACGTTATGCGACTTTGGACATTATAGGACTTTGGACTATTTGCGACTTTGGTCATTTGGCTACTTTGGACAATTTGAGACTTAAGACATTTTGCAACTTTGGGCACGTGACTTTAGACATTTTGCGACTTTGGACATTTTATGACTTTGAATATTATGCAGTTTTGGTCATTTTGCGACGTTGGACAGACTACGACTCGGGACATTTTGCATTTTTGAACATTTCGACCACAACCAATAGGTATAGATAAGTCCTTTAACTTCAACCCCTGAGTGAATGGTTGCCTTGAAGCGGCCATCACTCGCACAGCGCATGTGAAGGACCGCCGGTCGCCATGGCAACGCGGAGGCCGCAGAAGGCCGAGGCCTCGACGCTGCCTCGACCCCGGCGCGTGCGTGCAAGCAGTAAAACCACCCCGCGGTCACCATGTAGCACCGGCTGGACGGGATATTTCCCCAGAACTTGGTGGAAGACGTGTTTTTGAAGACTAATGTTGGAAACTTGCGACGACTTTGGAAATTTTGCTACTTTGGACGTTTTGCGCATTTGGACAATATGTGACTTTGGATATATGTGACTTTGTACATTTTGTGATTTAAGACATTTTGCAGCTTTGGGCACTATGCGACTTTGGACATTTTGCGACTAAGAACATTTTGCGCCTTAGTACATTTTGCGACTTAGAATATTTTACTACTTTGGACAATATGCTACTTCGGACATTTTGCTATTTTGGACATTTTGCGAGTTAGTACATTTTGACTTAGGACATTTTACGACTTTGCCCGTTTTGACCCCAAGCAACATAGATAAGTCCTTTAACTTCAACCCCTGAGTGAATGGTTGCCTTGAAGCGGCCGTCACTCGCACAGCGCATGTGAAGGACCGCCGGTCGCCATGGCAACGCGGAGGCCGCAGAAGGCCGAGGCCTCGACGCTGCCTCGACCCCGGCGCGTGCGTGCAAGCAGTTAAACCAACCCGGGGTCACCATGTAGCAACAGCTGGACGGGACATTTCCTGAGGACTCGTTTGGTAGAAGACATGTTTTTGAAGACTGACATTATGCGACTTTGGACATTTTGCTACTTTGGACGTTTTGCGAATTTGGACAATATGCGACTTTGGATATTTGTGACTTTGTACATTTTGTGACTTAAGAATGCGACTTAGGACGTTTTGCGACTAAGGAAATTTAGCGTCTTAGGACATTTTGTGACTTTGGAGCTTATGCATTTAGACATTTTGCGACTATAAACATTTTGACACCAAGCAATATAGATAAGTCTTTTAACTTCAACCCCTGACTGAATGGTTGCCTTGAAGCGGCCATCACTCGCACAGCATGTGAAGGACCGCCGGTCGCCATGGCAACGCGGAGGCCGCAGAAGGCCGAGGCCTCGACGCTGCCTCGACCCCGGCGCGTGCGTGCAAGCAGTAAAACCACCCCGCGGTCACCATGTAGCACCAGCTGGACGGGACATTTCCTGAGGACTTTAATGTACGTACTGTGCTGAATAGTTCACTGCACTGGGTGTTTATTACACTAACCACGCTTGACAGGCGGATTGGTAAGTGCAGTTCAAGGTATTACTTTCGTTGGATTATCCCCATAATCGCCTTTTTCTAGAATCATGAGTAGAAATGGATTAGTTCATGAATTCTAAGTTGGTATCACAAATTCACAATGCAACTCGTATTTGAAAAAGACTTTAAAAACAAGCATAACGCATGTGAAGGACCGCCGGTCGCCATGGCAACGCGGAGGCCGCAGAAGGCCGAGGCCTCGACGCTGCCTCGACCCCGGCGCGTGCGTGCAAGCAGTAAAACCACCCCGCGGTAACCATGTAGCAACAGCTAGGCGGGACATTTCCTGAGGACTCGGATGGTGGAAGACATGTTTTTGAACATTTTTCGACTTTGGACGTTATGCGACTTTACACATTTTGCTACTTTGGAAATTTTGCGACTTTGAATGTTTTGCGACTTTAAACATTTTGCACCTTATGACATTTTGTGACTTTGAACATTATGCGACTATAGAAATTTTGCGACATTAAACATTTTGACCTCTAGCAATAGATAAGTCCTTTAACTTTAACCCTGAGTGAATGGTTGCCTTGAAGCGGCCATCACTCGCACAACGCATGTGAAGGACCGCCGGTCGCCATGGCAACGCGGAGGCCGCAGAAGGCCGAGGCCTCGACGCTGCCTCGACCCCGGCGCGTGCGTGCGCGCAGTAAAACCACCCTGCGGTCACCATGCAGCACCAGCCGGATAGGACATTTTCTGAGGACATATTTGACAGCTGTCAAAATCATGTTAATGCTATGACATAACGTCTATTTTGCTTTGTTGACATGTATTCTAGTATGGGTCTGACGGCTGTCAAATATGGCCTATTCAAACGCCGGTACTGTAATCTGGTGAAGATATGTTTTTGATCATTTTGCGACTTTTACATTTTGCTATTTTGGACATTTAGCGACTAAAGACATTTTGCGTCTTAATACATATTGCGACTTAGGACCTTTGCGTCTTTATACTTTTTGCGACTTGGGACATTTTATGGCTTCGGACGTTTTGACCCCAAGCAACATAGATAAGTCTTTTAACTGTAACCCCTCGCTGAATGGTTGCCTTGAAGCGGCCATCACTCGCACAGCGCATGTGAAGGACCGCCGGCCGGTCGCCATGGCAACGCGGAGGCCGCAGAAGGCCGAGGCCTCGACGCTGCCTCGACCCCGGCGCGTGCGTGCGCGCAGTAAAACCACCCTGGGGTCACCATGTGGTACCAGCTGGACGGGACATTTCCCGAGGACTCGTACAGTGGAAGACATGTTTTTGAAAATTTTTCGACATTGGAGATTTTGCTATTTGGGACGTTTTGCAATTTTGGACATTTTACGACTTAAGGCATTTTGCTACATTGGAAATTTTGCTACTTTAGACAATATACGACTTTGGACATTTTCCGAGTTAATACATTTTGTGACTTAGGACATTTTACGGCTTTGGATGTTTTGACCCCAAGCACTATAGGTCTTTTAACTGTAACCCCTGACTGAATGGTTGCGTTGAAGCGGCCATCACTCGCACAGCGCATGTGAAGGACCGCCGGTCGCCATGGCAACGCGGAGGCCGCAGAAGGCCGAGGCCTCGACGCTGCCTCGACCCCGGCGCGTGCGTGCAAGCAGTAAAACCACCCCGGGGTCACCATGCAGCACCAGATAGGCGGGATATTTCCTGAGGACTCGTTTGGTGGAAGACATGTTTTTGAAGACTGACATTATGCAACTTTGGAAATTTTGCTACTTTGGACGTTTTGCGAATTTGGACAATATGCGACTTTGGATATTTGTGACTTTGTACATTTTGTGACTTAGGACGTTTTGCGACTAAGGACATTTAGCGTCTTAGGACATTTTGTGACTTTGGAGCTTATGCATTTAGACATTTTGCGACTATAAACATTTTGACACCAAGCAATATAGATAAGTCCTTTAACTGTAACCCCTGAGTGAATGGTTGCCTTGAAGCGGCCATCACTCGCACAGCGCATGTGAAGGACCGCCGGTCGCCATGGCAACGCGGAGGCCGCAGAAGGCCGAGGCCTCGACGCTGCCTCGACCCCGGCGCGTGCGTGCGCGCATAAAACCACCCCGCGGTCACCATGTAGCACCAGCTGAACGGGACATTTCCTTAGGACTATAATACTGGGGTCGAATAGGCCATATTTGACAGCTGTCAAAATCATGATAATGCTATGACATAAGGCCTATTTCTCTTGGTTGACATATATTCTAGAATGGGTCTGACAGCTGTCAAATATGGTCTATCGAACGCCGGTACTATAATTTGGTGAAGACATGTTTTAGAACATTTTCCGACTTTGGACGTTTTGCGACTTTCACATTTTGCTATTTTGGACATTTAGCGACTATACATTTTGCGTCTTAGGATATTTGCGTCTTTATACATTTTGCGATGCGACTAAGGACATTTTACGGCGTTGGACTTTTTGACCCCAAGCAACATAGATAAGTCCTTTAACTTTAACCCCTCGCTGAATGGTTGGCTTGAAGCAGCCATCACTCGCATAGCGCATGTGAAGGACCGCCGGTCGCCATGGCAACGCGGAGGCCGCAGAAGGCCGAGGCCTCGACGCTGCCTCGACCCCGGCGCGTGCGTGCAAGCAGTAAAACCACCCCGGGGTCACCATGTAGCACCAGCTGGATAGGACATTTCCTGAGGACTCGTTTGGTGGAAGACATGTTTTTGAACATTTTCCGACTTTGGACGTTATGCGACTTTGGACATTATAGGACTTTGGACTATTTGCGACTTTGGTCATTTGGCTACTTTGGACAATTTGAGACTTAAGACATTTTGCAACTTTGGGCACGTGACTTTAGACATTTTGCGACTTTGGACATTTTATGACTTTGAATATTATGCAGTTTTGGTCATTTTGCGACGTTGGACAGACTACGACTCGGGACATTTTGCATTTTTGAACATTTCGACCACAACCAATAGGTATAGATAAGTCCTTTAACTTCAACCCCTGAGTGAATGGTTGCCTTGAAGCGGCCATCACTCGCACAGCGCATGTGAAGGACCGCCGGTCGCCATGGCAACGCGGAGGCCACAGAAGGCCGAGGCCTCGACGCTGCCTCGACCCCGGCGCGTGCGTGCGCGCATAAAACCACCCCGCGGTCACCATGCAGCAACGACTAGACAGGATATTTCCTGAGGACTCGTATGGTGGAAGACGTGTTTTTGAAAATTTTTCGACATTGGAGATTTTGCTATTTCGGACATTTGCGACTTTAGGCATTTTGCTACATAAGAAATTTTGCTACTTTTGACATTCTGCAGCTTTGGACATTTTGCGACTATGGACATTTTGTGACGTGAAACATTTTACTACTTTGGACATTTTGCAACTAAGGACATTTAGCGTCTTAAGACATGTTGTGACTTTGAAAATTATGCATTTTAGGACATTTTGCGACTCAGGATAAGTATTATGCGACTTTGGATATTTTGTCCCCAAGTAATAGATATAGATAAGTCCTTTAACTCCAACCCCTGAGTGAATGGTTGCCTTGAAGCGGCCATCACTCGCATAGCGCATGTGAAGGCCCGCCGGTCGCCATGGCAACGCGGAGGCCGCAGAAGGCCGAGGCCTCGACGCTGCCTCGACCCCGGCGCGTGCGTGCAAACAGTCAAACCACCCCGCGGTCACCATGTAGCACCAGATAGGCGGGACATATCCTGAGGACATATTTTACAGCTGTCAAAATCATGTTAATGCTATGACATAAGGTCTATTTTTCTTTGTTGACGTGTATTGTAGTATGGGTCTGACAGCTGTCAAATATGGCCTATTCGAACGCCGGTACTGTAATTTAGTGAGGACATGTTTTTGAACATTTTCCGACTTCGGACGTTTTGCGACTTTCACAGCTTGCTATTTTGGACATTTAGCGACTATACATTTTGCGTCTTAGGATATTTGCGTCTTTATACATTTTGCGATACGACTTAGGACATTTTACGGCGTTGGACGTTTTGACCCCAAGCACTATATAGGTCTTTTAACTGTAACCCCTGACTGAATGGTTGCCTTGAAGCGGCCATCACTCGCACAGCGCATGTGAAGGACCGCCGGTCGCCATGGCAACGCGGAGGCCGCAGAAGGCCGAGGCCTCGACCGACGCTGCCTCGACCCCGGCGCGTGCGTGCAAGCAGTAAAACCACCCCGCGGTCACCATGAGCACCAAGCTGGACGGGACGTTTCCCGAGGACTATTAATACTGGGGTTCGAATAGGCCATATTTAACAGCTGTCAAAATCATGTTAATGCTATGACATATAAGGTCTATTTTTCTTTGTTGACATGTATTTAGCGACTATACATTTTGCGTCTTAGGATATAGGTAGGTATGCGTCTTTATACATTTTGCGAAGCGACTTAGGACATTTTACGGCTTTGGCCATTTTGACACCAAGCAATATAGATAAGTCTTTTAACTTCAACACCTGACTGAATGGTTGCCTTGAAACGGCCATCACTCGCGTAGCGCATGTGAAGGACCGCCGGTCGCCATGGCAACGCGGAGGCCGCAGAAGGCCGAGGCCTCGACGCTGCCTCGACCCCGGCGCGTGCGTGCAAGCAGTAAAACCACCCCGGGGTCACCATGTAGCAACAGCTGGACGGGACATTTCCTAAGGACTCGTTTGGTGGAAGACATGATTTTGAATATTATTCGAACGACCTCCTTGGCTTCCTTGAGAGCGACGCCTGTGATGGTATGGACATGTGCTCCGCCGCACTGAAGACCAATGGTACCTACGGGTACGAGCAGCCCTAAACATTATAAACGACGACACGAGACGCCGCGGAAGACACCCCGCCATTTGTTTGACGACGGTTCAGAAAGACCTTAAAGAGACAAACATGGACGCCGAAACAGCACAGGTAAGGACAGAGAAAAACGGAAAAGGCAGACAAGGAGAGCCGACCACAGATGATGGGATAAGGCTAAGGAGAAGAAGACCTCCTTGGACATTGTGACGCTCAATTGTTTCTGGTGAGGTAGGTGATGGTTCCTAATTGTTGTCTAGGCGTGTTTCAGAAGAAACAGGCTGGTACAATGGTAGCGTTACAGTTCCGATTTCTATCCAATGTCCTCGTAGTCCTATAAGGTGTTGAAACCATGGCCGCCCTGAAGCGTCCTGGTGTAACCCGAGATTGTTTTCGCGTCCGCGCGCACGCGCCTCCGAACGACCTCCTTGGACCTTGCGACGCGCAATTGTTTCTGGTGTGATAGGTGGTGGTTCCTAAATCTCGTCTAGGAGTGTTCAAGACGGCTGGTACAACGATACCGTAAGCGTTACAGTTTCAATTTCCTTCCAGTTTCCTCGTTAAGTCCTTTAAGGAGTTGAAACCATGGCCGCCCTAAAGCGTCCTGGTGAAACCCGAGATTGTTTTTGCGTCCGCGCGCACGCTCCTTCGAACGACCTCCTTGGACCTTGCGACGTGCAAATATCCTGGACTCCTGGTGCCTATAATTGACGTATATAAGAAGACACAGGCTGGTATAATCGTAACATGGCGTTTCAGTCCCGATTTCCTTCCAATGTCCTCGTAGTTCTTAAATGTGTTGAAACCATGGCTGCCGTAAAGCGTCCTGGTGTAACCCGAGATTGTTTTCGCGTCCGCGCGCACGCGCCTCCGAACGACCTCCTTGGACCTTGCGACGCGCAATTGTATCTGTTGCTGTAGGTGTCTAGGTTCCTACTTGTCGTCTAGGCGTGTTTAAGAAGACACATGCTGGTATAATCGTAACATGGCGTTTGAGTTCCGATTTCCGCCCAGTTTCCTCGTAGTCCTTTAAGGTGTTGAAACCATGGCCGCCCTAAAGCGTCCTGGTGTAACCCGAGATTGTTTTCGCGTCCGCGCGCACGCGCCTCCGAACGACCTCCTTGGACCTTGCGACGCGCAATTGTTTCCACACCGAGCCATTGTACCGGCGTATGCTTTTATAGAGGTGCTGGTGTGTAGAGGGAATAATAAATTCGACGGAACCTGTAAGGTGATTGTCGTGTAGGACACTGACTGACGCGATAAACCCAGGTAACCCATTACTGATTAGGCAACAGCTCGTATACCTACCCCGTGAAATAAAACACTTTACACTGCGTTCGCCATTAAGGCTACCATGTGCTATTTAGGTATTTTCTTCTTAGTCGATGCACTCTGGCACGCTTCACCAGTCGTCGCCATTCATCCCTGATGCACAAAGTAAGTATTGGCTAGCGCAATCCTGATGGCTGTTTATTTTGTGCACTTATGTAGGGGTATTTAGGTATGAGTACTGCAATAACAACGGAACTTGGACATTGAACATTGATTCGATGTAAAAAGCGATGGACAGTTTTATTAATAGCCCCCTACCACTTTTACGCCTGCGACATGGTACGGTATCTAACGAACGTGACCCAAGCAGTAGTAGAGTGCAACTGGGGCCTACGAAGCCTTTATAAAACCTGAAAAGGATTGCAAGACGATCCAATTCAAAATCTGAGTGACCCCCTCTCACTTGGTGTAGTTGGATAAAAATAAGAATGTGACAAAGCAACGTCCGTCCGTCTGTCACCCGTTTATGATCGGACCATGAAAAGCTGCATTCCATTCCGGTAATTTCGTCATAGGGCTGATACAACACTTTCTTGTTTTAGCTTTGTACTAAAATCAAAAGGAACAAGCGAAACTTTAATAAATGTACAACAGTTAGTTGTGGTCGTTTCCTTATCTATTGGGAACGTTTAACCCCTATGCTTGGCGAAGAAGAGGAAGAAGAAGTACAAGAAATTGCTTTGCAAGGCACGTTGCTCCCCCATCCAGATAAAAAAAAACGCTTCTGACGAAATACCATGACGTAGGTACCTATATAAGGGCATTCTTTCAAGAGTTACACTCTTTAGTTTTCATTTAAAAGGCCCAACGGGCAAAAGATAAGCGAAATAACGTTTAAAACAGGCTAGGAAACCGCAGCAAAACTTTATGTTTAACTACAATTTAAACATAAAGTTTTGCTGCGGTTTCCTACAGCTAAATAGGTGATCTCTACGGTTAGGACCGTTTTACTACAAATCCCTGGGTATTAAGAAATGGATGTACATTACCACGCTATCTAAACGACTAATAAAACATTGACCTTCACCTCTAAAACAAATAAAACTAAAACCTCCATAATCCCCAAATCCAAAAATATGCCGACTCTCAGCCCTAAGCCAGACTTTATTAATAAAGGAAAAAGTCCATCGAAAGGAGTCGAGGCTCTGAGTTTTATTTTACGAGTCATTTTACAGGGCCCAAGGGCTACCGAGTTACCCGCGAGATTAGATACAGTCTTTGTAACTTTAATATTATTAAAATACTTGGGGCCGGTTCAAACAAGCTCGGGTAAATTGACGGTTTTTGGTTACTACGCAGATCGCCCATTTATATAAGGCTACATTTAATTAAGTACAAATCTCTTAAGGGGGTTTTTACTCACAAAACTGAACAACTTTTGTTAGAAATTTTTCTTCGAAATATGAAAAAAAAAAACATTTGGACTGACACACTTTTTCAACATTTTTGTATGGGAGGTCCTGTTTTTCATATTTCGAAGACAAATTTCTAACAAAAGTTGTTCAGTTTTGTGAGTAGATATCACACCCTCAAGAGATTTGTAGTTAATTAAATGTAACCCCACATTTTTTTTTCAAATAAGATAGGCCCGCATTTGTCTTCTATCTCACCTGTTGGTAAGTGATGATGCAGACTATGTTGGAGCATGCTTGCCTAGGTAGTGCCTATTCACTCTTGCCTTGAAAAGGTCCAAGTTATAATATTCCGGAAACAGATCCGCCAGCAAAGAATTCCACCTTAGCCGTTGGCCTTAAAGTTGAAACATATTGCCTAAATCTTATCTCGTTGAATATGTCTAGATTGGAATGATATACATGTCAGTGGCCACAAGACATTCTTTCATTGTATGCGTTGTGATAGTATTTTTTACGAATAATTAAAATGAAGGATACTTAATTAAAATTTAAAACGTTTTGATGCTTAACTTAAAAGTACCATTACTTCTTCTTTTTCATCTTTTTTTTTACCAAGTCGTCAAACGACCCGATGCACCGTCAAACTACGATTACTGAGGTTTCTTATCATGGTAAATAATTAAACTCCTACAACATCTAAACCTGTCATTCATTAACATTGAAAAAGAAAACTACAACTTTAATAACACAAATTAATAAGCAGCAGAAGCCAACCCACTTTAATAAATTGTTTGCAACAAAGTAAGTAGAGTTGATAATATCTTGTTACCTATTATCTTAACCACTTTCAAGTTTGAATAATTATGTAAAATTGTAACTGTACGAGTTAATAAGTTTGCGTTTAAGGCTTATCTCTGAAACTATTTTATCCAAGTCCTGTTATGTCGCCTACTATATACTATAGCTATCTTACTACCATTAGGGTAACTGAATTGAAAACTTTGACACCTGCATTCATCAGGTTCATCGTGTTGCCGATTCATAGTGCACTAATCGATAGGTAGAGATAGTTAAAAAATGCAGCAATACTATCGTCGAACCGCGCTGTTCAATTCTACACAAGAGAAAACAAAATTAAAATTTTGAAAATACCCGCGACAGTTTCCTCCAGCGCCCCCAGGTGAGTTAGAAGCGTGTAACCTATCTAAGAACATCCACCAATCAAAATGATACCCATTACTGAAAACCGTATTATAATCGGACTAGTGGTTTTGGAGATAATTGGGAACATTGATTGGCACAAACAAATGTTCATCGCAGCGGCCCCTGGTGAGTTGTTCGCGTAATACCTATCTAATCTAAGAACATGCAACAAAATAATCCAAATCCGTCAAAGAAAACCGCATCAAAATCGGACAAGTGGTTTGGTAGATATTTGGTAACATAGGTTTGCACACACACACAAACAAACACACATTCTCTCACCCCAAACGCATATACCGTCTCCGTTCCGTCGTGGGCTCGTGGGTAAAAACGAACTAACTCCAAGTTAGTTTGGGTGGTTTAAATTTGGTGAAATTCAGCCCAAACGTTTCACATTGAGATGGTAATCATAATACATGGCCCGGACAGGCTTTGGGCAATATAAGGCCTTATAGTGTTACCTCTTATAAGATCAAATATTTTAGCTTTTTAAGATAAAATATTTTTGGACACTATAGTCGAGTAGGTATGTAAACTGAAAATAGCTTTGAAAACGGCCTTTAGATAGGCCAATAAAATAAACATATAAGTATGAATAACTACCTATAGTAGGTTGTTGACGAGGACGGGAAATAAGACTTTGACTGACGAGTAGAGTTTGAAGTCCGAGCCGCAGGCGAGGACTTTAAAAATACGAGTCTGGCAAAGTCATTTTCCCCGAGGCTTACATAGTGCTTTTCTCAAAAAAATGCTAGGAAATTATAAAGATTTTAATTTATTTTATAGTAATTTGATATAAAAAGTTGTTTTACTGATTACTAAGTCAAGATGTGGATTAGGAGTTATTCTTTTTTTATTTTGTAATTTCTGAACGATTTCGATATCGCGCCAGAAAAGTTGTATTGGAATCCATTGCTGGTGTGTAAAAAAGAAATCGTTCAGAAATTACAAAATCACAGACAATGTCAAACTTTCTGGATTGTTTTCTTGAAAGAAATTGTCATATTTCCTAGCATGTTTGAGAAAAATACCTTCCATTGTCTTACGAATATGGTTAATGCATTTAAGTTCTATTATTTCAAACATAGACATAACTATTCTTTTATAGCTTTTTTATTCTACTTATTTACAACTAAAGCAAGTTTTTGCAAAAATATAGTTTAAAATAGCATTCCTATTCTCAACGACTATAACAAATGACACGAAAGCATTTTATGTAAATTGTGATGATCTCAATGCAAATTAAATTCCACATTCCATACGAAAATAAAACAATACAATAAACAATAATAACTACCCATGAAGGTTGGTCAAATGCACCGTAGCGAAAGTCAAGAATTTAAGAGCATTATCATATCACACAAGCGGATGCGGAGCGGAGCGGACGCCCGGCGGATCCCGTCGGATGCGCAGCATATTCGCATAATACGCAGTGAATTTAACGCGGACGCGGGGATTCACAAGGTTTTAATACAAATACCGCTTGTATCCGCCACGCGCCCGCGACAAATTCGTTGCGTATTCGCCGGGCTTGCAAACCGCTACTGTGATAAGGCTCTAAGAGCGTTTACAAAAGAATGTTAATAATTTTCGGTTTTTGATTTTACGGCCAGCCATAAAACTAAATATCAAATTGTGAGCATTCCATTCCGTTGGCATCCATTGTGCTTTTTATTATTATTTTTATTGTCATGCGACGCCCTTTGACCAACTGATGTAGGCGCTATCTCCACAAAGTAGACGTGAGACGTAAGATGTAAGATGGCATCTGTCAAACAAGTGATCGTCGGAGTTCAAAGTCGTGCGACATGGCGATGTTTGAATCCGTTTCCATATAAAATTAATGAAACAGAAGTGACAAAGCCACACATGTGAGACGCGCGTCTCAACGACAATGGCTCTTGATCACTAGTCTGACAGATGTCATCCCACGCATCACGTCGGACGTCTTCTTAGTGGAGCTTGTGTCGTAGAGTTTAACGAGCAGGTCAAAACCATTTTAACGAATCAAAATATATGAAACACAATTTTTTGACGAATCAAAATATGAAACCCAATGCATATTTTTTTGCATAACCTATGTCAACTTTTTTCTTATACATACGTATCGAATTCAACCTCTGTTTGAACTGTTCTAAAAATATGATAACGTGCATCTAGTTATACCTAAGATAAGACTTACAAACGGAGCATAAACCTCGAACATCAGAAACATTGTCTTACCTGAAAAAGAAAAACAATATAATAATTAATATTATTATAATAATTTTATCATCAGCCCGCGGTTTATTTATAACATATTTTCTGGGCGATTAATTACCCAAAGCAACATTATTACTTTTTCTTTCTTTATAAATAAAATAATTATTGTTTCAAATACTTTATAAGTAATAACAATTTTATCATCAGTCAGCGTTTAAGTATAGCATATTTTCTGGGTGGTTAGTTACCCAAAGCAACATTACTACCTTTTCTTTCTATAAAAATAAAATAATTACTGTTTCAAATACTTTATAATAATAATTTATCATCAGCCATTTTATCATCAGCCATACAGCTATTTTCACGATCTAGGCGGCCAAAATGATTTGAATGCTTAGTTGGCGCCTAAACAACGTAAATAAATAATAAATACAATTTTACCCAAGAAGAAGTGTATTTCACAAAAAAAAATTACTTCTTGAGACCGCTTTGGTCAAAAGCGATCATAATAACGCTATGTTTCTGGACTCTCTATGACGGCATCACAAAATTATTATTTTTTCTTTCTTTATAAATAAAATAATTATTGTTTCAAATTCTTTTAATAATTTTATCATCAGCCAGCCGCATATTTTCTGGGTGATTAATTACCCAAAGCTACATTATTACTTTTTCTTTCTTTATAAATAAAATAATTATTATTGTTTCAAATACTTTATAATAACAATTTTATCATCAGTCTGAGCGTTTATAGCTATTTGTCTGTAGGCGTTCCCAAAGACTCATTACTTTTACGATTCGACTACCGTGAAAGCCCTGAGGCTAAGACCGAGATCTATACAGGGTGTAAAAAAACATAGAACTACGTTTTGTTTTACAGTGTGTCTTCTTTTTTGTCGACTTTTCCGAAATTACTCCAATTCTTCGGTCTAAACCTTTGGACAGAGAAAAATACAAGCCTTTATCACATATCTATTCCAGAACTCTATAGGGTAGAATTTTAACGATTTTGCTAATTAGGTACTTATCATTTTCGTTTCTAGGAGGTTATCAATTCAAACGCCTATACGTACTCTAGGTAGTAGGTACTCAGGATTATTTATTTCCTTAAGGCTTATTTATTTCCTGATTTCTTACTATCAGATTCATAGCAGAAAGGGAATATAAATGGCGGCCAAAGGTCATGCCTACTCACTCGCACTAAGGCTCCTACATACACCCCAATCGTCCATGCTTTCTCCCTCTCATTTATGGAACCACCGCTATTTATATTCCCTTGCTTCTGTGAATCAGGTAGTACCTAAAGGCTAATGTAAAAAGTCTAGGAGTATTAGTTGTCTTCGCCCATCTTAAAAACTACCGGACTAGTATACAGGGAGTAACAGAAAGGGTATAACAAGCCGAAAGGAGGTCAAGGTACTCATGAAACTGAACAAGTTTCTCCATGGAACATATGAAAAAAAAATTGGACCTCCGATACAAAAACTCCGATCTCCGATCAAAGTTGTTCAGTTTTATGAGTACCTTGACCTCTATTCGGCTTGTTATACCTTTTCAGTGACTCCCGGTAGATGATAATGTTTTCTTGGTTTTATGCTCACACCTTGTATAAAATGAGAAGCTGAATCCTTGTCAAGCAAATGTATGGTTCCAATTAAGATTCAATTCGAATAAGTCGGAATGATCGTTCTTACACGCTCGCTATTTCTCTCTTTTTTTAAAGCTCCAGGCTTATACTCGAAATTTAAATTTGGAACGCCCCGTCTACCGAAATACCCCGAAGGTTTTTTTTTCGTGACAGAATGATTATGCACTTGAGAAAAGGATATCTGAGGCGCAAGCTCCACAGAGGAACCATAACAGCCACAACAGTCCACTGCTGGACATGGGCCTCCCCTTATCGGGGGGTATTGCCATACTCACCACGCTTGGCAGGCGGATTGGCGAGCGCAGTGCATGATGTTGCATTGACAGGGAACGCTGCTGCACATTCCCTGGATAAATATTCCTTAGTCGCTTTTTACGACACCCACGGGTAGAATTGGGGTGATGCTATTATAAGCCGGCATCACACGCCACAGAGTAGATGTGACGCGAATTTGCGACGCTTGAAACAGATTCCAAACGTAAGCAGTTGTTCCATAGATACCAACGTCAAAATGTATGAGAAGTAATAGAGTTTCAATACTGTTGTTACTGGCGTTTTGCTACTGATGGACAGAGAGGTTGTGTTCTTACTACTGCTACCAGTTGTAACTTTTTAGTTGCATTCTATAGCTTACTTTAAGTTGTATCGCACTGGCGCCTCCAGATCTTAAACTGTGTAAGTGGATACTTATTTTCCTAATAGGTTGTTCTTTCTGAAAGATGTTAACTTGAGTCGTTGTTTTGCTTACTTACATGCTTATTTACAAGTTGCCATCAGTCTAGAATCAGTCACAAACTAGACCAGTTACGAGTATTGTTAACCGTAAGTAATAATTAGTGCCTATACGAGACCTAGGTCTCAGAGGCTGAGCTTAAGTAGCTATTACAGTCAGCCATTTGAAAAAGTTGTTGATTGTAGAAAAGTGGTCGACTACTCTATCTTTACGTTGACTTTGTGGCACTTAGATCTTAACTCTACAAAAATCGTTGCCTCTAAGAACTACGTAAGATGTCGCTATCATACCTTAAAATTTCAAAATTCAGATGACGCATATTCCGTAACAATAAATTTCAAAAAGTATACAAGCAACTTAATATTATCATTACAACCAATTTCACTACATAAATTACACACATGGCGACCGAAATTTATGCATTTAAGATTAAGACACGATGACTTTAACATAAGACATTTATTTTAACCTTTTTGAAACGAACGCTACCGGGACTCGTGACCAATGGCAAAAGCGTTTTAACATTCCATTTTTGAATATTTCAGTGATCGATCTTTAAATTCCAAGTTTAAGTGACAGTGACGTCAGGCGAGTTAAGTTTAAAATATGAAGTTACTTAGTTATATCACGACGCTTTTAAGCGTTGACTAGATGTAACTCATTTTGAAAACATTTACTCGATAAAATATTATCCTTGAATTTTATATTATATGAAAAAAAGTACTTTATTGCAAGGAGGTACAGTTTATTATTGATTGACAAAATCTGAAATAAATTATTATCCAATTTTTTTTTGGATGGATTTTTATTTTAAATACGCGTTCAACACTTGTCTAACTTTTATGTGGTAAGGCCAATTATGTATTAAGTATTTAATTTTGTATGTATGTGGCCAGATAAATAATTAGTCCATATTCCATGGATTGTGACATAAGTAATGTAATGTAAAATTACTTTTGTAAATATTATTTTAATTCATTTTTTAAATCAAAATTTTAAATAACTTTTGTGTTAATTTTAAATTATGCGTCAAGAGGCACGCCAGTATAGTCTATAGGCGAAATATTAAAAAGTCGTCTCCTTCTCGAATTCTGTGCCACCCTCCTATAAATGGCTAAGACTGGTATCGATAGATTCCTTGTGCTCTACAGAACTCGGATATGCCTGTCTTAGTTGAAGAAAATGGTGCTGTATCACTACGAGCACAAATTAGGGAAACGACGCGCGTGGCGCTACGAGTACCTATGACAAGGAGGCGCATATTTCAGGAAGGTCATGAACTCGTTCGCGTACTGTAGGTAAGTAGGTATCTATTGGGAATAAGGTGAAAGTTCGTATTTTCTTTACGCAGCGCTAAAATAGCGCAGTAACTGAGGAGGTAACGTGTGATCCGCGCCATAATCTCGTATGAGGTTTACCACTACCAAATTCATGTGAATGACAGGAATTCGTTTAATGACTTTGGCATTTTTCGATAAATGGGGTTGTTGATGAAATCAATGAATGAACTTGATGATTAGGACTGATAAGTCGAAGATAAGAATTTATAGTGTTGATTTTGATGATGTAATCATGTGGCTGAGTGCCTAAGTGTTTAGGTGTTTCGTAAAAAGCGACGTAGAGTTTTTGACTTCTGCTAAATATCTGTTGGCTATGGTCAACCGCATGGTGGCGGCAGTAGGCATAACCTACAATAGCATTCCCAAAGAGGGTTGACGTAAGGCAGATGGCCAGTCATAAAACATAGTCAAATCCTTTTGCTACATGATTTTGTGTTCTAACAAAACATGTTGCGCCGACCACAACTAATTGGGATAAGGGCAAGCTACATACGATGACTTCAAGTAGTGAAAATTGCTTGTTTTTCTTCACATGACTGACTTGCACTCATGCTGCTGTTGACTTTTCTATAATTTCTTTCGCAGAATCTTTGATTGTTGGTCATTATGGAAAATGTCACTTCCATTCCATTTCCATTCTCATGTTACCAAGAAAGTGTTTATTTTATCAATCATGCAAATTGATGATTTCTAGGACAGTACAGGATGCTAAGAAAATTGCGAAAGAACATATTTTAATCAGCTCATAGAACTAAACAACATAATTTCATATTTTGTTTTTGATGCTAAACCATCTTCTTTGTCTTTCGCCAGCAACCACCTAAACTCCAGTATCAACTTATACTGGTTTTTAGGGTTTCGTAGTCTACTAGAAACCCTTATAGTTTCGTCATGTCTGTCTGTCTGTCTGTCTGTCTGTCTGTCTGTCTGTCTGTCTGTCTGTCTGTCTGTCTGTCTGTCTGTCTGTCTGTCTGTATGCCGCGCCCTCATATCTTCGTCAGTTTTAGAGCTATCGACATGAAATTTGGTGAGAAGATAGATCGTGTTGACCCAAATATAGAAATGTTAAGAAAAAAATATTTAAAATGTTTTTTGGACCCCATCCCATACAAGTGAAAGGGGGGCAAAAAATTTTTTTTTCTTCTGTAATATTGAGTAGGGTATCGTTGAATAGGTCTTTTAAAACTAAGGTGAGGTTTTTTTGAAACAAAGTCACTAAAATGTTTCTGTCACGAGATATTTGCTTTTAAAAAGGGCGTTTTTGACCCATAATTTGTTCCAGCTGTAACTTCTAAAGTATAAACGCTAAAAATTTGAAATAAATATGGAATATAGCCTACAATCTGTAGTTACAATGAAAACTATAACGGATATCGTACCCTTAAAGGTTTCAGAAAAAAATGAGTTTTTCTATTTGCAGTTGGTCATCATACTGCTGCTAACAAACCAGCAACAAAATTAAGTTTGTAATGCTGAAAAACCTGATATTTAAACGTGGACTACGAAACCCTATTTGTGGGCGTGTCTGACACGCTCTTGGCCGGTTTTTTTCTCTCAGTATTTGTATTAAAATCTCTGGCGATACTAGGTATTTATAAATGTTGTGGAACGAAAGTTTAGTTATATTTGTGAGCCGAGTTGACAATTTACTTCAATAGATTACGCTCACTGCAAAATGTTTAGAGATATCCTTCCAAAACTACCTTAAACCATCACGCTATCCAGTCATCTAGATATAATCTGTCCCGAGGATCCAAAATTGAAAAAAAAGCACTCAAGATCCTCCTCCTTCACCTGAAAGACCTTCCGGGAAGGTCACATGTAATAACCAACCTCGAACCAGCAATTACTAACCCATAACAATCTCTACCAAAATATTACTGGGATAAAAATGTTCCTTTTACCCGACTGCCTCAGAAGGGTTATGTTTTTCGAGAGTATGTATGTATGTATGTATGTATGTGGATAAGAAAATTCTTTTTCACGGGCTACAGCCCAAACGGATAGATGGATTTTGGCATATGAGGTGTCGTTAGATTAATCTCAGCAGCGCGAGTGACACTGGCTATATAAAAAAGTTATAGATTCAAATTACCGCAGTCGGGTTTTTTGTTACTGCCTGAGGAGGGTTATATTTATTTTTCGAGAGTATGTATGTATGTATTCAGTATGTATCAAAGGTGAAGGGTAACATTTTAGCGAGGGTAGGCCAAAGCAAAAATAGGTACTTACCGTGTGTTATCTACTGCAGCAAAGCTAGAAATTCTTATTGACTTTTAATAAGTAATAGGGAAGCCGGTGGGAATCGGCATGTATAAATAGATAGACCCTTCGCAACCGGTAGTTTGTAGACAAGAAATTTGTTTTCACGGGCTATAGCCCAAACAGCTTGGTGGATCTTGACACGTAAGGTGTCGTTACATTCATCTCAGCAGCGCGAGTGACACTGGCTATATTAAAAATTGATAAATTCAAGATGGAAGATTTTTATCGCAAAATAAACTCTGAAATTACCGCAGTCGGGTTATTGTTTTTTCATACAAATTCGTATGGGGCCGTACAATTTGTATGGAACCGGTCGTTAGGCAAGCACAAGCTCGGGGTGTGCGCAATTAAATATGTATTAGCATTCGTTATGGGCATCATTTGAATAAATGTTTTCCTAAGGAGATATTTGCGGGTGGAGTTGCCAGCTTCGTCTGTTTTGGCGGAAATATAAAATTGCATTTCAGCAGTCTTCTTCAAGTGGGAAACCAAGTCATCCAGCAACCTGATGAACAGTGGTGTCAGTTTTCCAACCGCCTACTATAAGTAGCAGACCTCTGACATGGTTGTGTAACGACCGCCATCATAGACAGCAACCGGGACCGACGGCTTAATATGCCCCTCCGAAGCAAGGAACCATCTTGCTTTTCGGACAATCTGGTGGTTCAGCCTGTAATTTCCTGACCTGATCCCACCGGGAATTGAACCCGGAACCTTCTGCGTCGCAGGCAGTCGTACTAACCACTGCGCCACATCGGCTGTCCTGCTAATATTTTCTCAAATGTTGCATCTGGCAAAACAGTGCAGCTGACAATGTAACATTAATTTTTGGTTCAGCGTTCAGTGTTTGAAGCCTAACGCCTAATTATATGGAAATGAGCCATTTGTAATACAGTTTGTCCCTTTATGCTTTGACAATGATCTTTATAATGCATTGGTAGGTACAGATAAGTATAGGAATATAGGTTTACATGCCGATGCTATGTGCAGGAATTCTGTATTCCTATGAACCTCATCATCGTCAGTATAGCCACAAGAATATTTATTTGCAGTAAATGTGGTCTTACATAGATGGTTTACAATTAATTACAGAGTCGTACACATTTAACCAATATTAAATTAATTGGTATAAGTACAAATAATAGAGAGGCAGTTTACTACTTATAAGAAGATGGTTGCCACGAACGTCATATTTCTTGCATTGAAATCGGCTCTGAATCATAGGACGTTCTTGTATCAGATTTATCTGTATTTCGTCCTCGTATTAAATCTAGCAGCCCTGGCAATGTAACAAGTGACAATCGTGAAAATCCTAAATAGGGTTGAGTGAACCTTCTGTAAACTCTCTATTTTGTGGTAGATATAGCTACTAGATTATCAGTAGTTACAATAAGTGTGAAAAATATTCATACGCGCACAATGCTTACTCTTGCATGGAAAACGTGGAAATAGCAGATTCCGTTTCGGAATACTATAAACATTTACTACTTGACGCGATAAGAGTATTGTTAACGTAGACGAACATTTAGCTGACGTAATTACTACGAGTGAAGCTAATACAACAAACGTTTTTACATACATATTATATCACGCCTATATCCCTTGCGGGGGTAGGCAGAGTGTGAACGTTGAGAGTCACTCAAAGACTGTGTATCACCATAGTGACAGTTAATCAGCCTGTCGCCTAAAATTGAAAAGTCGCCTCTGACGACACCCACACGAAAATGGAGTAATGCTATTCTAAGCTGGCACCATACGGCAAACAATCTAAAATAGTCATAAGGAGAGGGACAGGCTGAGAAAAGATGTTAGAACCTTCGAAGAATGGAAGATTTAACTAGGTACGTAAAATGGAATGTAAAACTTACGTGTCTCTTTTTCCAATAGTAGTAAATTTTATAAATGTGTACCTATACTATGAATTTTGTAAAGCGCTAAATTGCACTAAACCTATATTTTGTGCGATATTCAATGTAATCTGCGCAGGCTAGTCTGCAAATACAACCTGTTACACAACTAACCAAAAAAAAGAATATTTTTTATTATCATCAGTCGATAAAATAATCACATCACTAGTCTAGCTACACTACCTGGCGAACAAAGTCCGCTTCGGCATACATTGCTGGTTGACTTAGTTTCTTGTATTGTTGACATTCATGTAATAGCCAGCAATGTAGACCGAACTGCGCTTCGCCGCGTCGGTAACTTCATTTGAACTTTGAGCTGTCAAAATTAGTGCTGCGATGCCACGATTAAAAATAAGTGTAATTTAATAAAAAAATGTTTTTTTCATAGTTTTTAAAAACGATACTACGGCTCTAATTTTTTGTTAATTGACTCTTTGCAACGGACCTTTCCACACCCTTTCAGCTTTATTGGTTGTTTTGTAACACGTTGTATATCATAATCAGGGCGGCATCTAGGTGATCTAGGGCCTATATATTCTGCGCGCGCGCACGGTAGCGACGTCTGCGTTCAACTTCATTTTAGATCTTATACCGGGGCGATGAATCGATCTAGATATATTTCATTTTCCAAATATCGTTGCCTCACCCCCTTTATGAGTGTTTCTTTGCAAACTAACAACACCATCTGCTAAAAACCGACGAATCTCATCTCGGTCAGCCAGGTATTGCTATTCTAATAGTCATTCATATAGACATTGTTTTTTGTATATTTACTTACAAACCCACTCTAAAAGGTATGTCAACACAGAGGGATAGACCTTTTATGTCTCATGTTAAAACATTCATAACTGCTAAATATCTACCAAAGGCATAATTGTTCATATTGTAAGAAAGTGAAGAACAAGAGTAGCTACCAACATTGTATTCGAAAACCTCTCACAAATATTACATTCTTAAAACATCGTAAATACTCAACAAAATTGTAACTCAAAAGTAAAAACAAAAAGCCCCCACAGACAACAATTTAAAAGTCTTACAGCCCGCAGCAAACCGCATTTCCTCTGAGGCAGCAGAAGGCAGGAATTACACTAAACATAAAGGGAACAGCGCTCCATAAAGATTAGTTATGCGCTGCCACCAGGTTACGTAGTGTATGCGAGGTGCGAATCCTGAATGCAGGGTTGCCAGTTACGTATTTAAAATTATCACTTTTAAAAATACGATGCGGCACTGTTATACCAGAAAAGCGCCAAACCATTCGTGTGTGTATGTTTGCGTGTGTGTCTGTGTCTGTATATTTGCGCGCGTTTGTGTGTGTGCGTGTGTGTGTGTGTGTGTGTATGTGTGCGTGTGTGAGTGTGTGTGTGTGTGTGTGTGTGTGTGTGTGTGTGTGTGTGTGTGTGTGTGTGTGTGTGTGTGTGTGTGTATGTCTTACAGCCCGCAGCAAACCGCATTTCCTCTGAGGCAGCAGAAGGCAGGAATTACACTAAACATAAAGGGAACAGCGCTCCATAAAGATTAGTTATGCGCTGCCACCAGGTTACGTAGTGTATGCGAGGTGCGAATCCTGAATGCAGGGTTGTCAGTTACGCATTTAAAATTATCACTTTAAAAATACGATAAGGCCCTGTTTGTGTGTGCGTGCGTGTGTGTTTGCGTGTGTGTATGTATGTCTTACAGCCCGCAGCAAACCGCATTTCCTCTGAGGCAGCAGAAGACAGGAATTACACTAAATATAAAGGGAACAGCGCTCCATAAAGATTAGTTATGCGCTGCCACCAGGTTACGTAGTGTATGCGAGGTGCGAATCCTGAATGCAGGGTTGTCAGTTACGCATTTAAAATTATCACTTTAAAAATACGATAAGGCCCTGTTTGTGTGTGCGTGCGTGTGTGTTTGCGTGTGTGTATGTATGTCTTACAGCCCGCAGCAAACCGCATTTCCTCTGAGGCAGCAGAAGACAGGAATTACACTAAATATAAAGGGAACAGCGCTCCATAAAGATTAGTTATGCGCTGCCACCAGGTTACGTAGTGTATGCGAGGTGCGAATCCTGAATGCAGGGTTGCCAGTTACGTGCTTTCAAGTAATACACAATTAAAAATAAAGTGTTTTTTTTTTTTCACTGCTTCTTTAAAATTACTGCTAGCACGATTAAACGAGGAATTTGAGTAGTAGGTATTCTTTAAATATTTTTATCTATATCCTACAACAGTTCACAGGATTTTCAACTTTTCAAGAATGTGCCATTGGTAGACGATAGGTATTTGAAAAAGAAGGAAAATATCATACATATTTTCAGCGATCAATTGAATCTTTTAAATTTGTAGACATTATTTGTGTGTGCGTGCGTGTGTGTTTGCGTGCGTGTATGTATGTATGTGTGTGTATGTCTTACAGCCCGCAGCAAACCGCATTTCCTCTGAGGCAGCAGAAGGGAGGAATTACACTAAATATAAAGGGAACAGCGCTCCATAAAGATTAGTTATGCGCTGCCACCAGGTTACGTAGTGTATGCGAGGTGCGAATCCTGAATGCAGGGTTGCCAGTTAAGTGCTTTATAGTAAATCAAATTCTTTATTTCACTGCTTCTATAAAATCACTGCTAGCACGATTAAACGAGGAATTTGAGTAGTAGGTATTCTTTAAATATTTTTATCTATATCCTACAACAGTTCACAGGATTTTCAACTTTTCAAGAATGTGCCATTGGTAGACGATAGGTATTTGAAAAAGAAGGAAAATATCATACATATTTTCAGCGATCAATTGAAACTTTTAAATTTGTAGACATTATTTGTGTGTGCGTGCGTGTGTGTTGAGTGTGTGTATGTATGTAGTGTGTGTATGTCTTACAGCCCGCAGCAAACCGCATTTCCTCTGAGGCAGCAGAGGGCAGGAATTACACTAAACATAAAGGGAACAGCGCTCCATAAAGATTAGTTATGCGCTGCCACCAGGTTACGTAGTGTATGCGAGGTGCGAATCCTGAATGCAGGGTTGCCAGTTGGGTGTTTTGAAGTCAATCAAATTACCTTTAATTTTTTTTTACATTTTACTGCTCTTTAATCGCTGCTAGCACGGTTAAGCGAGGAATTTAGAAATATGTAATAATTATGATGTTAATAGTATTTTTTAAATATTTTTATCGATATCGCACATGAAACATGAACGTTTTGTTTATTTGTTAATACTATTTTAGCTTAACTACTATAGGTGAAAACTTGTAAATGGCCCAGTTTTGTCTATTTTTATTACTATTGTGATGTGAAACACTGGCTGTAAGTTTTCCTGTGAAAATAAAAATAAAATAAAATAAAAATAAAATATCCCACAACAATTCACAGGATTTTCAACTTTTCAAGAATGTGCCATACCTAGTCGATATTTGAATAAGAAGGAAAAAATTATATCAATTTCAGCGATTAAGATCTTTTAAATTTGTAGATATAAAAAACACAAAGAGATTGTGATTTTTTAAAAGGCTCCTCTTTGTAATTTGTATTTCTTTGCAACTTACCCTTTCGTTTTCATAACCGAAATTTTCATAAATATTTTCTTGAGTAACCAACCCTAAACGTCCCACACTTTTTATGGTAATACCGGTCGATGGATGACCTACCCGTTCATTTATCATCTGGTCTTGACTGAGGACGGACGTCTGTGAAATTACATATGAAAAAAATATACACAAAAACAACCAGTAGCCACGGCTAAACGACTTCTCGGAAAGAGGTTGAGCATAAAAATTTTGATTAGTGGTCAGGACTTGGTAAGGACTGTAAGGTCGTAAGTGTCGTAACGAGCTTGCAAAAATATAGTCATCAAAATCCAGGCGATAGGTATTTTGTAAAGGTCTGTAGTGACTAGATGGCTAACATGGGAGATCATGCCTCACCTATAGCGTACCCTAGTGGAGACCTGCGTCTGAGAAGATGCTTGATGAGATTGTAAGGAAGAATAAAAAATACAAGTAGGCTTGCCTTGAAAACTTTAGAAAACACATACCTAATTGATGTCACGCTTATAAGCTTTAGCATAGAACCCAAAATGTTTAGTCACAATAGTGCCGGTATCAAGGATATAACATTTCATGACTAGGTTACTCTCAATAAGAAAGTACAACCCACTGTATCAAATAAAGACACAAGAAAAAACAGGCTATTAGTATACTATTAGTAGTAGACTGATAACAAAGACAATAGAACTTACAATGAAATAATACATTTCCCTAAATACACAACAGATTCAGACAACAATGCAATGGAATTAAACAACAAACAGAAACAAATCAAAAGACAAAAGAGCAGTGAAACAACTTAAAATAACTCGCATTACAGAAGGTGAGCGTGACGAAATGAAAAGCATATAAATGACTCAGAAAAGGAGAATATGCCACGCGTTATCGGCCTAGATACACTTGCATAATTTCGCAGGCTATGATTGAGCCGTGGTTGCCCAGATGGAAGATGCGCCGCCAGTACCAATGGAAGTAGCATGTTCGAAACCTGCCTGCGCTGCGGTAGGAAATAGTGCAAGTTTTCTAAAAGTCTAAGTGGGTGTTGTGGGCCAATCATTAGAATGGTAAAACAACAATTTTCCGGAAAATAGAAATCCTACGAAAAACTAGAGGGAAGCAACGAAAACGACGTCCACTCCCTCTCATGATCTACTTTATATCAAACTTGCGTTTTATTAACTTTTTTGGTTACAAAGTTAATACTTAATACAAACGAAGCAAGTGGAAAAATTAGCGTTTGCTTACAATTTACTCATGTTAGGAACCTACATAGGTCAAACTTGGTTTTCGTTCGTACTTCTTGCTTATCCCTTGCACTCATCAGCTACCAAAAAATTTAAATATTCAACTAGCATTTCAATGTGACCACTTAGCTTCACTATGCTTGTTCTAGAGTTACCTCTACACTTCATTTTTTGCTTTTCAAACATCGTCGACAAACAGTGACTAAAACAGAATGATGTCACAATGTCAACAATAGAGGAATGGGCACGTAGCGATCAAATTACCGAAATGGTAGCGTAACACCAGGTTCGTTATGCCTACAGAGTTAATAATAATATTATGTTACTTAGACCACTCATACTACCCAGGAATGAAGTAGGTATGGAATATAGATTAAAGATATAGAAAAAAACTAAATAGGTATAGACCAGGAATGAGACAAAGTCGTGTTGATTTATGTTAGCAAAGCAGCAATGGGTAATACGTAATGGATTCGATTTTGGAAACGTTAAAATTTTGGAAACGTTAATATAACTCGATTTTTATACTTCGATATAAGGTGGTGGTGACAATAAATTGTGCGTGGCAGATACGATTTTCATTTATGTGGAACACATGCTTTGAAATCATCTCAAAAGTAAACAAGTGTAGATTAGATAGTTATTGTGTAGATAACATTCAAATACCACATGTTTTGCTATCAAGTCTATTCCAAGAAATTAATAGTAGCCGTGATGCTGATGTGTTAATTGGAAAACCCCTTATGGCTGCTATCAATAAAATTTATGATTTCTCATGTAAACAAGATTAGATTAGATATATCAGAATTCCTATGAACACCATGACTCGTTAGTAAACATTGCGAAGATTGGACAAATCTTTCCAAAAAACAGGAAGCTTTATTCTCCAGTGAACATAAAGTCTACAATGCTATAGTAGAAGATATACGGGGTTATTTTTTAGTCAGTGCGCAAACTTTGCAGGGTGTATCTAATATAATTTAGTGCAAGTTCGTGCAAAAATAAGACAATTGTTTCTAGAGAAAAGTGAACAGCTATACAATAGAAAAAGATAATAATATATGAATATAACTAACGGAAGTTTTAAAGAATACCAAGGCATATAATGTAGTGCAAGTTTACAATTACTTAAGGAGACAAACATAAGTCATTAGCAAACATTGAAAAATTATGCGAATCTTTTTAGAAACGCAGGAAGCCTTATTTGTCAGTGAAAATACCAACCTACCGGCTATAATTCTGTAGAAGATATATCTAACAAACCGTCGGTCGTCGGTAGTTTTAGAGAATACCAAAGCGTATAATTTAGTGCAAGTTCATGGCGGCAGGAATCGGATAACTTGATACGGAGGGGATTCGTGGAAGCAGCCCCAGGTTAGGCGGACCTTCCGCGAACGAGCTACCTAGGAAGCTGGTTGATGGGAGAAATGGATGGGAGATCGTTGAAGATGGGGTTTTACAATTTCGATTAGAATCTGCGAAAATGTTATAAAATTACTTTTTGATTTGGAAAATCAATACACAGGTTCACGTTAGACACTTGAACCGCTTATTCAAATCTTCTCCGCATGGTTTTATGAACGATACTGTCGGCGAGGAACACACGCAACGTCGGTTTGTGCACAACGCTGCGTTGTCTGTCAAATCGTTTGACATAAAACGTATTCGTATTAAAATAAGGTGGAAAATCGAACAAACGACGCACAAACCGACGTTGCGTGTGTTCCTCGCCTTACTAGGCATGAACTCGACTTTACAAGTAAATTAAGAATTATCTATAGAACTGCCATGCTAAATATACCTATCAGTGAAAAAAATCTACTGCAGAGTAGCACATACAAAAACGTACGAAGATAAAGATGTCTGGATTTGTGAACAAAATTCTCTATCATCGGAAATTGAGAATTCTCATACCATGTCGTGTATTATTGCGTGTGTTTTTTCACCTTCTGTTTGCAGTATTGCGTGATATGATGTGATTCTCGGTATCCAACAAATCATAAGTTCTACGAAGTCCGGTGATGGGTAGCGCTAGCGAATTTATAATTTACACGTTTTAATTCAAAACCCAGAGGAAATAGTAAAAAAGATAAATACAGATTGTAAAGCTTAGATTTCTAAGAAGGGCGCTGTGGTTAAGCAAAGCTAATTCTATGTGGTATCGATTAAAGGGATAGATCATCTTGAATGAATGCTTGAGTAAATCGGAACAGGTTTTGAGACGGTCATTTGCTTTCAGTCCCATGAGAACGCAAAAACTTGATCAAGTTTTCTTATGCCTACAAAATTTGCTTTTCATGACTTTAGTTTCGATAATACTCTCAAATCAAATGAGATGAAATGCAGTATCATAATCTTCCTGCCTATATCTTGGGATATATGGTGGGATCGGCGCATTATGATTTGTAAGAACGCAATATCATGTAGCAAAATGATTTGGCTATGTTTTATGACCGGCCGCCTGCCTGACGTCAACCCTCTTTGGAAATGCTATACCTTTAATTTTAAGATGGCACCCTATGATGATGAATTTATGATGATTAGCGCCACCAGGGGTGTCAATATTCATAGCTGCTACCACACGGTAAAGCAGAATTGGGAATTTGCACAGAAAACTCCAATGGCCCTTGCATAAGCAATTAAAACATTTTATTAGAGTCATACAAAAATAAGTGTTCATATAAGTTGCAACACACTAAAGGACGTCACATCTTTGCGCAAACTTCTCCAGCTCATCCATACTAAGTGTTCTTAGCTCTAACCCACACACTTATCCTTTGCTATTAGTTTTGATACTCGATACGCCTATTCCAAAGACATAAGGTTCACAATCGTCGAGGAAGATGAAACGAAAGTGAAAATTTGCGTTGGTTTTAATCGCGCATGCATACCAAAGCGTACTTGTAGTGTCGCTACTGTACTTGAAAAGATAACCTAGCGAATTTTTGTACGAGCAAAGAATAATAAGATGGGTTTGTATTGGACTTATGCAATTGTCGTATGATAGTTTATTTAAGTCACGAGTTCTACCTACTTTAAGTTCATGTATGCCGTTTAAATCAAATTATTTGTTTATATCAAGAGACTTATAAAAGAGAAGGGTGATTGGGAATTCTACATCATTATCTCATTTGCAATCACAATTTAATTCGTAAGTTTTATTCGTATCTACGAAAGCAACGTCCACTATATTTCTTAATTACTTAGTATTATGCAAAGATAAAGTAGGTAGTAATGTGGACAGACAGAACTTAACTTGGATTATGTGAAGCCATAAAAGGTGTGAATTCATCACCATACTTAGGAATTTTTGTGCCTGGGTAGGTATCTTATTTTACACTTGAATGCGTTACAATCTTATACAACAGGTACATTCAGAACATTGTTGCAAAACAAATAGGTATTTTCGGTCTTTTTAAAACAGTTTTAGCACTGCCATCTAGTACCCAACTCGTGAACTACGAACCAATAGAAGATAAAACCCTTTCAGATGTTCTATCACAAAATATTTTTCGCCAAAACCCTTCCAATTTACTAATAATGGTGTATTAATTTTCACATTCCAGTCAAGGTTTAGATAAAGAGGTTATGAAATTTTGCCATCTATTGCATACATAACTTGTAAACTAAGAAGACAAAGAATCATCCTTCGTGATTACTATGGATGATCTACTTATCACGAAATATCTTTTCCAAAAACCATTTCTATAGAATAGTGTCCCATATTCCATATACCAGCGACGGTATCGAGAGAGTAAGCATCAATCCTGAAGCATTTCCTCGAATACCAAAACCCTCTCGATCAGAATGATGTCCCAATTCCCACATTCCAACAGAGTATCGACAGACTGGCTGTCTATTACTGCCATATTGTACATAACTTTATGAACTACGACAAAGAAAAGTCCTTTATGACAATCTACCAGAAAGTATTTCCTTCCAAACGGAATGGTGTCCCAATTTCCACATTCCACCGGGGTATCGACAGACTGGGCGTCTATTACCGCCATAATGTACGTACATAACTAAGTTAACTTAAGTCTTAAGTTAAGAGAAGTCTTATGATTATGAGCGACGACAAAGAAAAGTCCTTTATGACGATCTACCAGAAAATATTTCCCCCAAATCGGAATGGTGTCCCAATTTCCACATTCCAGTCGGGTATCGACAGACTGGGCATCAATGAAGTCATAAACTCGAGTTTGAGTGTGACAAGGAAACGTTATGTCCTTAAAGCAGCGAACTCTAGTCCTGAAGCTTTTCCTCGAATACCAAAACCCTCTCGATCTTCAGAATGAAGCAGAAACTTATGAATTACAACAACAACAAAAAAATGTCCTTTATGACGATCTACCAGAAAATATTTCCCCCAAAGCAGAATGGTGTCCCAATTTCCACATTCCAGCCGGGTATCGACAGACTGGGCGTCTATTCCCAGAACGGTCGCTACGCAGAACGCGATAATCGAGTGATTGACTCACGCACGCGATGTAGATGCGTATGCGCACGTAGCTGGATGCTGGTTTGAAAGGAAAATTAAAGGAGGGGTTTTGGTAATCCAGGAATCAATACAATGGACGGAGAACAAAACAGGTCAAAGTCAAGGTGCTCGTCAAACTGAACAACTTTCCTTAGGTAACATACTTAGGTATGTATAAGAATAAAATGATTTAGAACCAGCTATTTAGTTTTGTACGGGAAGCCCCATATTTTCTATGTTCCTTAGAGTGTCGTTCAGTTTTAACTTGGTTAATTTTTGGGTAGGTACATATCCCTTTTAAGTCAGACACTGACTGTCGAAAAGGTATGCACCAGCTCAAAACATTGTATTATAAACATTTCCTTTACATTGATGATTTTTCCACAATGTCTACCTTGTTTCTCAAACTGCTCTACAGAACAACAAAGTTAAAGACTTTTAATTTATTGTGCCTTGGACTTTTTTACTTCATTCCTTTCTTCGAATTATTTGCACGTATGTACTTTCTTTTCCGTTGTGTAATTCGAACTTACACCTATATTATGTAAGTTTTGCGGTTATTACAACCGAACCAAACACGTAATAGAAACGACAAACTATAAAAATCGAAAAACGTGCATTGTTTGTTTACTACCTGAGTGAGTCATAGCATCGAACAGTCATAGGTACATCTATCTACTGTACCAATAAGTGGTATAAACATAATAGTTGAATAATGTCGGAATGCAAAACTTTTCCGGACGAAGTAGGCCCTACGTCAGAAATTTGAGGTTGAGCAGGAGCAGGTGTTATTTTTCTATTAGTCATCTTTATCTCATAACAAGTAGATCTGCAGGAAATTTAGAGATGATCCTTAATTTATGAAGCTTTTTTCATTTGCTAATAGGAAAAGCGAGCAATTATGACAAAACATCTTCTGAATACAAATTTAAAGAAATTTTTAGTTACTTGCATGCTTGTACCTTTTAAAACACGAAGATTTTTCTATGCACAGATTTTGTACTACATATTATAAAATAAGACTATCAGATTGTTGGATGGTAGGTACCAACAAAATACATGAGGCCTGTCGCAGAAAGATACCCCAAGAAAGTTTTACGGTTGTAGTGAAACGTTTATTTCAATAGCAATACAAATTCACAATGTCTTGTAAGAAGTCTTAGTGATAGATGACTTGAACCAAGATGCAAAGCATTTCAATGCCACTGATACAAGTATACATCCCAAGGAAGTACAAACA
This sequence comes from Phthorimaea operculella, assembly GCA_024500475.1. NCBI lineage: Eukaryota > Metazoa > Arthropoda > Insecta > Lepidoptera > Gelechiidae > Phthorimaea > Phthorimaea operculella. Next base: position 3,190,577 of record JANFCV010000053.1, on the reverse strand, counting down.
AGCGTCACCCAGGTCAGAAGTCGCACAGATCGATCCAGCCGCTAATCTTTTTGTTTACACACGGCTATCAATCAATTGACGTCAGAGGAGGTTATCGCTATGGGCGGCGCGGACGCAGCATTCCGAGACACGGGGTCAGTTAGGTGTCAGTCATGTGTGTTCTTTATTTTGTGGCCAGTGTGACAGTCTTTTGAAGAATGGTTTTTTATTAACGTTCGTCAAATGTGGCATGCGTGACCTTTGGTCGAAAATGAGGGCAGGTACAGATAATTCAAAATATAACGGATTTAAAGAGGATTTTATCGGTAATAGTAAAATTGAATGAAGGTAAGAGGCTAAAGGCACCAGAACTATTAATGACCCATGTAATTTTGAAGATAGAGGAAAGACGCAAGACATACATCTCTGAAATGACAATGACAAGTGAAAGAAGAACAAAAATGTTTCATATCCGTGAGGAATATAGTCAAAAGTGGCGAAATCCAGAGATCGTGCCTTGTCGGTACCCTGAGGAAGACCAGCGTCCAGCAGTTGACTCAAATACAAACACAATTCATCACACAACTGCAAGCTAAATGAAATGAACAAAAAGAAAGCTCATCTTTATCACCAAGATCACGAACACCTGCTTAGAATAACTCTGACCTGAGGTGTCAATCAGTTGACGTCAAGACGTGGTTATCTCACTGACGTGTACGAGTCGCATTCCAACCTCTGAGGTCAGAGGTGGTCGGTGTTAAACTGTTGTTGCTTATAAACAACGTGTACGGTATTGGTTGGTACATATCCAGGGCAATGGTTCTTAGAATTGAGATAATATTTCAAACGATGTCTTTAATTTCAGAAAATATTCTTTTTTACAAAATTTCAAAATGAAGAATTCTACGCCCTGGGCAAGAGCAAAATCATCATCGAATGAAAACCCAAAATACTAGAAACAAGGCAATGCGTTAAATACAATGAAGTACATGACAAATTATAAACGCATTCAAACCCTTTTATGTTGTTTACAAAAAACCGCACGATTTTAAATGGAATTTCATGACCAAACCTTGGTATTTCTATAAAGCCTTGCGCTGTGGGTCAAGATATATCCAAGACCCTATTTTTTTAAGTTTACTTGAGGCGTTTGACCTGGTCAGCCATTGTCAAATTAAGAACGTATGTATTTTTTGTTCAAAGCATTTGATCGATTAAGTCCGTTGAAGAATTTTTATGCATTTTATGTTGATGACTTTTTTGTGGTAACTTTGTTAGAGACTTCGAGTTTTGCCTCAATTTGAATTTGCATAAATAGGTATTTCTCGTAAGTGTTCTTGAATTGTCTAAAGGAATCTTCGTATGGGTTGTGTACCTTGACACAAACCCTTATCTTGTTTGCTATATCATATTTATCTACGAGAATCTTCACACGTAAACTCTACTTCATTATACATTCATACTTTGTAAGCCACATACTCCTATCTATTACGGTCAAGCACAGACATACATGCATTCTCTTGCGTTGCAATAGAGTTGTCTTTTGCACTTTTATCTATGTCTTTGACAGTTCAAATCGTGTCACGTCCATCCACATTTGCACTCCGTGGGAATCCAAGTATCTTGATACATATCTGCATTCGTTACAATGCGAAAACTACGACATATCATCACGTAGCTTGTTGTAAGTTCGTCATTTTAGTTGGTATCCTTAATGAAGCCATGTCTTATTAAACTAGCCTTATTCTGCTTTACATGTTGCAATCAGTTTATTGAGCCGCCTGTTCCAACTACCTTTCTTTATTTTACTTCGTATGTATAAAAATATCGATATTATGTGACTGCCAGAGTCATACTGAATAGGAGGACCAAAATAAGTTTTCTTATATTTTTGAAAATATTACTTTCTTTAGAAAGTAGTCCTGTTCGATGACTAGAATACGCGTAGAAGCATGCGTTCTGACGTATGCACGCTTATTTTCTAGAACCTCACAGCAAACCTTCTACATATGTTTCCAATTACTTAAATCAGTTTCGAAAATGTCTTCACTTATAAGTTCCTACAATACTGGCCTTACCAACACATCACTATACATACATAAGTACAGCCTTATCTCTAGTCCATCGCATTCCTCCACTATCTAAGGCTTTTCATATCGGTAATGCGCCTCACTTCGACCAACGATCTTATCTCACTTTAATTACTAAAGAACTTTTTAACTTTATTCGTCTTGGATAAGTTTTATTTTAATATGTTCCAGCTTTAGTTTTAACATTTTGAATAATGTATGCTTCATTAGTACTAGAGGTTAAACGGATAGGTCTAAACTGTTGTTGTTGTCAAACTTATAAATGGCTTACAAAACGATAATACTTAATTTTCGGTATAGGCTGTCACTGTTATTAATATTGTCATACATAATGCATTAACGTTTTTAGTCACCAAGATATTTGTCAGCTAAATAAAAACAATGCTCAAACTCGAAGCAATCAATATCAAAGACAAAAAAGTAATCGAAAATATCTATCATTTTTATCTCGTGGGTAAGTTTTTACTGATCGCTCAGAAGCCAGATATAATCAGCACTTGAGATACCGATAATTTGTTAAATCCAGACGCTTATAATCAAATCGAATAAGTACAGATGAATAGAAACGTCTTAGACAAAAACAAACTTGGAGATCCACTTAAAGATGCTATAGAGAAAAGTATTATGGTTGAAACTGATAGAACTAAAGAAAAACTTGAAATAAGTTTTATGTCTGACTGTCCGTAACAATGAGTTCGAGATTCGGAGGCGCTTTTTAATTCGATCGAACGATAACAGAGCAGACTTTTATTATTGAATTGGTTAATGGTAGATCGAGATAGAAACCAGTAGTTATGGACGGTGGACGTATACAATGTAAGGAAAGAAAAGTTAGATACTTTATGTACATGTGGACTATAATGGACGTAGACGTATACAATGTAAAAAAAAGAAATATATTCGCTTTCGGTTGTACAGTACATTATGTTGATACTCAGAAGATTGACAATTAGGTTGTATATCAAATATTAGAAAGAGATCTATAATACGCTAGTACATGTGTCTTAAAACTTTAAACCGCAATGATACATGAGAAGTCAAGCCTAACAAGGTTGGATTTCTTTTTTTTTTACATTCTTTTTCAGAAAGCCTCTGATCTATGTAAACCCCAAGAGATGCTTCTTGCGGTTTATTCTTCCAACTGTGCAAAATTAAAGCCATTACTTGGTTGCAAAATCAAGTTCAAGTTCCACAGTTCAGATGATGAAGAAAATGATGATAAACTCACCTCCAAAGCCTCCTGGGCGGTGTGGAGGTAGTCCCTCAGCATCGCTTCCTGGATGCTCAGCCATTCTAACCTCGGGTCTTCTAGCTGCGTCACCTCTGTAATGCAAAAGAGAGAGATATTTTAGTAAATCATCCATGTAGGTAGGTATGTTGTAATACCACTCGTTGCACATCATCATTTATGTATAGTGTATACTCTCATAGTATAATCGCTTTGGAATCAGAAAATCTTCCTGATAACAACAGATTTAACAAAAAACGAAGATGAAAATAACAGTCAGTTTAACAAGATGAAAATATAATTATATTGTTTACTTACAGGAACCAGTCTACATGAGTCTAGTATATAAAGTAGAAAAAAAATGCTAATGTAATATATGGCAGGGCAGCATTGCCATGGAATGCGTATATATTGGCAATAAATGTCACAATTACGACACTAACAGATATTCATAATGAATCCAGCAACTAATAAAATATTAAAAGATAAAATTGACAAGAAAGAGGCGTGTAGTGCTATATACATCATTAAATTTCAACACCATTTAGTTTATAGTACGAGTATGTTGCAATATTGAAACCAGAGTGACTGAACTATCAGACATGCCGTCGCCAAATTGATGTCAAGTGCCCAATTCATTTAATAATAGAAGAAGAAAAGGCAAAAACACGATTGACAAAAAACATGCGCATGCGCAATGGCGTAATAATAATAACGGGCAATAACAATAAGTGTAGACAGAGTGGAATCAAACCTTATAGGTATCAGCGCAAAATTTCGTTGAAAGATAATTTTAAGACGGTTATGATTCCGATAACGACAAATAACAGCATTTTAAGTAAGAATAAAAAATACACAAAACATAACAGTATTGTACCTTGAAACATGTTTTACGGTAAATCAACGCCTACAATAAGATGACATCGAACATCTTAGAGATTTTACCCAACATAACACACATAAGATTATAATGTTCACCATAGCAAGCGATTTAAAGCATAAAGTAATGAAGAATCAGAACCAAGTTTGCGTAACACCAGTTATACTAAACGTATACAAAATGCACGTGTACATAATACGTATAAAGTTACAACACAACATGCTGCGAATTTTTGCACAGATGTTCGCAATTATGAGTTTAATGTCGAGAAAGTAAAACTGGTAGTGGAATGTGATGACTGGCATTTAGATGGTTGGCAAGATAATAGTTAGTTTGAGCTGATAAAAATTACAGTGAAGGAGCTTTTGATCTATTAAATTTTTATTTCGTTTGAAACTAAAGAGCCGATCAAAATTCCACTAACATCGGTAAAACTAAGATGATAACTATAGCTAGGCAAGTAACAACAGTCTGAAAGATGTTTGTTTTTTTTTTCATGCCCATATTTGTTAGCTACTCATATTTGCAAATGACACTCTATTGTATGACAAATGCGATTAGTCATCGCAAAATTATGCGGAAATCGAAGATCAATTAGCTACTTGATCAATGTCATCGTCATCATGGTTTCGATTGGAATTATCGTTTACAACCGATAAGATATACGATATCAATGAGATAGTCAGACTGCTTGGGACTTTTGCAAGGTTGATAGCGTAATTTGCAACAAAAATCATTATCAATCATCTACGAAAATTATATTGTCAATCTAATATGCTGTATTAAAATAAATTAGCTGCAGCATTACTGTCAAGCTGGCAACACAACTTAAATGAAGACTAGATTTAATTAGGTAGAGTTTCAATTTCGTTGGTTATTTTTAATCATATAGCTTTGATTAAAATATACTATGTGGTGTTAGATTATCACTAGTTTTTTGTGAGTGCAATATTTGGCAAGCATGATGACTGTGACCTATAACCCTAAAAGAAAAAGGTTTATGTCCGGCAGTGGACTGACTGCTGTGGCGGTTGAAATAGAAAAGCAACTGTATGTTGATGATTTAATAGTTTTTGGCAGCCACGTTCCGAACTCTCGTAGGAATGCTATACGCAATCGTGTTGGCATATACTCAAGTAGAGTTAGTGAACCCGAGTACAAGTGACCTTAAACTTTGCTCTGCTTACGGTATTAAGTTTCTGCCAATTAGATCGAGCTGTTTCTTCGAAGTTCAGACCTCATTTGGTTTTGTTTTCTTGTTTACTTTGAATACAAACTTTGGCAACGTATTCGTAAAACGTTTCCTCAAGAATTTGGGAACAAAGTCTCCTAGAATGTCGTTATACTAGAGCATCTTCACCCGGGAATTTTCTTGTCCTAAAATGTCCTTGTCCGTCCTATAACATCCTTATACCATAGTGTGTTCGACCCAAATCTTCCAAACGTAGTATTTTTTTCATTCTTAATTTGCTGTTCACAGTTCTAACTATAGGCATAAACGAAGTATATCAACGAGTAGGTATAGCTAACAGCCATTAACAGGAACAGTCATAGCCGCGCAAGCCGGGAGCAATCATCTGCCGGCCTTGCGTCTAGAATTGAGCATAATAATTGGAAGATCGACTTGTGCACTTTGACTGTCATGAGCAGGGCTGCCTGAGTTAGCAGATTCGCAAGAGGAGACCAGAGTCCAACAGAACTACACAAATATAAGGGGAGAAGAGTAAAAGCCTATTTGAACCATAGTATCAGAGATTTAATCAATCCTACTGACAGACCTCTGACGAGTAACTGGGATGACAGCTGAACATCTGAAGCATGAAACTACATTATTATCGTTTTGAAGAAGAGTTTAACAAAATAATGTAGTAAAAAATGTTATTTATGCAACTCTTAGATATATTATTAGTTCCTAAGTTCTAAAATCACATGTTCTTTATGGATGCCTTAGTGAAGTCTACGCTAGATTTACAGTGCGTGACACTGATAAAATTATGAGAAATTTGAATTCAAAGGACTCAAGCAAGCCTATATTAATTAAGTAAGCCAGGTGTTCTGGATGACTATTGACTAACCTAGAGTAGTCTTAGCAAGACTTATAGTGTATAACGTTGTTATGTTCTGGTAACCCTGGTCACGCGGCAGGCGAGTGTCGCTGGAATGCAATGGAACTATGATTGATTCCTGTCGCTAGGGTGCGAATGGCTACAACCCGACTCAGTTTAATAGCCCTGTGTTTCAAGCGATGCTGGTGTCAGAAGAGGTCGTTTGAATTTAGCCGTTTTGTTCAAGATTGAGTTTATTATCCTACATCTAGATTCGTCGGTACTGTTTCTAGGATCAGTTGCGTCAAACAAGAGACTATAGTTTTCTATATTTAACCAAATAACCCAATTGAAGAAAGAATGCTGCTTTATCAAATGCATTCCCACTCAAGAACATACCAGTGACAAAATTATCATGCAAGAAGTGTAATACATAAACAAAATAGAGTCGTGACCCATAACCACGTGAGGGGTCCTCACAAAGCATATCGGCTACCATCTAAAACTTGGTAGAGACTATATCGAAAGCATACGTGTGATGCATATGTAAGCTTCTATATGTTGACGACATTCTATGACGTCGGTACGTTTTATGTACACGTGTGTTATACTTGCCGGGTTTCTCTCTGTGGAGTACTATTGAGTTGTCAAAGGCTTATGAGTGGGTGGACATTAATAGTATTGAACGAACCTGTTCTATCTCGGCATTTTTGTACTCACTAAATTGTAATGTAGGTATATGAAATCATAAATTACGGTGCAAAATTGCTGATTTGAATAAGCATTTTATCAATCAATATGTATGTTGCAAGGGAGTACATTTGGACCTCTGCCTCTGCCCGTTTTAAATTGGTTACATTTTATTTTTCATTAAACATAATATCTGAGTTTGAAATAAATAACTAAGAATAAAGTATTTGGAAGGCACATTATTAATACGTTCACTAAATCTATTAACTAAAACAAAATACCTAATAAACATAAGCATCAACATTGTCTTCGCATAATATCTACCATCTGAATTATAGGAAAGAAGGAATTTACACCCACAGATAATAAATTCAATTAATTACAAGAGGAATGCAGTAAAATATGATAATGTTCCCCGTTTCCCGCTTACAAAGTTGCAAATATTCACAATCTCTTGCAGATATGTGTAGAATGCATCCTTCTGTCCCTTTTTGTCTTTGTGAGGGGCATTTATTATCACTTCTATGTATAAATGCCTTTTAAATAACATGGAAGAATTTTGTTCTTCACCTTAAATAAATTATAGCTTGTAGTTTTAAATACTGAAAATTGTTTTTGTCATTGTGCTAAGTATGCTGTTTAGCTGGTTGCTGCTCAAAAAAGTTTGCAAATGAATAACAAGTTGAAGGAAAAAGTAAAAGTTGACTCGAGAATTTATGATGTGTAAAATAACTTCTCTAGGTATATTTGCTTACAAATAAACGAAAATAATATACAGCTGGTAAACTTGACCTTTTAAAATATTGCCTTAAAAGGTAAGCTAAATACAAGGTCAATATATTAAATAACAATATAATTATATTGTTTTAAAGTTGACACTCGTTATACATACTTCCTAACTCGATAAAACAATATCAGCAAGCGACATTTTTGAGTCCTTTACTATAACTTCATGGTTTCAAAAGATTTAGTTTCTCCGAAGAATAGCATGCATTCAGTTCTATATACATACATACATCAACAAAAAAAAGAGAAGAAGGGTTATTCCTGATGCTAGAGTAACATAGGCAACTTCAACAGAAAAATACAATTCAATAGAAAAAAACATGACGAAAATTGCAGAAATACACACATTGGATACACTTCGTCCGTTAAAGGTCAAGTTAATGCTGTAAGCAGACTGTATAGAAAATACCTACGTAGGTAGGTAGTTATAGAGCGATCGCATACCTAGATAGAGAATCTTGGGGCTATAAAATTGCTATGTAAATTGGAGGAAGGCATTTTAAAACAACTGGTGGTCGTATAGTCGACGTTGTTAACATGGGCTGTGTTCTGTGCAAAAATAAAGGTGAAGTATTTGAATTTGCTCTTTTTTACGATATTTATAATGCGATAAAACTTATAGTAAAACATGAAGAAAATGATGTTTTTTACATAATACTTCAGCGTCATCAGCACAACTAGACCATATCGATTTTATTTCAATTATCTGAATGTAAAATAAATTTTCAATTTATAGTAAATGACTCTACAGTCTAGAGCTAGCGATTGGCCCTAATAATGACCGATAATCAATAATCCATCAAGAAAATACATATAATCCATATAAGGCGTTCAAATGAAAAGTTTCTCCCAAGAATGTGCAACTTTCCTATACGCTTAAACCGAGTTCAAAACGTTGCGCACACGCACTCGCAAGTTATTAAACTGACTTCAAGAAAGGAGGTTATTAATTCGATCTGTATGAATGTTCTTAGAATTTATTCTAAAATATCTATTTTCCCTAAAAGCTTCTGTACCAGTGTATGCAATTTGAGAATGACAAGTATTTTTGCCCAGCAATTCTCAAAAAAATCTGAACCAATTCTTTTTAGTTTGTTTAAAGATTGTCTTAGAAGTTGCAATAAAATTCATAAAATTGATGTAGGCAATAATTGATATGTAGATGATGTTGTGTTTTCCCACTGCGTAGTCAGTTTAATATTCGCTAAACTACGACTCGTTTGAATGAAAGCTATCAAGATGCTATCTCGATACCGAGAAACTTTAAAGGGTAAACCTATTTTTAAAATAAATGCAAGTTACAAGCCAGTAAATGTGAAAACAGCCGCCTGGAGGATCATCACGTGATGATAGTCAAGCTTTATTTCATTATAGCTAATGACTATACGCATTAGCTACGAATCATATAATAATATTCTGCATAGTTATAGAGACTATAATAGTTAATGGTTTTTAAATATCCTGCCAATGTCTATCAGAGTGTATAATGATGATGATGGACATTATTTTGTTGACTTGTGTTGGTCCTACGAACGTTATGAACATGTTTACGGATATAAGCAAGAAGGATAGAAGTAGGTTCTATGAATATAAGTTTTTTAAACAAAAATCAGGCATAAGAAATACTGACGCTCAATGGTTAATCGGGTCGTTGATCATCTCGGTGTCCCACACGAAAAGAAGAAGAAGCTCAATGGTGTGGAAACGTTCTGCAGAAACCACACATCAGGAAGTGCGTGAGAGAGTTTTTATCCAGCCAGAAGAATCTAAACTACCTTGTAAGATCTGCAGCCAGCCCTTACAAACGGTCTATAAAGGAGAGGCTTTTAACAATGCTAATGATAATGAAAGAAGTCATCACAAGAAGAAAACACAAAAAAATACGAAGAAGAAGAAATATAGATTATAAGTATATGCCAATGAATATGAGGTAACGTACAACAATAACAGTGGAGCTAGACTATACAGAGATCGTATCGTAAATAGTTTGGACCATATCTAAAAAGTCTAGGGGAGCGATCCCAGAAACGTGATCAACTGGAACCGCGTAATAATTCATAATTAATATTCTCAGTTGATGCCGGGTTTGAGAATAGCATCACTGTATTCTGCGGCTGTCATGAAAGAAGACAAAAGGTCTCCTAATGGATTAGGATTTATTGCAAAATAGATGATATGTGCTGACCACCTGTCGCTACAGCGATACACCAATACCTCAACCAATAACTAACTTGCTGTTATTTTGGCAAAACAAGACCAAAAAGGTTTTTTAACAAGTGTTCGACGCTTGGCGTACCCTATAAACTACGTGGGAAGAAATCAACCAAACTCAGTTTTCAACCAAAATTAGTTCATCGACTATAACAAGCCTTTTTTGTTTGTGTTATCCACATCTTCAGCTAATCGGATTTTGTAGTAATATTTTAATGGATGCATCTATGAAAATGTAAGGAAACAGTATTTATACCGGCTAGAAATAATAATTGGTGGTGTAGTGTCTACAGTATTGGCATATTATTTAACAGGGATAACAAAATGTATGAAATTATGCCCCAACCTGCATATTATACTGTCGTAAATTGGCGTTTTAACTTAGTTCTCTATGTATTAATACTCTAAGCAAGACTATAAGTTACGCACCTAATGAAGCTTCGATAAGATGCGATAACATTGCTCCAGAGACAGTATCTTCGGATCTACAAGATGTAACACACGTATAGGAGAATAAGGATTCGCCCATTTGCATAGTCTTGGCAGTTATAGCCTATAACGATGGTACAATGCGTAAGTCCTCAACCAGGGCTATAAAGAAAGTAGCAAAGGCATAAGAATGGAATAAAGACATGTTTTCGTTTACCCAATTAGGCTTTATAGTAGGTAATATTATGCTTGCCATAAACGCAGATTCTAAGGGAGGGTAAAATGCGAAAATGTGCAAAAGTAAGATTAACTGGATCGTTCAAGCAAATGCCTTCATAATAATAAAAACATATCTCTGCTGGAAATAACTGAAATTCCATAAGTTAAAAACAAGTTTCCATAACTGATTATTTATAGTTGTTTACAATAAGACAGCAATAACTTTGCAAAGATAATAAAGCAATACCAACCAAGCCTACAGTTGACTTATTGCTATAGGATTTCAATGCAAATTTCGTTTTGCAAAACTTACAAGCAAATTATATAGAGACACTATAAACATCTACATGGAAAATACTGTAAGCTCACCGTCGGAATTCACGGCGGCTTTCCGTGGAGATGTGGACGAACCCTTCGTAACGACTTCTTGACCAGGACTGATAATTCAAAGAAGATACAAACAAAACCATCAACAAACTACAAATATTTGAGAATAGACCCCATAATATACACCAGACTACAAGGAGACTAATGACGACTGACAGACAACAGAACTAACACTATCACAACACACAACGCGCCTTGTTAACCCGAAAGGAGCATAGATACCACAGATACCATATCCACATCAGATAAGCTTTAACGAACGGATCTATGGGTGGTCGGGCTCGAAAAAGCTGGGAAAACGATGGAAAAGCCGACGCTTATACATAATGCAGACGCGAGCCGTGCGAAAATGCGGCTTGAGGCTGCGTGTGCGCGTGACATAGACTAAACAACAGAAAGAGTTGATATCTTTAGATAATAAAATTTTATACCGGATCTTAAAGACCAAAATTATTATGTTGCAAATTGTTTTCTCATTTATTAAATACCTTCAAAGCAAAAAGTAGCTCAAACGCGCAAGCATAGTTTTCTCGACGATCTGGATATATAAATACAGTTGAACCTCGATCCCCTGGACTGACGAGTAACTCCCTACCTACTTATTTGGAGCAACACACCTCAACGTATCATGAAATCACATCGTTTCGTTTACTAGTCTGTTCTCAGATACAGTTGCAGCTAGTTCACACGACGACGTGGAATCAAGTGTAAGCTGATTTGAACTTGCTCTTCGCTCTTGCAAGATTGCTTCAAAGATATGCCTATCGTTGCAGCTGAACTATTTAGTTGCACTTTTTATCTACCAAGAGAAAAGGACGAACGATCTTGTAAGGTCTATGGAGCACGGCTATCAAAGATGATGATGTTCGCAAAAGAAATTTCGGCAAGCCTTAAAAATATGATGAGGAAAAACAATCTTCTTCTTTTCGAGTGAGACACTAAGTTTGTCAAAGACCCGATGAATCCCTGGTGTCAGAAGAAAAACAATTAGTAGCTTTTTCTTCTTTTCGAGTAGCTATAGGTATGCCGACTTTGCGCACTTTGACAACACTGAAAAAATTTCATACATCTGATCGCACGCCGACTTATTTGAATCTAAGAATATGGGATCACACCATGCCGACAAAGGCAAAGAATAATCACTTCAGTGGTGGTGGCGGAGGGTAGCTGGTTAAGTTACAAGACAGATCCGGGAATCCACGGAATTCAGGCGTCATGGTCAATTTACACTGATCGCTGATATATTATTTAATAAGCAACAAAAATGTTGTTCATAGCAAACTTCAAACGCATCATGTAGATCACAAACCTACCTGTCCTGACGTCTACGAAAACGTATGCACACACTAATAGAATTCTAATAGCCCACGTCGCTAGCCTATAGATAAACTATACGCATTCCATTCATAGGCGACTTATTTACTGCTGCAAAACCTACCTGTACCCAGCGTCTAGCCAGGACCAGTTTTGTTCAGAAAAAATGTAAGCTGTAGCTTGAAATCTCAGGGAAAGAAAAGTTTCAAAAAGGAGACCATTTTTTCCAAAAAAAATGGTCACAATAAGACTTGACAAGCGTTAATGGTCAATACGAAACACACACAACGTATTACTTTAGTCAAGCAAGTCTAAGAGAACTGTTAAAAAATAAATAAAGAGTTTAGATTCCCACAGGGCAAGAAGAAGAAGCATGTTTTGTGCAATCACAGGGCAAGAAGAAGAAGCATGTTATTGCATTCCCATCGAAACATTTTCATGCTCTGAGCTTAGGATATTGTTGAATAAAAATGACATACATTACTTTTGCTCGAAGGCAATGAATACCATTTACGTATCAGAAACCCTTTAGCAGTGTTACAAACTGGAAACTAACCAGAACTTAGAAAGTTACCATTTTGGATATGCGCATTCCCATTCGGAATATCGTGCATTGCCTATCTTTCTACGTTAGGCAACCAAGCCCTTTAAACCTTTATAGAAAATCGTCCATAACCATACTTTCCATCCACTTTGAATCCTACCAGAAAAACATTCGAGATCCCAGCAAAGTCACGCCATCTACGGGCTAGACACTGATAACTTTTCCAGCGACATCTACTCTTAGGCATTCACCAAGTCATACCATGAATCGCTCTGTTCCATAATTCATTAGTATAACTTGGTATAACTAAAGCAGAGACAGACCCCTGTGAAGAACATTTTTCATCCAACCTCACTGTATAAACCAATGACATAAATAATACTCGTAGACTTACAAACAATTCTTTGTGCTAAAATGAGATATGGGTATGTGAGAATGCGCAATCGTAGTCATTTATTTCGATGATGTTGTTGAAGCACATGTAAACAGAATAAGGTGGACTTTGATTCGGAAATCATGGAATAAAGATCTAGGTATCTACTTAATAACAAGGAATGCATACAAGTATAAAATTGTTTGAAAAAATGATTAAAAAATAAACGCTTCCAGTGTTCCAATTTTAGGAATATAGCAAAATTTTCCACCGCATTCAGGATTAATAAGGTACAAGTGTCTCATCATAAAGGACAAAACTCATACACGTTGCCGTCAAGACACTCTTGAAACTGATGCCTTGCAGATTCGCAGCAGTAGTTTTGGATATTATCCTAAATGGTTGTCGTATGGACAGAAAGCGAAGCAGTCTCTACCTTTCGACCTTGGCACTCCAAGTTACGTGGTAATGAATTTAACTCAGGTAGGTCTAACTCTTCTTTTTATCTAAGGACTAAGTAGAGTGAAATGGTACTCACGATTGACATGGTTAATGTAATAAGGGCCGATCTGTGGATCGTAGGCCTCCTCCCAGCCCAATGGCAACTCATTGCCGATGCAGTCCGCAAACGACTGGGGTTTTGTATATCTGGAACAAACAGACAAACAATGTTATAACTTATAAACAAGAACAACACCTGGAGAAGAAATAAATAAGTTGTGCTTTGGCAAAATTATGGGGGAAGCCCATGTCCAGCAGTGGACTGTTGTGGCTGTTATGGTTATGGTATGGTAGGCAAAATTAATACCAACTTTACTGAGCATAAAAGCGTAGGTATATTTCGAAAACTACAAAACCGATTTTGATGAAAGATGTAAGTTAATTACTCGTAAGTTATGTCAAAGTCATGTGCCTCAGGGAAAGCCATGCTGATCAAGAAGACCTCTTCTTAAAACTACTCAGTTAAACAATAACCCATTTAATAAAGACATAAAACATCGGAATCGGTTTTGTCAATAGTTCTAGAGATTGCAATAACAATCATACTACGTTTCTTAAATTTTGCATATCTACTTGTTGATAAGGTCTCAGAGAATGGGACTATGCGGCAAACTACCGGACCAAATTATCAAAATATTATAAAATTCTGAAAATATAACATTTGTATAGGTCATATAGATAACCTCCTCCTTTCTAGAAGCAGGTTAAAAAGCAGCCGCGCTGGAATTCGCGAGAAATTATTGTAGCGGACCTAACATAGCGCCTTGCTTAAGCGTGTCTCGTAATGGCTTTGTTGGCATTTGATTAAGCGTGCTTTAAGTGCAGCAGACAGAGCCATAAAAAGTTGGAATGCAAAGATAATTATCTGTGTGCAATTTGTCAAAAATCTTGCCACAAATTGCCCTTACGAATCGGTAATACACATTAGAAAGTAACTTCAAATCAGAATTGTAAATCTAACTAATTATAATTATACCCAGCAAGTTATTCAAAGTCAAAATCGTTCCCATATAGAGTCTTTCATCAGACTTATACTTCCCACGAAGTTAGAGGGCGAACCTATTAAACCTGCTCCTATTACTATCATTACAGCAAAATAAAAACAACCGGGCCCCATTATTATTTCGGATCTTTCGACCGGATAATTTCTAGTAGTTACTGGTGTAGCACATCCAATTTCGAGGTAGTCTTATGTGTAAACATGTATTTTGTTGCGCCCATTATATTAAAACCGGTTCGTAGAGATCGAACCTGTATCGATTTTATTAGATTAGTACTCGGATGTAATCCCTTTAATCCTGACTGTTTAATTAATTAAGCATGGTCGAGTTAGTCTAATGATAATCCGGCATGAATTGCTGATGTATTCAAGGATATTAGCATAAACACGACCGCTTTTTGCTCGGTTTACGTGATCCGACTCGGAGAAATGGATATCGCGTTCAAATGTTGCTCGCACGCAGTTTCAGATCGGCAGGTGCAAGATTCCAGTCCAGCCTAGATAAGAGCTGTGGCGAGATAGTAATTAATGTTGGGTGTAAGGCGTGGTGCGCTGGCGCCGGCGACGTGGTCGATTCCATCCGGCCCCATGATTCACGTGCAACCTCATCGAGACGACCACAAAAACTGGACCCGTTCGCATATCCGATGGTGACGAAACCGCCGAAATTGCTGCGGCGCATACGCATCCCACTTAACGGTTCTCGTGCCTTTTAAATGGCGTTTATACGGTAGTCAGTTATTAAATAAGATTCCACGGCTAATTGGCCACCTTTATGTCCAGTTTGGTGGCAACTGGCAACTTTTGAAATTGACGTTTTCGACGTTTGCGTGCGGAGAGTTGTCCCGTTCGTCGCGATGTTTTGCGGCTAAAGGAAACACGGTTAAACGAGTGCGATGAAAGTCATATTACCAATGCTATGTATGACGTATCTAGCCCTGCACAGCTTTGTTTCGTCCACTCGTCGTTTTCATAGTCGTCCGATAATTTATATGGCATTGATGATAGCCCTGTAAATCTTCAATGGAATTCGTAAACCCTTCCGAGTTGCTACCGAACGGCGTCCATTTCAAAACACCACCACTCTTATCGAGGTGAGGGGATAGAGGGCGAGTGCGCATCCAATGCAACGTGAGACAGAGACAGAGGTATAAACTGTGAGAGTATGAGAGAGAGGGTACTATATACAATGTTGCCGCGTTGTGGTGGAACGGCAAAACCAGTCCTGTCAGCGGGATGTCAAGACGAGCCGAGTTCTCGGAAACGGTGACCTGTGTCACGGAATCCCTGCGCGCACACAACATAACTTTCACACACACACACACACCCACGCTGGAATGTTTGACTTCAATCAAACAACATAATAGTCCGAGTTCTTAATTGGCAGTTTGTATGGAGGTATGGTCCCATCTGGCAGAAATCATGAAACTTGGCATGTGTGTAGCTTACATGTGTAAGCTTCAGGAAAAGAAGGGAAGCAAGTTGGACCCCCCCTGCTTCCCCCCTTTACCCCCCCTTTTATGTCCCAAATTTCTGTTATCTTTATTTTTCTCGGAAACGATTAAAGATAGGAGAAATTTGTCAAGGTAAGAAATATTCCTTATAAAATTGTCTACATAATTGTTCTTGGGTAGATGTTGATAGGACTTATACTTTTCGAGTTATGCTTCTGGGAAACCCATCATTTTTTTGAAGGTGACTTCCAGCTCTGAATTAGCCATAACTACCATGTGATAGAATATTCTTTCAAACTTACTATTGGCTGTTGTTAGTTAGGTAGTCTTCAAAGGAAATCCGCAGAGACAACACTTCAATCACGCCTGTGGGGGTGGGGAGGAGGCAAAGTTTATTTTACGAGCTGAACTTGAGGACTTCTGACTCCTTAAGTAAATGTGACACGAGAAATTGAGTATCATTTTCGAATAAACCAAGGACGGAGTATTCATTTCTGGGACGCTTTTTGGTACATTTCATACAAAAATATAAATATATTAAGTGAAATTGGAAAAAAATATGTTTCGTTCTCATTCAAACTCCGTTTTCTTCATGACCTTGAGACATATTTATTAGATAATAACACATACTCGAAGACATACTCACCCTAATTATAAAATCATATTTTATTTTCGAAAATATTAGAAAATATCTAGCCTACGGAAGCCTAAATATTTTTACAAAGTTATGTTTGTAGCTGGAAAAATTTCAAGTTCATAGATTTTGTATGCAAAAATAAGATTACCAACCGCAAATTTATATTTCTCAATTGTCGCTAAACCATTCCAGATAGAGAAATGCCCTCATAGGAAATGTTGTTTATACTGAAGGGTAGTTTTTGTTGGAATAAAGAAATTGAGGATCTGGAGTACTTGATGTTTAAGAAGGCATTACAGTATCTCGAATAGTTTAGCTGGGCTGTTGATGTTCCACATCAAGTACTCCAGATCTTCAATTTCTATATATCAACATAAACAACTCTTCAGTATAAACAACATTTCCTATGAGGGCATTTCCCTATCTGGAATGATTTAGCGACAATTGAGAAATATACGTTTGCGGTTGGTAATACTATTTTTGCATACAAAATCTATGAATTTGAAATTTTTCCAGCTACAAACATAACTTTGTAAAAATATTTAGGCTTCTGTAGGCTAGGTATTTTCTAATATTTTCGAAAATAAAATATGGCTTTATAATTCGGGTGAGTATGTCTTTGAGTATGTGTTATTATCTAGTAAATGTGTCTCAAGGTCATGAAGAAAACAGCGTTTGAATGAGAACGAAACATATTTTTTCTTATTTCACTTAATATTTTTATACTTTTGTATGAAATGTACCAAAGAGCGTTCCAGAAATGAATACTCCGTCCTTGGTTTATTCGAAAATGATACTCAATTTCTCGTGTCACATTTACTTAAGGAGTCAGAAGTCCTCAAGTTCAGCTCGGAAAAAATAAACTTTGCCCCCCTCCCCCCATCCCCACAGGCGTGATTGAAGTGTTGTCTCTGCGGGTTTCCTTTGAAGACTACCTAACTAACAAAAGCCAATAGCAAGTTTGAAAGAATATTCTATCACATGGTAGTTATGGCTAATTCAGAGCTGAAGTCACCTTCAAAAATGATGGGTTTCAGAAGCATAACTCGAAAAGTATAAGTCCTATCAACATCGACCCAAGAACAATTATGTAGACAATTTTATAAGGAATATTTCTTACCTTGACAAATTTCTCCTATCTTTAATCGTTTCCGAGAAAAATAAAGACAACTGAAATTTAGGACATAAAAGGGGGGGTAAAGGTCCAACTTGCTTCCCTTCTTTTCCTGAAGCTTACACATGTAAGCTACACACATGCCAAGTTTCATGATTTCTGCCAGATGGGACCATACTTCCAGCTAAGGAGCCGTACTATAATGGGTATTTTGCTGAAGATAATCCAAAAAGACAATCCAATATTGACTCCATGTAAATGCACAAGCCATTAGTGAAGACAGTCAAATGCCTTGCAAAATCATTCCTTCTGATTTGATGGTTATACTGGGTTGTCTCAGCTAATTGAACTCGTGTAAAAGAGCCTTGATGACAGGAATTTAACTTTTGATGGAATTTTTATAGGGCGAGTAATGTCTCAAGTCGGTAAATTGGAAAGGTCAGCTTACGAGCGAAGATTATTAAAGATGTTAAGGTGATCCTGATATCCAGTCCACTCTCTTCTTAATTTATTTTGTTATTCCTTCACGTCTAATTATAAAATCTTATTCCTTCAAGCTGTGTGACAATAGAAGTCTTCCGTCACCTAAACTGTTTACTAAAGCGGCTGATCTAACGGTCATGTTCTTTTTTTAAGTTAAAGCTTCTACGTTTCAGAATCTACAAGACAAGAAATAAATAACCTCAATCAGCTTGTTCAGAAACTGAACGACTAGGCAGCTCCTCTTTCGTCTTCTTCAAAAAAAGCTTTGCAGAACGATTCAACATGCTGTTTTTATTTTGTCTGGCATTGAAGTCTATTTTATATCAGAATCAGCAGCGAGTACGCAGCGTAAGCTCACATTCCTTAGATAAAATTGGCGAGCAATCGAGTGTTATCTATCATTCGATTCCGATGATAGATACAACCACACCTTTACAACCGAATCAGCTGATGTTCCACACGTTGGTAATCAAATTAGTAGCACTTGCTGTCCCTGTTAGGTATTCACTGAAGTGTATTTGCTTGCTCTCATCATATGGTTTATCAGGTAGTGCGTTGACTAAGTGTCCCACACGACTGAATGCAGTATGCATGCCAAATCTGCTTGGGATGACTTTCATAGCTTTATTCTGCATGTTTCACTGCCCTGAGGCATGCTGATACAAATAGTTGCGGTAGCTTTCGCAAATAGAAAGAAGGTATCTGCCCGCTTTAGGCTATTTCTTGCCAGATCCCTTTAAGCGATAAGCTAACTAGATTCCCTGGAAACTCTGAATGTCCACCATTAATAGCTTCTATGATAAGATAGAGAAGGCAGCCCAGAACTGCACATATTTAACAGCTTAGATTTGCCTGATTATTCTCGATTTCTTGATCGCCAACAACCAGAAGCAGTATAAATACTGGTTTTGATCTACGGAATTTAAAGAATTTCTCTATTCTTCCAGGATCCCCATCATAGGATCCCGAACTGACAATGAAGAAATCTGGAGAGTATACGATTTCTCGTATTATACATATATACCTGCCTACATAAAAAAATAAGCGGACAACGTTTACCGAAGAATTAAGTACCTCTTCTTGAAATCATTTTTCTTCCAGACAACGAGATTTTCTGACGTTTGTGTGACGTAGTTCTCAATTTAGCGGGGTTTAGTCACTTCCTGCGCGAATAGTCCCCAAAGTGTATTTGCCAAAACTTGGATTACACACTTGGAGGTGTCGACGTCTGGTAGAAGGCGGAGCCCCGGGTGCCACGCTGTCTCACACATATCGACCGACACTCCGACAGAACACCTACTAATGCTCTATAAATACCGCCAGGGAAATATTTTAATCCGAATGGCCCGTTTAATGCGCATTCCTATGGGCTTCAGAACAATCTTTACACGTTTTTTACTCCTTTACTGAGAGGCCGTTGCCCTACTTAAAGTTTCGTTCAGTAGATTATCTGTCATACCGAAGTGTGTCAGTAGACACGGCTAAGGATATTAATGGTAGGTGGATATCTTGCTACGCGTTAATCCCTTGTCTGACGTTAGGTTCGAATATCATCAAGGTATAAGCTGTTGATAAGAAAGAATGAAATAAATGCAAATATTGCATGTTATTGAAATAACTCCTCAACCAAGTGGTAGAATTTACCTACAATGGCTATAAATTAAGTTTCAGTCTCATCAAGTCATGATTATCATTATGTAGGAATTCGATGTTTCAAACACATGGACAGTGCGATTACAACCTCACCGATTGCCGAAAAAGGCAACGTGTTAGGGGTCAAAGTGATTTCCTCTCGCATTCCAAATCTCTGACACACAGCACTACACCACACCACAGTTATAAACGAATTAAAACTCCTGCCAGCAGAGTCTGAATACGCATACATTGCTGGTTACCCAGCATATTCTGCTAAATATGATTAAGGCAACCAGCAATACATGGCGAATTGTATTGGTTGGACCATGTAATAAGGGTTTGAACACTGCAATGAGTTCGACGAAGCGTGCCGTGCCGACCGGATGATCCAATACGTGAATATAAAATTTTGTATCTGAACCGTGCATTAAATGCTAAAGCGACCACAATCGTAAACATTCTTTGCCTCTTACGTCAGGACTGATCATCGAATTTGAAAAAAGCTGAAAGAATGGGAACTTCTTCACAAATCGAAGGACGATGCGATGAACGCTTTGTTAGTTTTGAGCTACTGCTAAAATATATTCCCTAACATAATAGCCTCCAATAAGCCTTGTTATTCAGCTGCAATATCCTTTCTTGACCAGTGACCCAAAGATCAACTTTGTACCCCCCATATGAACCAATCCTAGGAGCTTCGATTCGCGAGCCCAAGGCATCACGGAGGCAGAATCCACCGAGAACTAGTCATTAACTTGCGTGGACGCAGATAGTATCGCTGACGTCACGATGATCATTGTCAAACGACATTCCAGCGCTGGTGTGAAGTGTCGCGTTGACACTCGCGTCACGTCATTGTACCAAGGTCTCAGGCTCGTCTTGGGACTTTGTGCCGGACGGAATAATAATCGTGAGCGTAGAGATCTTGAAACCACTCAAAAGTTTTCAAAGGGTATCTCTCTCAATCGCTTTAAGTACTCTACGGAAAAACTGTCGGTCAGATGGTACGGCGTGAAAAGTCGAGACCAAACTGGGAGCATCGGGGATACTTAGACATCTGGGATACTTAGACGAGTATCGAATTGTGCCAAAAACTCCAAATGCTGAGCGCAATACTCAAGACTATTGAGGCAATGCTACTTTCTGCTATGCTATAACTACACTGGCAGTATTTTAAGTGAATACCAAATTTTAAAACACTTCTCGTGTTAGTTATACAATTTTTGGAAAACTTGAAAAATTTGTACCTGCGCAGGCAGGATTTGAACCTGCGACCGTCTGTCTGAATCGGCAGTAGATACAGATGCCGAAGCTTCAAACCCTGCCTGCGGTGGAAAATTTTGCAAGTTTAAAAAAAAAGTGTTTTAAGTGCAGCATGTAACCGGAATGAACCAGATCGACGGTGATCTCTTGTCTAACATTCCCTCATTCTCCGAAACATACGAATGCGAGGCATTTGAACCTGCACAATCAATGTTGCAGTCTAGATGTGACGGACAGCGGGTTGCATAAACACTGAATAAGCAAGTAAGTATATAGGGTTTCCGACTGAATCACGTCGCATGCCAGCCGGGTTCGTCACGGCAGCGTGGTGAAGCCTCAGACGAAATAAATGGGTTCACAGAAGGATCAGACTTGCCATTTCCGAAAAGGATGAATGAAAATACCAAACAGGTAGCGCCGAGCCCAAAAGAATTAGTGTAAGAGGAGAAAGATGTCATGCTGAAGATTGTTGATATCCAACTGTAATAAAGGTTTAATACACTTTGTGTGACGAGTTTGAACGCACATCAAAAAGGATCAGACAGGTTCTGTGGTATTCAACTCTGTCAGGAACTTGACGTGTAAGGAGCACTCACTTATGCTTAAGATACTAAGTCACAAGAGCTGTAGAACTTTATGCCCTTTAGTCATTTTCAATACCGTATTTAAAATATCCGTGTGTCTCACACGGAAATGACAGAAATCAGGATGTCAAGTCCCGACATTTTCGTGGAATACCCCTTCTTCAGAACATGGTAGTTCATAGTGATCCCTCTACATCTGACTTTTAATTTGCTCTAAGAGTGTCTCTAGTGGCAACGTGGCAAGCGACGCGTGCGACCGTATCATGATTAGAGTCTGTGCGTAGTCTTGTAGACTGTAGTCCTGTATGTAGTAGAGTAAAAGTGTTCCCTGTGGTAGTGGCTGAGAATACTACCACCCCAAGTCCACTCAGGGTGTTACGTAAAAGACGACGTAAAGTCTTTTACCTCGGCTGAATATCTGTCGACTATGGCCAACCGTATGGTGGCGGTGATACCACCTACAATAGCATCTCCAAAGAGGGTTGACGTGAGGTAAGCGGCCGGTTATAAAACATCCTTTTGCTACACGATTTTGGTTCAACACATCTGATATTCTTAAGATGGATTCCTTTCGGGGCGCGGACTCTATCATGAGTATCACGACACGAGACTCGACCAGACTCGATACCAGTACTAAATAATGTCAATACAACATGACCAATCGGTACCAGCGCCCAGAGTACAATATCAACGATCGTGGAATTCCAAAATTGATATTGCATTGCGGCTGCGATTCTGATAGGATATTTCCTTAGCTTATTCTTCTCTTAACACCTTCTTAATTAAGCAAAAGAAGAGACTAATTTCGTGTCCAGCTATATTTTCTCATAATTTTTAATTCATTTTTACACAGAACCGTACATCACACTCGATTCCAAAGTTTGCCTTAGCTATTTAAGCACTGAAAAGTTACTTAATCATGTGGTAAGACAAAGTGGTGCCGTGACCAGGATTATTATGGTTTTTAATTTATTATTTAGAGGGTTCTTCTGTTTGAGTTAATAATTTTATAAAATAATAAATATAAAACAAATGATTAATCTTCTTTCGTGTACGTAGGGAAAACATTGCCAGGGAACACTTCAGTCAGAATCAAATACCATTCATTGTAGTCTGTATCCATTCTGTATCTGTAGTCACTCCCATTCTGCAGTAAGCTCGAGTTTGAGTAATAACTGACCACTACTGGGCAGTTACTACGATCAAGGAGATTAAACTGAAGTAATAAATATCAATCCGACAGGACTCAACATTGTTCTGACATACCTCCACATCACGCCTATGTTGTCCCTTGTGGGGATCATTGCTCTGACATACCTACACATCACGGATATATCCCTTGTGAGGTAGACAGGGCGTAAGGGGCAGTACAAGAGGCACAGAATATATAATAGTACTCAAGAGGGTTGACTTTCTCTGCAAGAGTAGACTGACAAATCATTTCAGAAAAGATTAGTTTAAATTGTACATACATACATACACATATCTCGCCTATATCCCTTGCTGGTTAGGCAGAGCATAAAATATAAATTGCTGCTGCAAAATCTAGCCATTCACCTACACGACGTCTGGCAAAAGTTTGCGAGTCATTCAGAAGACTGTATCTCCATAGCGACAGGTTGTCAGCCTGTCGCCTTAAATTGCAATATAGTACACCAACTCTCAAATTCCTTCGTCGCTTCTTACGACACTCACGGGAAATATATGGGATGATGCTATTGTAATCCGGCACCACACAGCTACAATCTGCTACTCATAGCTGGTAAATATCAGGCGGGTATGTTGTTCTAATTATCGGTTGTTGTTTGTCACGAGCTGTTCTAATGTCACTTCCCAAACAACTTTTATGGCACAATTTATGGATCTGTTACATCGTTGTGTAGATTTTAACATGGCATATTAATGACGAACATAAAAGGCAAAAACTACCAACAGCTTTGTCAAATTCCGAGAAGCCAACAGATTTGCATAAACATGTAAAAATAGTAAAAAGGAACGGTGGTTTTAAGAGACCAGCGGTCGAATTATGTTAATTTGCAAATAGTTAATGCGATGCGAAATAGTTTAGGATAATTTGTACAAGTTCGGAATGTGTTTGTGAGAATCCGTAGAGAGGAAATTTCCAGGAGCCGTATTTTTGAATCAATTAAAGCCCAAAGGAATCACGCTACCGACACGAGACAACTTTCAAAGTCCTAAAAATTTAAAGTAGTCACAGGCCCCATGTATCGACCAGGTGACCCACAGAACAGAAAAAGACTGCCAGACTCACAGCATCACAGCTTATTAAACTTAAATCCTATTGATATTCGTGGACGGATTCGTGTCGAAGAGCGTGTGATACCAATGTTCGCATGCTGAAGATATCTCCTAAATCAAAAATACGTCTCCACCACAGACCGCACGGCAGCAAATGCAGCAATGTAGCTAATAGCTGTTACGTTGGCGACTCCATGGCAACAAACGATACTTTCCCAGGTATAGAAAGTCAAACATTAGGAATCGCCCATTGAGGCAACGTTGTTATTAGATCGATGTCGCCGGCGCCGGAAAGCATGGATAAACATTGGCATACGAGAATGCGGATATTCATTCATGTGTCGATGGACTACCTGGTGAATTCTGGCGTCAGAGGTTTTAAATAATTCGGATTTATGTTCCTCCATATCCATAACCTCTTTCACCAGTTCACCAGAGTGTAGTCATGAAAAAAAACATCGTCATCATTGTCATCAGTAATATAAATCTTATCGGATTCTTTCATTTATTTGGGTAGTACCTATTTATAACTTTTGGAAAGGTTGCTATGGATCGAGATAAGTTAGAAGAAGTATGAATGGGGAAGTAGCTGTTCAATAAAGGTTATTAGTAATAATAATAGGGAGTACCTAATTACGCACGCCTCTGACAAATCTAATTCGGAGGTGTTTTCATTGCTCTTTAGGTTTGCATCTTTTTAGTTTTCTTTCCTCCGAAAACAGACGGATTGGTTGTATGAATGGATGGCGCTTTTGAGAATGTTTGTCGAGGAACCCAATTCCATCGTCCATTGTTCTGAATGACCGATGAAGAGTCGGAAAATATGCGAGACAATTTCATGGAATCAAATATTTGCTCTGTAAGGAAGTGGTATGGTCTGTTCAACCAGAATTGAGGCAAGCAACGGTATTAGTTCAAAAGACTGACAAGGAATTTATAGAACCCGAAAGCACCGACATCGAAATGAGGCAGCGGAATGTTATATTACCTACTTTGAGTATATTCACTACATCGAAATGATTCGAAATCAATCCCAAAACGACAAACACTACCGAATTGCGCATAACCAACGCAAAATGGAACAGCGCGACCGGCTTCCACGTTATCGCGGCAAACTTTACAGGTGGCTCGCATACCAGAACGCTTACGATACTCGCAAACACTGCCTTACCTACCCACAGCGAGATATTGCAAAGCAACAAGGTACATATTGCTGTAAATGTTAGCCGAGAACGCTTATCGCCCACGCCCAAACGCGTCGTCAACTATTTATTCAAAATCAAGGATTGTGCCCGCTCGCCGTCGACCTCCATTTATGGTCAACGAAATTTCGAACCATTCTTGGCACCAATTCCAATGGAGTAGCCCACGCGGTTTTTTAAGTTACGATGTCGTCTATGAATTTGTTATTTGATTCGGATGCGAAAGCAGTTTTTACGCAAACTGTGTTTGCTTTATTTGCTGTTGCGTCTATTTATACTTAAATGTCTTGTTTGGGTTTCACGCTATTAGCATTCTTTCTTGATACTGTGATAATTGACGTCACTTTCTGTTGAACTTGCGGTATTGCAAAAACCTACTAATCTGATTTCTGGCAACGTAAGTTTACCTACTAAATAAAATTTTACCTAAAGTACTTTGGATAGGTACACTTATAATGTATAAAAACATGTTCTAATTCTAAGCTAAGTTTTAACAATAACACAAGTCGAAGATATGATCGTCAAACAGACCACTCGCTACAATCGCGGCCGTATGGCGCTCCCTTTCCACATGGTGGTAAACTCAAGAGTGATCTTCTCGCCTAGAACATATACATCTCAGTAGCTATCAGTTTAAAATCTGCATTTACGACATTTACAAGCACGTTATCGAGGCCATTTGAACCAAAAACTAGTTTTCATAAACTATGTATTAATTACTTTTTCCTGTCCTATTAATTGTCTTATCATTTATAATTTGTACTGTCAAATGTAAAACTATTTTGCTATTAAACAGCATATTTTAATGGCAGCATTACCGCAATTTTAATACGCCTATGTAGATGATAGTATGGAATTTTATGATCTACCAATTTTGTGGTCTTCTATGGATATACTTAGTATAGTGGAAAACGAATGCTACAATAACAATATTTTTCAAAAAGAAAGAAGAATCAAGTTACCTAAAAGAAGACCCTAGATATACTAGTAGAGTGACTGAAGCAAATAATTTTAAGATTACAAAATAGTACGTATATTTTTTAACCTTGTTTGGCGAACCGTTCTTAGCTATGTATGGGCATAGGTGAAGAACCTAACTACAACCTTTGTAAAACAGTACGGTTCCGAATGGGTAAACCCGCTGTAAAGGCAAGGAAGATTGTTGTTTCTCTCTGTCACGTGCTACATGACCCTATGAACCCCAGTGGATGCTAGTGGCGAGATTTAGAACTGCCTTTTCAGGTACTTGTGGGACAACTACCGTTTGAGTATGTAATCTTGGACCACACTTGTAAGAGAAGACAGTCAATCGGATGGTCTGGTCCGTCCATAATGTCATCCACATATGCAAACTTGGAACAGTCTTACACAGTGATCAAATAGCAAAGTTTCATTTTATTGACATGATTCAAACCCAGGACCATATTTCCGAGATTCGGTCCACTATGCCCAACACGTAGGCAGTATGACGGCATAGCAGATAACTGTGGAATGCGAAGTTGATTAGAAACGAGACCAGCAGTTATCGCAGGACAGATAATTTTGAGCTGGCGTGATTTTAAATCATATTTTAATGTGTGCTACTTGTTATGAACATGAAGACAATCACAGTGCATAATCCTTCTTCTTCTTCTTTTCGGGTCAATGGCAGAGACCCCCTTCGGCTGCATTACAGTCATTGTGCCCAGAAAGTGGCTACGTCAATAGCACTATACCTATAGGTGTCCCTCTGTGTGGAAACGGTAGGAGAGGTAGGGCATGACATAATCCTAATAAGGACACAGGGCTGTATGTAGCTTAGTTCAGTTTCTACGCTGAACTAGTGAAGGCATTCATGAGACCGATGCCTCATAGATTCGCACCAGTAGTCCGTATGGACGTAGTTTCAAATTCACTCAAGGGCTGATTTGATATGTAAAGCAGAAATACCTATCGCACAAAGAGCACCTAGACCTTAACATCATTCAAATACCTCGGAAACTGAACAAGGGAAACGCACTACCATGTTGCCACAATGGCAGAAATCGCATTATTCTATAATGTGGTTCGTTTATTAATCAAATTTTAAATGCCTAACAGGATCGTATATTGCCGTGTTAGGAGTTAGTAGTTCATTACCGCACTCAAGCGGAACGATAAATTCTTCTTGGGTGTCATCCTAATACATAAGCCCATATTTGTCATCCAATGTCTTTCTGATTCCAATGAATTCCAAATTAGATGCAAGTTCACGATCACGATTTAATCTATACGCCACAAATGAATACGTATGGAGTCACGTGCGTCATATTTTATCATTTATTTCCAACGAGAGCCTTCGTCTCGGCATTCCTTCGAAGCCATCAAGACTAGTCCGGCAAGTTCAAGAGCAGGCGACGAATTCCTTTGAGTTATCGTACGAATCGTCAAATGTTATTAGCATAGTAATGAAAATAAATCGGCGTTTCTGTAGACGAGACTCGCGCCTGCGTATAAAACCACCAAGGACATCTTTATC
Source organism: Phthorimaea operculella (assembly GCA_024500475.1). NCBI lineage: Eukaryota > Metazoa > Arthropoda > Insecta > Lepidoptera > Gelechiidae > Phthorimaea > Phthorimaea operculella. The sequence continues at coordinate 3,162,773 of JANFCV010000053.1, read as the reverse complement.
TGAGAGCCGTGGAATGCGTAGAGTAAACAGTATTGTACGCTGTTTCGCGTTGGGTGCGCACGCGCAGGCCTGCGCCGCGACTTATGTTTTCGACATTTGCTAGCCACTCCTGTATTTGAGACTGTAGTTTAAGATTTTTGTTCAGAATTCATTTTTTGCATTTAAAGCCAGATAAGTGAGAATCCAGTTTGTTACTTAGTTCATGAATGTACCTTGCTAGTAGAATTTTACTATCCAAGTATTATAGCCGAGGATCAAATTCATATATAAACAAACTATTACTTAGTAGCAACTAGTTTATGAGTAGGTGTCTACTAGTAGTACGAGGCAAGAAGGTCAACGGTTGAACAAGTGTTCCCGTTCAAAGCACAAAATATTTAGTAGTTTAGCACCCACAGGATACCGAGGAAACAAAGTAGAATGGGCATTTCACCAGCCCCTTGGCGTCTACCGTCACGGTCGAGGGCCCGCGTACTGCGTGGGAAGCCTCGCTAAGATGCTTTACACATACTTGGGTTACACAATCACAATCCCAAGAGTTCTTAGGAACGGTGAAAAATATGCACCATTTGTAAACCAAGACTCGCACGTGTAATTTAAATATCCAATGAATACCAAAGAATCCTGAGTATGTGCAAATAATTACTCCATTGTTTCTTGTTGATCCAAGTGTTAATTTACCAACAATTATTAAAGCTATTATTCTATTCGCCGGTCATAATAACATGTAAATTCTAACATTCCATCGCCGGCATCCTCGTTTCCCTGTACTTTGTGGATTTCACTTGTAACATGGAATTATGCGGTACGTTGCAACGGAACGCAACACTCTGGTATGCGAGTCAAACAATGTACCGCCAGTGAAACTGCATTCAACCGATACGTAATGTGCCGACAAACACCGGTATAAGTTCCCACTCGCTATTTAATCGACGCTATCATTGTCTTCCCCGCTTCCTTGCTTCAACAATGAAAGGTTTTTCATCGATATACAATGCGTAGCTGTCGAACGCCTCTGTGTAGTTAACCTTTTTCTGTCGCCTGTTGCTCCGTGAGCCTGACACTTCCATCGTGAGATCTGCAAAACCGCAAAATGCCTATTCGCACGCAACCACACCTCGTTACATACAAGCCACTCATTACTGGAGGTGTAGTCAGCCTCTGAAGACACTAAAGATCTCTATCTTGTTAAAATGACCATGTATCGGAATCCAAGGGTAAATATTTCGTTATGCGACGATCTTTCCATCTCGGAATGGGAGGTATAAAACCAGCTCTAACTCGACGACATTCTTGCGGCGGGTAAATAATTGCATTCTGCTGGAAGCACGCGGGCCATAAGAGTCATAACTGACGTGAGGATACATTTTTCATAGTGGAACGTTTAAGCTCCACGTAGGTATAAGGTTAATATGCGCCGAGACGTGGCAGAGTTATTTTTAGCATTAATAAATTGGCTTAGTGGCTCGGTTTATTGTGTGTGGTTCGCAAGTAGAATGACGACGGGTGACGGGTGACATCCGTACTGCTCTACACTTCTAGGTCAATTTTGGCCTGTCGTTGCTCTTTGAACGTCTACTTAGCATTCGTTTCAAAACAATGCGGTGCGAAGTTCTCTTCACACGTACTTCTTTCGCCTCTTGAACACATTAATCATAGGAAAAAATCTATAGACACTCCTCTACATTCGAGGCTGTGTTATGGCAACTTTCTTTTAAAACGAGACTTGACTTTTAAAGGTGTATTCAAGTTCATGGTTGCCGTGGCGCTAAAACCGCTAAGTGGATATCTGAGTATCGCATACCGTCGTATACCGATATCGGTATCGGGGAATGCCGTTGCCAAAAGGTTCAATAAAAAATACCACTTTATGTTTCCTGTGTCAGCGGACCATTTTATTGTGGTGTCAATGCACTGCAGCCAAATACTCTTCGAAGTGCGTTCTCAAGTTTAATCAATTTAATCTGTACTTGTTTTTTTATTATTCTCTCCCGTTATGCTCCCGTTTGGCTATTTACAGTTTCCAGTAAGTCAGGTATTATCAATAGACACTGATACTCCAGTTTCAGCAACTATTGTGCTTATTTTGTTGGAAGCGGATATAAGTACGAAAATTGTAAACAAATCATATAGACATTTTGGGTTTACTTCATCCAAAATGTTCATTCACTGATTTTACTCATCGACACAGGACGTTACTCATTCCCTTCCGACTGTCATAAAATGACGAATTGCCTGGCGAGGAGGTAATGCACTTTGCATTTTTAACTGTAACTATGCATTTTTAACTGCAGGTGTTCTGCGAAGTTTTAAGGTCAACTTTTTAAGACAATGATGCAGGTGTCGTTAAGTATGGTAAATAGATACAACTAGAGACATGATCGGTATTTAATAGGGATGTGTGGAGCACCTGCAGTGGTGGTGCTAGCGAGGGGTGTGGTGCGCGGGGAGGGAGCTGCGCCGCTTTAGAAAGGCGCGACCATCGCCTCAGGCACAGGCCGCATTCTACGGGCTGTCATTCACGCCGCGCAACTTGCCTATGCCTTGCATACCATCTCCCTACTCTCCACGCATCGCGCAGCGCACCTTACGAAACCGCCACCGACCGACCGACCGTCGCCCGCTACAACATCTCCACATGCCACATTCGTACTTAACACATAAACGCTTCATCGAATTATTTCTGCGCCAGTTCAGCGACTAACATCGCTATGAACCAGTTCCGTGGCCTCATTAGTCGCGTTCCAGCACCGCTCGCCGAATAATCAGACCCCTTACCAAAACAAGACACTGCGCACACAATGCGCATTCCGAAGGATAACAAATGATAACCATAATTTGTGTTTAGCTCATTTGTTGTCACTAAATTGTGGAATGTCGTGTGAAATCGACGTGGTTGCGCGAGTTTTGTGCCAGATGGCGGGACGGTCGCGCGAGCGATCGGTTTGTTTTTGACGATTTATTCTATTTCAGAACACTGTTTACCACTCGAAATTACAACACAAGCAAGATTATCGACTGCACTCTCGACTTTTTAGTCTGAACCGAGCGAATTCGTATAGGAAACACTTCAAATTCCATTGGAATGTAAAGTTTTGACATGGGGCTCCTACGGGTTAACACTTCTCTTCGGAAAACTTACCTGTCTCGCGGGTCGATCCACGTAGTTTTCCTGCTGTTGTGGTCGATGAAATACAGTTTTCCGTCAAAGTCCCTCGCATAATCCCATCCGTCGGGCAAGGGTATCTCACCGTTTCGTCTCCTTGGCATATTTCACTGATTAAATCCATTCAAACGAATAACGAAGCACACTCGCGAACTAGCTACACGGCCATGTTGAATACCTCATTACGAGGAGTGACGTCACGCGGGCTCGGCCAATGGCGGCGAAGGGCCCCCACGATGGAATGCGGCGCGTACGCGAGCGCGAACGGCACGGCGACTCGCACTGCCGGACCGTAGGTTGCATGCGACCGCGCGACGCGACCCCGCGTCGGTGACTGAACAGTGAGCCGCCGCCGCGCCGCGCCGCCACGTTATCACCGCACATGATAATGTTCACCAGCACCTACTGTCTAAACTGAATGCATTCCTCTCGGCCAAATGTTTACATTAGGTACACTACATACCTACGGCAGCCGCACACACCACGCACTTTGTACGGCCGGACACACTGCGAAACCGACTGCCGATATAAGCGAAAAGTAGGTAGGTGCCTTGCCTACCCATTCAATCTATTTACGATTCCGCTGTATAAATACGTACGTATAGATAGACTCGTACAGCGCGCATTCCACAGCGTAAGTATGTAGAGACGTACCTACATACAAATTACAGATACCTACTAGCGACTTATCTGACGATGTTGCTATAGCGAGACTAGCTTGGTACGTTCGCTGTAATAAAACTGTGGCAAATTGAGTTGAAATATGTAGAACTACATACTACAATACGCGCCGTTCAGGTTAATCTAGAAATCTATTCAGGCAACCTACTGATAATTGTTAGTTCACGGAAATTCTGACGCACTACGGAAAGAATCTGATCTTATTAAGAATCTTAAATGCACGTAACTATGATAAATATGTACCTACCTACCTACATAATAAAATGACAAAATAGCCACTAGTTTCGTTGTGTGTGATATAGGTATTGGGAGATAACTTTTATAAAGCACTCTTGTAAAAGTTTTCAGAACATAACAAACATGAAGTACATGAATGGAGGTGGAGGGTGACGCAAAAACCATCGGAATTTCACCTCATGTACAGAACATGGAGAAATTATGTCATATGTTTAAGTAATGTATGACGAAATCAATTTGCATCACTACCATTAATGGAACCTTCATGATGCAATAACTGCTAGAAAAGTGCCCTCCGAAGCAAGTCTTTCATACGGGCAATGCATTAGCCCTGATTCAGTCTGAACTGTCCTAACCAAACCTAACTGTCGTTACTCAAAGTGCATGACAAGTGACAACGTCAGAGGCCTCTTAGTTCATCATCATCTTCCTTGAACTGCTTGAAGATCTGAGCAGCGCAAGCCTTGAGGTTGGGTTGGACTGCAGATGAACATGTCGTTAAGACAAAGCTCATGACCAACCGTCTTGTTTTACGAAACACCCTGAGTGGACTAGGGGTGGCAGTATTCTTAGCCGCTACCGCACGAAAAAGTCAGAGGTCTATTCGTTACCTACTACTAGAAATAGGTGGTTTAAAAACTTTGGTTGAACCAGGGTTCATCGGGTTATTCGTCGACGCTACACGACAAGATGTACCTAAACATGAAGAGAAAACATGCAAGATATCTACAGCAGATTTATAGTAATCAGATGTTTGAAGCATTTTTGATCAATTTCTTATAAATATTTTCGAGCATGTACAAAGCAATCTTTTGAAGATATCGAAGCAAGAAAGCAAATTACACACAGAGCAAAGGTATACCTACAATTTAAGTAAAATAGGTGGCACGAGTAGGAATACCTATATACCGTGTGGTGCCGGCATAGAATAGCATCGACTAAGAAGCGACTACAGAGTGGGCAATGAATGACTCTAGTTAAAAAAATCCAGGACAATCAATTTAACAACATTACTTTGTTTGGGCTCTTAGGTAGACGAACATACTAAAATACCTCGCCATTGGAGTGGTGAAGGATGTGGGGGAAGCACAAAGAAGGTCAGAATTTTAGTGATCGAATTATATCTCGAAAACGATACCTTGTACAAAATGTATTAAACACTAGATAGACAATGAAAGCTAATAAAATACTCTACATATTTAGTCTTGGCAGATTTTACCAACTCCCATTTTTGAGTTTCCAAAAATTTTAGAGCTCATAGCTGGACAACGATTAGGAATAGGAAAAAACTGTCAAGACTAAACATGTAGAGAATTTTATAAGATTTCATTGTCTAGTACAATGAAAGGTTCAACCCAACGTTTCCGAGATATAAACAGAAAATAAAAAAATAGACCTTCTTTGTGTTTCGTCCACGGCGCCCAGCCTCGGAGAGGTGAGGTATTTTAGTATGATTGTCTTCCTAAGAGCCCAAACAAAATTTCGTCGTAAAATTGATGGTCCAGGATTTTCCAACCAGGAGCCCTAATAACCACTCATTGACCACTCTAATAATCGCTTCGCTCGAGATTTGAGAGTAGATGTTTAGATATTGCAATTTTAGGCGACAGACTGACAACTAGTTGTATCAATGGTGATACACAGACTTTTAAATGACTCTCAAACTTTTTTCAGACATGCAGGTGTAGATGGCCGTTTTTGCAAATTTGCAGCCATTTGCGACCTGTCTAACCCGCAAGGGATATCGGCGTGATATATGTATATGTACAGTACCTATCTAAAAACAGCCTCAATTGAAATAGTTAAAAGATTGTCTTGTCGCTTATTGATCGACTGCACATGCATACATGATGCACACGCCTTTATCCCTTACGGGGTAGGCAAAGTGTATGCGGCCATAAAAATACTATCGTTAGCGCCTCAGCTGACAAATAATAATTGGGATGGGAGCCGCTTTAGAAATATTGGGTGTGTGTGTGTGACTTTAAGGACAACTTATTAGCCTGTAACCTAAAATTGTAATACGTAGCATGAAACCCTCGAGAAACTTAGACGCATCTTGAGGCACAAGCCCCACAGAGTAGATGTGAGACGTAAGACGTGCGACAGCGCAACGCTTGAAACAGTTTCCTTATAAAATAATTATATGAAAAAGAAAAGAGAAATCTACACACGTCGCATCGATGACGAAAATCATCGATGATGAAAGTGTTTTTACTCTGTAGACGATTATTTGTTAGGATAATACTTTGAATAGCTGACTACTCTCCAATTTTCTTAATTTTAATATTTAATTTAAATAGATTATCAGATTTTATTTATTGTTACGGCATGAAAATGGAAAATGTTTTTATTATTTTAAATGTTTCTGATTACCTATATATGATTTTAATTTTTATGACATTGTTTTAAAAAATTTAATTATTAACAATTGTAATTTAATAATATTAGACATTTTAGTTGCTTTATGTTATGATCTATTTTTATTGTGATATATTTTAGTCAAATTTTCTATACAATGTAAATTAATTTGAAATAAACGAACTTGAACTTGAACTTGACGGCCGTCGATCTTATTTCTTACGTCTTACGTTTACTCTGTGAAGCTTGCGCCTCGGACATCGCACCCGCGGACAAGGAATAGTGCGATGCTATTCTAAGTCGGCATACGGCAAACCAGCAACACAAGTGATTTTACATAAAGGGAAACTAAAAAACTAGGATAATCGAATGTTAGGTGTACCACCAGGCACACCACTAGGGGCCCAACTAAACCATAGGATATACAGATATGACTTCAAAGCAAAAGTTGAACAACTTTTGCTTTGAAGCTTAGCATAGCTTGATGGGACGTTTCTACAAAAATAAGTGAAATCCCATTAAAACATTATGTAAAACACTAGCCAAGTCTTGAAGGTGATGCTTGTTTATCTCTAAAAAGAAATGGAATCTAGACAAAGTCATGCCAAGTTATAACTATGACAGGCCGTTGAGCATTCTTTATACCTACGTTTTTACGATGGCAGAATCAGGTTTTTGGCCAAAAGCCGGCATATGGCAAAATCGTAGACTTCGTTCGGCCATCGTCCTAAGCTGATCCAGGTTTTTGGCCAAAATCCTAGGTATTTGACCAAAATCCTAGGTTTTTGGCCGAAATCCTAGATTTGTTTAGTATTGTGGCTTTTTTTGCATTTCGGGGGAACTAGAAGTGAAAAGGAACATTATGCACCTCCCTCTGATCTGATTAGGGTAGCGTTGGACACCCTAAAGGGCGGGGAGTAACATCAGACAACCTGAACAGCAGGATTGCCTCAGATGCCCTGGATAAAGTTAAGCCGTCGGTCCCGATTGCTCTCTATGATCACTTAGACGGCAGTCGTTACACAACCATGTCAGAGGCATGCTACTTACAGTAGGCGGTTCAAAATGCTACTTACAGTAGGCGGTTCAAAAACTCCGACACCAGGGTTCATCGGGTCGTTAGGCGACTTGGTGTACCACTCGAAGAAGAAAAAGTTGCCACAAAATGCAAAAAAAGTCATAATACTAAACAAATCTAGGTTTTCGGCCAAAAACCTAGGATTTTGGCCAAAAACCTGGATCAGCTTAGGACGATGGCCGAACGAAGTCTACGATTCTGCCATATGCCGGCTTTTGGCCAAAAACCTAGGTTTTTGGCCAAAAACCTGATTCTGCCATCGTACTGCGACATATCCACAAAACGTAGGTATAAAGAATGCTCAACGGCCTGTCATATCATAGGTATAACTTGGCATGACTTTGTCTAGATTTCATTTCTTTTTTTTAGAGATAAACAAGCAGCACCATCGAGAGTTGGCTAGTTTTTTACAGAATGTTTTAGTGCGATTATATTTACTAATAAAAACCGGTCAAGAGCGTGTCAGATACGCTCACAAATAGGGTTTCGTAGTCCACGTTTAAATTACTTTAAATAATATTATTAGGGTTTTCAGCACTAGAAGGTAGATGCTGGTTTGTTTGCAGATGTATTGTGACCAACCGAAAATTGAAAAACTTTTATACCTATTTCTGAAAACTTTAGTGGTACCTACAGTATCCATTATAGTTTTCATGGTAATTTCGAGTTCAGAATGTTAGTCCATATTTTATTCAGTTGGAACAAATTATGGCTCAAAAACGCCCCGTACCTATACCTATTTTTTTTAGTGTCTCTTGGTAGGTACAGTTTCGACCTCAGAGCCATCAAACCTATACCACAGAATAATACATAATAGTACCTACAGTGCCTATAGGTACCTGACTATTTGGTGGGGAGCGAGAGAGCTCAATCGGAAGTGTTTGTGTGATTGTTCTAAAAAACAGCCCTTGTGGCGCGACTGGGCAAGCTAGGAGTTGCTCTGGGAAGAACGGATCCGACAGAGGACTAGGGGGCTATATGTACCTATCTAGAGATAAAAAGATATAATAAAAATGGCGTCGCGGAGAACTGAGGCAGTGTGTAGAGGCCCATTCAAAATAGTGCTGCCGAACGACTCTACCTCTACAAAACAGAGGTATTCCACACACCACGAAGCCCTGAATATGAAGTTAGGAAGGTATTCTAAGAAATAGCGTATAGCAACTATTATGCATCCATGCATCTCCAAAGCAAAAAATAAAAGGAATGATTGCTTGTAGTTGAAGTTTTTTATGACAAAAACTTACCTAACAGCAGCAACATGTTGCGTCGGTTAATGTAAGCCACGCCTTCCAATCCAAGTGCCTTTTCTTAGGATTTTTCAAACAAAATTATTTATTTCAATGTCTTTGAAGTCAATCAAAACTTTTCTGTAACCAACCTTTACGTCAAAAAGACGAAGACTGGTCGTTACATCGAGAAAAAATATATCAATAGCCATTAAGTTTTATTTTTTATTTAATTTTTTACATTTATATGGCTTTCTGACGATATTTTTTTGATAAAAACGGCCAATGATTTCAAAATAAATATTTAATTTCAAGCAAAAACCTCTTTATTTCAAACTTTTTGGAGAAAAGAAAAAGAAAACGAACGGCCCAAAATTTGACACAACGAAGCTGCGTTCATGTAGCTTGCTTGTGAGAAATAAAGTGGTAATACACAAACGCTAGTATCACGAGGTAGTGTGGTAGTGTTTACGGCTTACTTGAAATAGCGGCGGTGTAGTCAAACAAAGTTGAAAATTCTTTATAGCTACGTGAACAACAGTCATGTCATGTTGGCGAATTTTGTCAACACGTAGACCTCCGCAATAAAACCCAAGTTTTTCCAATTTTCCGAGTTTTATTTCGTGTATTAACTTGTGACTAATAAATCAACGATGCATACGAGTGATAGCGAAGACTTTGAGAGTGCAGACGAGGGGCACGGCAGCGTCGAAAAAAAGGAGAGAAAGAAGAGGAATTCTTCCTCGAACTACAGTGACAATGCTTTAGAAACTGTTGCCGAGTCGAAAGTGTCTTCTACTAGTGTAGAAAGTAAGAAGAAAGTAGAGGAAAATGTGGTAAGAACATTTTTTACAAAGATACAGACACAGTCCAACTGGTCTCTTGTATGGTCCGGTTGATTCTACGCATTATTTGCGCCTAATTAACATTTTCTGTACATGCTCGACTTATTTTTGAATCATTCTTATAATAATATACCACAAAGTCTCATGAAAGTTCATTGTATCTAACGTAATACTTACTTCTTTCTAAAAAATTAAAACAAATTAAATCTTAGCATTTTAGGAACTCAACAATAACTTCTTCTGCCATAATAACAACTCCCAATGTAAATTGTGCTCAAATTCCTTTAATTAATACCATAAAAATACAAATTCTAAACTATCTATCCCTGTATTTATTTAAAATTCTTAATTGCAGTAAATTACATCATAATTTTTATATTTTTTTTTCAAATTTCCCAAAGAGGATGCATCTTCTTGATCATTGTATCAGATGCAATATTGCAGAGATTTTGTCCCCAGTGAATAACCACCTTAATTAGAAATTCCTCTTTCAGAAGCAGGCTGACGGCTGGGATGACTTTGATATTGATGAAGATGAACCAGTGGTTCAACCAGGCACTACAACCGGTGCTACAAAGAAACCAAGCTCAAATCCAGACAAACCAAGCTCAAATCCAGAAAAAACAAGCAAATCCACAGATGAAAACACACAAGATGCGGGATGGGATGATTTTGGAGACTGGGGCGATGATGAGAATGCAGTTATTCATCGGGTAAATTGTTTGACTATTTGTGCTAAAGCCATCCAGCCATGACAACAATATAATAGGAGGCTCAAATAGGTCGTCATGACTGGGTGGCTCTGTATGGCAGATCTTGCTTTAAATTTTTGATAGCCACTATTTTCCTAGGTAATTAATTTTATTTGTGAGCTCTTAGTTGGGCCTAGCTAATTATGTATATATGCCACTAACCATAAGGAGAGGTTAGGAACAAAAGCTGTATTTTTTCTGTGTTGCACCTAGTAAATTATACCTTTGGCATCTAGCACAAGGTACATATCACAATGTTTCAAAAAAGTAAAATGATACCTTTTGTTCCTAAGATCTGATTGGTTACTATGATTAGCTGCTGTTTTAAATCCTGAATATATGAAACCCATTTTCTTGTTATTGTATGTTATTATAGGTGTCCAGTTATACATCCTTTTAGGACATAAACAAACCACTAGAAAAATAACTTCAAGGCCCCTGGTAAACTTGCAAAAATTTAAGACGGAGGCAAGATTTGAACCTCTTCTTCAGCATCTGTACTCCCTAATCTAACACAAAAAGTGTTTTAAAATTTGGTATTCAATCTTTTCCAGGACCAACCCCGCCCATCAAACCACGACAACAACCTAAAGCAGATGACCGACAAGCTGGCATCAATGAACACCGGTCCAGCAGCTAGTAGTTGGGGCTGGGGGTGGGGGGTGGATTCTATACTTAGTACCGCTTCAGCTGGACTTAATACGGCCACCGCTGGGCTTACTACACTGACTCATCAGATCAATCAGGTAGTTATTCCACGAAGACAGGTATTTCTGATGCTAGTAGTTGGGGATGGGGGTGGGGGGTGGACTCTATACTCAGTACCGCTTCAGCTGGACTTAATACGGCCACTGCTGGGCTTACCACACTGACTCATCAGATCAATCAGGTACTTATAAGAAAGTGTTTCTAGCTGTTTACGTTTGGCCTACGCCGCAAGGGATAAAGGTGTGATGTATTTATGAATTCCAAAAAACCAGAAATTCTGACTGAAAAACTGCTTTGGGGGTGGGGCGTGGATTCTATTCTCAGGACAGACAGAGAGAAAATGGTATGATAAATATAAGATTTACACAGTACATTTATTTTTTATTTTTTGCTGACTCTTAGAACTCCATATGTTCTTATATTTCCAAAAGATAACCCCATAACCCCACGACTGCGGTTGCGGCGTCAGAGTGAATGAGAATGGCCACCACGGCTTATCATGTCGCAGAAGTGCTGGCCGTATCTCCCGCCACGCCGCTCTCAATGATGTCATCTCTAATCCCATGGCAGCAAGGGCGATGCCTAGTTTGGGACGTCACGTGTGTAGACACGTTGGCCCCCTCTCACGTACAGGCAGCTAGAACTCGAGCGGGCACCGCGGTGGCAAATGCCGAGGCTCAAAAAGTTCGTAAATACGAGCAAATATGGGACACATACTTTTTCTGGCCTATTGGGTTTGAGACCTTGGGTATTTGGGGCCCTGAGGCCAAGAAAGTTATTTCCGAGCTCTCAATGCGTCTCTACAAGACATCCGGAGACCGCAGAGCTGGCAGCTTCCTTGCCCAGCGTATTAGCCTGGCTATACAAAGGGGAAATGCTGCCAGCATGCTGGGTACGATGACTGGTGGGGATGTATTGGGGGGCTTATTTTAGTTCTTAGTTTATTTTTAGTTAAGTTTTTGTAAATAATGTAAATATTTTTAATGTTTGTAAATATTAATAAATAATTTTTACACCGAAAGATAACAGACAGAAAGTAGCTCATTTAGAGTTACAATTTTGTCTTTTTTATTTTGCCAATTTAAGAAAGTGATAGAACACTTACAGTCAGGACAACATTTATGGAATTCAACCTTGAATTCAACTGATCTGCGCTATCTATTTACTTTACATGGTTATCCAAAAACTCAATTTCCTTTTCCAGGGCATTACAACAGTCCTAGAGACAGGCATTGGCGCGCCAGTCCCTGAAGAACTGGCCAGGATGGCAAAAGAAAAGGAGAAAGAGAGTGAATCGAAGGAAAAGACTCCAGACCAGGATAAACCAGAGACAAAAGAAGATGGAACAGGAGATGGAGCTTTTGATCCATTCGGGAGTATACTCAAGTTTGTTGGTACAACAGGTATGGGCCTTTGTTTTTAGTATAAAATTTATATTTATCCAAATGTATTCAGTATTATTGAAGGACCAAGGTAGTGACTATCGAACTGTTTGTTCGCTGTAAGAAGAAGAAGAAACAATTTAACAAATTATTTTTGGTGCTTCTAAAATGCTATAATTTTAATTTGAAGAATGAATGAGGTCCTATGAAGATGAACACTTTTTGTTCTCCATACAAGTTGTGGAAAATATGAAGAAAACTAAATATTTCTGCTCTTTTGCACAAATATGCAACTTTGCACTTCTGTAAAGAGTCATCTGTTTGCCATATTCGTTTAGTTAAATCTTCTAAGAAGTTGAATGAGCTTGTTTGATCAATCTTCATAATATTTTCTTTCAGGATCAAAAGTAATAACTGGTGGCCTAGACACATTAGAAACCATCGGTCGTAAGACATTTGAAGTGCTTCAAGAGGGTGACCCCCACTTGGCCAAAAAACGAGCACTATTGGGTTTGGATCCTGGGACTCCAGTATTGTCACAGGTATGTTATGGGCTACATTACTGTGGGTCGTTAGCAGGTTGTCCCATTCGCAATTCGTCCCGTTCGCAACTCGTTCCGTTCGCAACTCGTCCCACCAACTTAGAACATAACACAACAGATTTTGATATAATTTGTTAAGAGTTGAACTGATTATTATCGGACTTTAGGTTATTTTATGTTGTGTTCGGGACAAGTTGCGAACGGGACGAGTTGCGTATGGGACGACCTGCTCACGACCCATTACTGTAAAAACTGACCATTGTCGTTTAGGACACCGAGTTGACTAATGACCCTATGACATGGTTGTATAACGAGGGCCTAGACTAGTAATCAATAATCATATACATATAACAACCAGGAGCGACGGCTCAAAGTGCACTCAGGGAGAAATATGTAATCGAGTGTGGGTACGTATGTATGTAGACAAAAAGTTATTTTTGATGGGCTACAGCCCAAACGCAAATCTTGAAATATAAGGTGTCAATAGTTTAGACGAGTGACACTGGCTATATTAAAATTTCATATGTTCAAGATGGCGGATTTTAATCGCAAAATACAGCCTTGAAATTGCCGCAGTCGGGTTTTTGTTTTTTAATACATCTGATTGTCATTTAAATAATTCCAGGTGCTGCGTGAAGCCAAAGCGAAAGCTGAGGAGGAAGATCAGATCAGAGAAGAAAGGAGAGAAGCAAAAGAAATCCACTATGAACGTCTCTTTGATGATTTCGAAGGTATGTTCCCAGTCTGGTCAGGACATTACGGGTTGAACCACCTGATTGTCCTAAAAGCAAGTTGGTTTTGGCACTTCAAGCCGTCGGTCCCGGTTGCTGTCTATGATCATTTAGATGGCTGTCGTTACAAAACCATGTCAGAGGCCTGCTACTTGCAGTAGGCGGTTAAAAAACTGACACCAAGATAAATCGGATCGTTAGACGATTTGGTGTCCCACTAGAAAAAGAAGAAGGTATAAATAAACATACCTTCTTTTTCAGTGAGGTATGGCATAAAAGCATAAAATTAAACATTCAGCTGATTGTTATTTAAGTTGCCATAAAAAAGTTGAAGTGCTTAATTTAGAATACGGATAATAAAGTCATTTTCAGTTTCGAGTTTCGAGAAATTAAAGAAGAATCAGATTGATTTTCCATCTTATAATATGACGTAACTTTTCACATTTCCTATTACATTTCGATAGTTTCAATAATGAAATTAGGCAAGCATCGATAGGTGCATCGATAGCTCAGTGGCAGAGTGTAGTGCTTTGACCCATGCGGCTCTGGTTCGAGCCCCGGTCGATGCATGACATTTTTTCAATTTCTAATTTTCATTTAAGAGTATAATATAGCAATAGAATAAATTGTGTTTTCCTGATGTGTTTTTTATAACCATTTTCCAGGCCTAGTACACCTAGAAGCCTTAGAGATGTTAGCAAAACAAGTGAACATGCAAATCGAAGAGAGACTACAGAGTGCCACCAGCGAAAAGAAATATGAAATGAAGGAGACATTACAACAAGTTTCTGGTAAGTAAACTAAATAAGCCTGTATATACACGCACGAGCTCATGACCACCCTAAAACTTCATACATAATGTTCCTATTACAAATTCGAAAGCAAATGTATAAGCAACTGCTTTACAGCCATTCAGCCTTTAAAAAAAATTTTCGATATCATAAAGTAAAATGTCGATGTCATAAAGTATTTTATCTACACTCAGTTCGTAATATTCGTTTTACAGAATCATAAGTACGAACGTAATGAACTGCATTACGAATATACAGCCTTTAAAAAAAAACTTTCATACTACTGGCAGCTACATAAAGTAACTCGATTTCTAGTATTTGAAAAAAAATTAAACGAATTGACCCGCGTACCAAATTGTAATCTGTTCCAATTTGACACTGGCCATCAGTAAGTCGAATGAAAAAAAAAAAACAAGTGTCACCCGCGGCGAGACGACACTTGAAATTATGAGGACTTATTTATTATTAAATCTTTGCTTCAAATCATTTTTCGAATTAATATTCACCGATAAATGCTATTTAATTTTAAAAGTTGTTCAGTTTTTATGAGCCTCCATTTTAACGTTTAGTTAAAAAGTTACTTATGTACAAAAGTCGTTCAGTTGGTGGTCAGTAGTTAGGCTTGCAATCGCCATAGTGCAGTGCGGAGGTTTGAATTATTTTTCATAGTTTTTCTTGTAGAGTGTAGATAAAATAGTGTATGCAACTGCAAATAATTAGGCTTTAGAATGCTCGTGTCAAGCTATTATCACACTCGGCTGCGCCTCATGTGATAAACAGACACTCTCATCCTAAAGCCTCTCATTATTAGGCAGTTGCATAAACTACTATTATCTACACTCAGTTCGTAATATTCGTTTTACAGAATTAGTCCGAGTTCTTAATTGGCAGTTTGTATGGAGGTATGGTCCCATCTGGCAGAAATCATGAAACTTGGCATGTGTGTAGCTTACATGTGTAAGCTTCAGGAAAAGAAGGGAAGCAAGTTGGACCCCCCCTGCTTCCCCCCTTTACCCCCCCTTTTATGTCCCAAATTTCAGTTATCTTTATTTTTCCCGGAAACGATTAAAGATAGGAGAAATTTGTCAAGGTAAGAAATATTCCTTATAAAATTGTCTACAAAATTGTTTTTTGGTCGATGTTAATAGGACTTATACTTTTCGAGTTATGCTTCTGGGAACCCCATCATTTTTTTGAAGGTGACTTCCAGCTCTGAATTAGCCATAACTACCATGTGATAGAATATTCTTTCAAACTTGCTATTGGCTTTTGTTAGTTAGGTAGTCTTCAAAGGAAATCCGCAGAGACAACACTTCAATCACGCCTGTGGGGGTGGGGGGAGGGAGGCAAAGTTTATTTTTTCCGAGCTGAACTTGAGGACTTCTGACTCCTTAAGTAAATGTGACACGAGAAATTGAGTATCATTTTCGAATAAACCAAGGACGGAGTATTCATTTCTGGGACGCTTTTTGGTACATTTCATACAAAAATATAAATATATTAAGTGAAATTGGAAAAAAATATGTTTCGTTCTCATTCAAACGCTGTTTTCTTCATGACCTTGAGACATATTTATTAAATAATAACACATACTCGAAGACATACTCACCCGAATTATAAAACCGTATTTTATTTTCGAAAATATTAGAAAATACCTAGCTTACGGAAGCCTAATTATATTTCGTCGCTCTGTTCTTCAGATATAATTCTAGTTAACCATGTAGTTTCTTCAAGCTACTGGCATTCATCGCACTTTTAGAGAAAATCGATTAAATCTATCGATTTCACTCTTTTTTTTTTTGTCTATGGCCACCCTTTCCTGTCGCCTGACAGATGGCCAAGTACTCATTCTTTAACTTGCGCGGCATGATTCGCACGTTTTTTTACAAAAAACGTAAAATAATTGATAACTTCAGTGTTTAATGATGGGAAAACTAATTATTTCCCTACTTAAATTCAGTGATACACCGGGTGAGTGATTTTATGGTTTTTATGTGTCTTGATGTGATTGATTGACTGAGGTGTTTTTCACCTGATGCACCATTTTTCCTTGACGGTGGGTCTACGACTCAATCCGCTGGAAAACCACACCATTTTTCCTTGATGGTCTCAAACCACTGGAAAGCCTGGAGGTTGACCGCGAGTCATCACGATGGCATTTTTGCATAGCAAAACATACGGTTCAAACTGGATCTATGTTATAAGTGTGCAATATATTCGCATAGGGCTTGCCCAAGCGATATATAACGTCTGGAGGTTATGCCGCGAGCTAACACGAAGACAAATGTTATATAATACAAATGGTTGCTGTCAATCTTTATTTCGTTGGTAATCAACCCCAGTCTTCCACGAAATACATCTTAGCCTAAACGATGCCCAAAAGTCATCAGTAACGTCTTGAGTTTATACCTTGACAAAATTTTATAAGAATATCTAATAAGTACCCGCTACCGATTTAAATAATCAAACAATTATTGGACACAACAGCACACAGCTCGACATAGACCTCTCTTTGTCTTATGATCTGTTTTTCACACGAACGTGTCATACCCAATGTATTCCTAAAAGTATATATAAAATTTCTACTTAGAAATAGATATGTTGACTGTTATTTGGTCGTTACTCGAACCACTAGACTATGTCACAAAGCTTACTAGCAGAAAAACAACTGTTGATTTGTGTCAAGTTATTACGCGAGAGCGTCATAATTTTCACCTATGCGATTCAATTTATTCGCATAAGGTTACTGATAGGGAATACATTTATTTTTCCTCTTATATACGGTACGCGCCCCTTTTCCTACGAAAGAAGTAACTCGAAGGCAATGCCACGAGATAATGATGTACCTACTAAAACATGGCTAAGATTCTACATATCATATCACATCACCAAGGAATATTTCATTAATTACGTAAATTTTGTATATTATACAAAAACGTATCTATTTGTGAATAACACTGTTGAAGTCATTGCTGAAACTTGCAACTAATCGCAACAGTGTGCGCAGTTTTTATACCATAGTAATACCCTAGCTTAAAATATACCCTTCAAAAATACAAGTAATTAATAATGCCAAATGCATAATATTACACGGAAAACCGCAATATAAGTCACATTCTGTAAAAAGAACGCACCAATATTAGATTTACAAATATTTTTTAAATCTACCTTTTTCGATTTACATTTTATCGAACCATGGTGCAATTGAGTAGTGAAATGTCAATTAAATTTCACGTACCTATTTGCCTACAGGTGAATTAGAAAAATATATTGGTATACAAATACCGTATTAAATACAACCAAACCAACGCATTGTGCTTACTTAACATATGGAAAAATGTTTCTTTATTGTACAAACATAAATGTTTGTACCTTGTATTTATCCTACTTTGGATACCCTGTATTTATAATACTTTTGAAAAACCAATTAACTGGTTGTGTTCTATGCAAGTTTCCGTTATTCAGGAAGATTTTAGGACGTAAGTTCTTTATAGAAAGAAAAGATTCAAGACAAGATTTTGTTTTCTTCTTTCTAGTAGATTTATATTATATTATATCATATAATGATAGACACCTGCTCGCCAAAGCTTACTTCAATACGCTTATGGTCTTACCTTAAAAAATCTTTTACAGTTTTTGATTTTTATTAAATAAAACAAAGGATAGAATGATTAGTCGATTTGACAATACCTAACTTACCCAACCATTGGTTGCCCATCCCACCTCCCATAAAAGGGGAGGGGAGGAGGGTGTACTGCCTGCAGGAATACATGTGTACCTATGTAGGTAGGTCTATACAGGCCAGATTCGTACAAATATTGCGATTGGTCTATGAAAGTCCATCATTCAGAAAGAAACGAAGTAGATAATACCTAAATAATATCCTATTATTGAAAAATACAAGTATTTTCCTACTCGGTATGTTATTATTATTAAGTATAATTAATATAAATTAATTATTACTTACAATGTGATACTTTGATTATTCCATTTCATTTCATAAATTACCACATTACGACAAGAAATATAAAACATTATATTTTGAACACTAATAAATAAACCTATTTTGGGATTCACACTTATTTACCCAAACACATACATTTAACAAAAGCACATACATTAAGTATTCAACTATTCCTTATTAGGAATTGAATATTATGATTTTTATTTGTAAAATATGTAACCTCTGTCCTAAGGTTATTTAATTTCAATTCAATTGGAATGTTATGTTACGAACACGTATTGCGAGGATAAAATTACCAAAATATTTTGGTAGTAGGATAAACATATTCTTCAGACAGAATAACTTAAATGACTTATGTCATATAGATAATTTCATGAATATTTCCTACCCTGTCGGTATAAATGAAGGGTTAAAACGAGTAACATTTATATTTTTCTATACTAAACAATAGAAGATAATAAAATTATCTTAATTGGTGAACTATTTACTTCTTTTTTGATCAAACCTATTTAAATATTAGGTGGGATCTAAAATGTTAAATCTTATTAATAACTCGTTTGTTACGTATTTTACAAATACTTTTGAATTATCTCAGGACCTAACAAGGTTGCTGTTAGATTTTATGTGGGTAAAAAAGTTGTTAATTATTAACAGTAATGTAAGGAATACTCAATTAATTCGTTCTACGTAGATCCATACATTATGCGCCACAGTAGACAAAGCGTTTTATTATAAATATTGTATTTCGTTCCAATTTCAATGAAATTACTTACGAAATCAATAATATTCTAACCAAATGTTAGATTTTACTTGACTTCGTGTAAAAAATGAAAACGAGTAAATCTTTTTTCGCAATGTTTGATAACATTGTTTCAAAATAAGTCGGTACTCCTGAAAATAGTTAAATCTTGTACTTCCGCTTTTCAACCAAGTACAAGTTGTTAAGTGATAAATAAATTTGGTCCTATTCTAGTAGACATTGTTTTAATATTTAACAAGGAAATCAAATTATTTAATTTTATTTTGTCATGATTAGAAATACATGCAGTAACCTAATCAAAACATTATGTTCACCACGTTCACCACAAGAGTATCCTTGCAATTTACAAAAATTAAAAATTACCATTAACAAAATAGAATGTGAAAAACTTCAATAGTTCAATATTATTATTATTATGACATACAAAAATAATATTGAGTTTTAGAACCAATAACAATATTGTTAGGAAGAAAATCGGTCTTCCCTCGTTCTGCAGGTACACAAAACTTTAAAATAATAAAATTGTCTGCCTATTAACAGTCTGAGTATTTTGAATTGCTTTTTATCAATAAAAGCAATGAGAAAAATATAAGTCATCAATAATAAAGTTAAATTTATTTATTGATTACTATAATAATAAAATTAAGTGTAACCACATAAACGTAAATTTTACCGTTTTATTATAAAAAAATAATTAAATCAAGTATAAACACATAAACGTAATTATATTACCGTTTTGACCAAAGTGTTGTTATTATTTGAAAGCAGACATTGATTCTTTAGGACATTAATTCTGAATGTCTGACTTTTGACTGTTTTAGTGTTTTATTATTTTATAACCAAAATCCTGCATCATTAATTCGTTTATTTTAAAGTTCTTTGAGAAAAAATAGCTTCAATAATTTAAATGCTTATTCAAAGACTATTTATTTATTCTATGTACATTGATTACAATTTAAGAATTATAATTCCTGTTTAAATAATTAAATTGGAAAATTTCGATGCTGTGTGTGTGAGTATACACGAAGTAAGCACAGTTAATTAAGTTCTTATAAAAAAATTAATAATTTACGCCTTAATTAACTTTTTTATAGCGATTATTTCCATGATAACGTGAACCATATCAATAATCAAATATTTGTGTAGTTCAAAAATTGTCCTACACGTATACGAGTTTACAGGTACACTATAATGTACCATTCAAACCGAACTTGGTGTAGTTTAGCCTGAAAAAGCTTTTGAAGCAAAACATTTTTCAGATGTGTTTATAATCTTTAATAACTTTATATTTAGTTAAGTCAACATCATCATCATCACTGCTGGCTCACAGCGCTCGATGATAATGTGAAGATTATGGTTAATATTTAATTACCAGAAATAGAAAGAAAACTATGTTTTCAGCACCTTTTTATTTCAACGCCTTAGAAATTGCTTGCAAATGTGTATGTGTAATGCTTGTATAATTTTTGACATAAGTACAAAAACAAAGATAATCAGAACTTTTATCTTAATCGGGGTTTGTGGTAAACCTATTTTAAGTAGTTAACTTAAAAATATGTTTAGAATAAAATAATTTAAAGTGAATGTACCTAATCCCTACACATAATCCAACTTATGTTTAAGGGCTATCTGTACAACTGACTAATCTTTTCTATTATAATGTGTTGTGAAATACAACACAATATCTCTGAACATCTACATGGTTAACTAGAATTATATCTGAAGAACAGAGCGACGAAATATAATATATGATCAAACGAACTTACCAAGTGAAGTTCGATCGATATTATATGAGTCGCTCTGTTCGAAGATATAATTCTAGTTAACCATGTAGTTTCTTCAAGCTACTGGCATTCATCGCACTTTTAGAGAAAATCGATTAAATCTATCGATTTCACTCTTTTTTTTTTTTTTTGTCTATGGCCACCCTTTCCTGTCGCCTGACAGATGGCCAAGTACTCATTCTTTAGAGATAGCAGTAGATCTAATCTTTTTCTATTATACAACTGGGTTTGGGTGGGAGGGACCTTATATCTTCGAACAGAGCGACTCATATAATATCGATCGAACTTCACTTGGTAAGTTCGTTTGATCATATAATATTTTTACAAAGTTATGTTTGTAGCTGGAAAAATTTCAAGTTCATAGATTTTGTATGCAAAAATAAGATTACCAACCGCAAACTTATATTTCTCAATTGTCGCTAAACCATTCCAGAAAGGGAAATGCCCTCATAGGGAATGTTGTTTATACTGAAGGGCAGTTTTTGTTGGAATAAAGAAATTGAGGATCTGGAGTACTTGATACTTGATTTTAAGGTTCCGTGGTTATTATCACTAAAACTATAAGACATTATAACGGGTTTTAACTCACGGTAGGGGTATATCGAGCACCCAATATTTCGGCGATGTTGCAATCGCCATGATCACGGGTAAACTGGAGCGGCTGCGGGTGACGGCTAAGGGCAAACATATCTGTCTACCCTCATTCTTCTGCGTTTTTTCGGAACACTTTGGTCACTATCGGAACTCACTCGAAAGTCATCTCGACAACACACACTAACGGTATCGCATGATTTTATTGCAGGTTTAGACACAAACTTATTTTTACACAAGTTTACCACTGGATTCCATGTACTTGACAATTTGAAGCCATCTTCTCTATTGAAATTTTTGTACTTGGTGATTTCAATAGCCTCGCTTACCAGTCTTGGTATGTAGTGGCGTTCGGTCGAAAGTACTTTTCGATTATGTAATTCGATCCAGTGGTTTGGACCAGACTCAAGCAGGTGTTCCGCAATGCTTCACTTTGTGCCATTGTTTTGGTCCGCTTAGTTTGACCAATGTAACAGCTACCACAACTACAGTTTATACAGACATTCTAATATCGATTTGGTGACCGTAGAAACTGCGATATCTTCAAGGAGTTTTTATCGAATACTTATCCAGTACCCGTCCGATCCTGTCTGTTACTCCCTTCACATACGGAAGAAATGCAGCACGACGCTCAACCTTGGGAATTGGTGTCCTAGTCTTGTGTTTCTGAAGCTGAATTTTGTTAGGGTAGCCATTGCTCAGTAGTACGTGTTGAACATGTTGCAGTTCCTCATGAAGGTGTTCGTTATCGCAAAGGTCATAGGCGCGATTTGTTAAGGAGGTAACCTCAGTGGTTACGTGTTGAACATGTTGCAGTTCCTCATGATTACCTCAGTGGTTACCTCCTTAACAAATCGCGCCTATGACCTTTGCGATAACGAACACCTTCATGAGGAACTGCAACATGTTCAACACGTACTACTGAGCAATGGCTACCCTAACAAAATTCAGCTTCAGAAACACAAGACTAGGACACCAATTCCCAAGGTTGAGCGTCGTGCTGCATTTCTTCCGTATGTGAAGGGAGTAACAGACAGGATCGGACGGGTACTGGATAAGTATTCGATAAAAACTGTGTTCACTCCTTTCAAGAAGATATCGCAGTTTCTACGGTCACCAAAGGATCGATTTCCATTAGAATGTCCAGGGGTGTATAAAATAGACTGTAGTTGTGGTAGCTGTTACATTGGTCAAACTAAGCGGACCATCTCCACCCGTGTCAAAGAGCACATAAAGGCAGTGAAAAACAATGAAGCACATAAGTCTGCCATTGCGGAACACCTGCTTGAGTCTGGTCCAAACCACTGGATCGAATTACATAATCCAAAAGTACTTTCGACCGAACGCCACTACATACCAAGACTGGTAAGCGAGGCTATTGAAATCACCAAGTACAAAAATTTCAATAGAGAAGATGGCTTCAAATTGTCAAGTACATGGAATCCAGTGGTAAACTTGTGTAAAAATAAGTTTGTGTCTAAACCTGCAATAAAATCATGCGATACCGTTAGTGTGTGTTGTCGAGATGACTTTCGAGTGAGTTCCGATAGTGACCAAAGTGTTCCGAAAAAACGCAGAAGAATGAGGGTAGACAGATATGTTTGCCCTTAGCCGTCACCCGCAGCCGCTCCAGTTTACCCGTGATCATGGCGATTGCAACATCGCCGAAATATTGGGTGCTCGATATACCCCTACCGTGAGTTAAAACCCGTTATAATGTCTTATAGTTTTGGAGTACTTGATGTTTAAGAAGACATTACAGTATCTCGAATAGTTTAGCTGGGCTGTTTATTGTTCCACATCAAGTACTCCAGATCTTCAATTTCTATATTCCAGCATAAACAACCCTTCAGTATAAACAACATTTCTTATGAGGGCATTTCCCTATCTGGAATGTTTTAGCGACAATTGAGAAATATAAGTTTGCGGTTGGTAATCTTATTTTTGCATACAAAATCAATGAACTTGAAATTTTTCCAGCTACAAACATAACTTTGTAAAAATATTTAGGCTTCCGTAGCTAGGTATTTTCTAATATTTTCGAAAATAAAATATGGTTTTATAATTCGGGTGAGTATGTCTTTGAGTATGTGTTATTATTTAATAAATATGTCTCAAGGTCATGAAGAAAACAGCGTTTGAATGAGAACGAAACATATTTTTTTTCCAATTTCACTTAATTTATTTATATTTTTGTATGAAATGTACCAAAAATCGTCCCAGAAATGAATACTCCGTCCTTGGTTTATTCGAAAATGATACTCAATTTCTCGTGTCACATTTACTTATGGAGTCAGAAGTCCTCAAGTTCAGCTCGGAAAAAATAAACTTTGCCTCCCTCCCCCCACCCCCACAGGCGTGATTGAAGTGTTGTCTCTGCGGATTTCCTTTGAAGACTACCTAACTAACAAAAGCCAATAGCAAGTTTGAAAGTATATTCTATCACATGGTAGTTATGGCTAATTCAGAGCTGGAAGTCACCTTCAAAAAAATGATGGGTTTCCCAGAAGCATAACTCGAAAAGTATAAGTCCTATTAACATCGACCAAAAAACAATTTTGTAGACAATTTTATAAGAAATATTTCTTACCTTGAAAAATTTCTCCTATCTTTAATCGTTTCCGAGAAAAATAAAGATAACTGAAATTTGGGACATAAAAGGGGGGGTAAAGGGGGGAAGCAGGGGGGGTCCAACTTGCTTCCCTTCTTTTCCTGAAGCTTACACATGTAAGCTACACACATGCCAAGTTTCATGATTTCTGCCAGATGGGACCATACTTCCAGGTAAGGACCCGTACTAAATCGAAAGTACGAACGTAATGAACTGCATTACGAATATACAGCCTTTAAAAAAAACTTTCATACTACTGGCAGCTACATAAAGTAACTCGATTTCTAGTATTTGAAAAAAAATTAAACGAATTGACCCGCGTACCAAATTGTAATCTGTTCCAATTTGACACTGGCCATCAGTAAGTCGAATGAAAAAAAAAAACAAGTGTCACTCGCGGCGGGACAACACTTGAAATTATGAGGACTTATTTATTATTAAATCTTTGCTTCATATCATTTTTCGAATTAAAATTCACCGATAAATGCTATTTAAATTTAAAAGTTGTTCAGTTTTTATGAGCCTCCATTTTAACGTTTAGTTAAAAAGTTACTTATGTATAAAAGTCGTTCAGTTGGTGGTTCAGTAGATAGGCTTGCAATCGCCATAGTGCAGTGCGGAGGTTTGAATTATTTTTCATAGTTTTTCTTGTAGAGTGTAGATAAAATAGTGTATGCAACTGCAAATAATTAGGCTTTAGAATGCTCGTGTCAAACTATTATCACACTCGGCTGCGCCTCGTGTGATAAACAGACACTCTCATCCTAAAGCCTCTCATTATTAGGCAGTTGCATAAACTACTATTTTTCTGACTTTATGATATCGACATTTAGCAGTAAGATAATAAAAAAAAAACAAATGTCACGACACAATCAAAGAATGGGACGACACTTGAAATTATGAGGACTTATTTATTATTAAATCTTTGCTTCAAATCATTTTCCGAATTAAAATTTACCGATTAATGCATTTTAATTTTAAAAGTTGTTCCGTTTTTATGAGCTTCCATTTTAACGTTTAGTTAAAAAGTTACTTATGTATAAAAGTCGTTCAGTTGTTGGTTCAGTAGATATGCTTGCAATCGCCATAGTGAAGTGCGGAGGTATGAATTATTTTTCATAGTTTTTCTTGTAAAGTGTAGATAAAATAGTGCTGCGCCTCGTGTGATAAACAGACACTCACATCCTAAAGCCTCTTATTATAAGGCAATTGCATAAACTACTATTATGTTATTTATTTATTTCCATACTTTATTGCACATAGTACAAAAGGCGGGCCACGCGGCAATCTCCACCGGCCAACCAAGTAAACAGAGAAATAAAATATGCGCCTCCTTGTCGCACTTGCCGATATACTGGTATGTGCGATAAGGAAACACATATTTCAAGATAGTCATGAATTCGCGGGCTCTTTGTATTTAGAAAAGGCTTCAGATGAAATCATAAAAGTAAAAGAGACAAGTAAAAGTTAAAAGCCAAAAAGTTAAAGAAACAAAAGAGATAAATTGAACAACAAAGAGAAAATAAATGTCCAAAATATTTTATCGGTTTACCCAAGAGATCTACTGAACAATTAATTTTAGGTAAATGATGGTAAATAAAACTATGTTTCTACAATATATAGATGATAAAATTGAGCCCACTCTGGTGATAATTTGGGTCAGGTTTAGGATGATAAAGTCGTAGCAATAAATACTTGACCTAAGTTATACAATTTTATTGTTCGAATATAGAGAAGAAGAAAAAATGTCACAAAGTATACTAACCTAGTATTTTTTGTTGCCCGCAATTTTTAGAACTCTGCGAAATCCCAGAAGACGAGGATGACGAAGATGAAGAAGAGGAAGACTCAAATCTCCCCAAAGACGAGCTTTTCCTCGAACACCTGCAAAAGGCAACAGAAGACCTGGGAGTCAAGTTGCAGTTCCAGGCTTTAGTCAAGTGAGTTATTTTGTTTACTTTAAAATTGACAGTTGAGCCATTTAAAGCCCGATTATAAAACTGTCAGAAGAACTATATTGGAGTGACATATTTTCTAGTATCAATCAAAATTGGTACCGAATGTCACTGGCCAATTCCGGGTTGTGATTCTTCTGATTCTTTGCTTAGCACAACTTTTCCTACCCCATGCTTATCATCTTGATTTGATATGACGTAGGTATTTCGTTGATTGGCCGTCGGACTAACAATTCAATATTTATGTAATTTTTGGTTCTATGTGTATCTATATCAGCCTATTGCTGTCCGCTGCTAAACGTAGGCCCCAGGGAACACCATAAGGCACGATCTCCCGTTTTTGCCATCCAGTCGCTACCAGCCGCCTTTTTTAAGTCATCGGTCCATCTAGCTGGAGGGCGTTCAACGCTACGCTTGCTGAGGCCTTCGGGGGCAAGAGCCCTGAGTGTGGCAGACTGTTAAGTGTGTAAGCCCCCTTCGGGGGCAAGAGCCCTGAGTGTGGCAGACTGTTAAGTGTGTAAGCCTCCTTCGGGGGCAAGAGCCCTGAGTGTGGCAGACTGTTAAGTGTGTAAGCCCCGTTCGGGGGCAAGAGCCCTGAGTGTGGCAGACTGTTAAGTGTGTAAGCCTCCTTCGGGGGCAAGAGCCCTGAGTGTGGCAGACTGTTAAGTGTGTAAGCCCCGTTCGGGGGCAAGAGCCCTGAGTGTGGCAGACTAAGTGTGTAAGCCTCCTTCGGGGGCAAGAGCCCTGAGTGTGGCAGACTATTAAGTGTGTAAGTGTGGCAGACTGTTAAGTGTGTAAGCCCCCTTCGGGGGCAAGAGCCCTGAGTGTGGCAGACTGTTAAGTGTGTAAGCCCCCTTCGGGGGCAAGAGCCCTGAGTGTGGCAGACTGTTAAGTGTGTAAGCCCCCTTCGGGGGCAAGAGCCCTGAGTGTGGCAGACTGTTAAGTGTGTAGTTTTTGTTTATTCACGTATTTTATTTCTACTTCCAGACAATACAAAGACATCCTCGACTGGCTATCCAACCCAGACTCAGACTTTACGTTGAAATCTCTTCACAAGCACGCCGTGAGCAGTTTAGCTCAAGCTACAGCGTACTCAGTCGAAATATACCACAAGGCTGGAGAAATGTTACTTGTCAAACCTAGGAGATTGACAGCAGACGAGTCTGACGCTATGACACAGTAAGTAGTTAATTATTTTTCTTTATTTTTTAATCCATACAAACTGTAACTTTGCGGGATAGATAGAACGTTAAGGACTGTAAATAACTGCCATTTACACCATGTCTGATAAAAAGTTGAGAGTCATTGAGAAGACTGTATCTCCATAGTGACAGGTTGTCAGTCTGTTGCCTAAAATTGCAATCGACTCTCAAATCCCTTAGTCGCTTCTTAGGACATTCACGGTATGGGGTGATGTTATTCTAAGCCGGCACCATAGTTAGTGTGAATAATTCGTTAAGGGGGCCTGATACCTCAAATCTTTTTTGATGCAATAATTTAGAAAAATATTTTTTCTAGTGGAAATCGTAGATTTAGATGTGGCAACATCGTTTTTCTAGTTTCTATGTGGAAGAAACCGTAAAATCTCGCAAAAATTTGAGCGATAAGTGATTGGCTGTTTCTTTCTGGTACCAAAAGGGACCAACTTTTCAAGAGAACGGGTCCTTAAGGCTCAACGTCAGAATAGTGGCGCCCCCAAACAGGAAAAAAACCTAGCTAAACACGCTGGTCACCTGAAGGCCAATGTTTGAATACCGACAATAACTAACCACAAAGAATATTGAGATGTAATAAAATAGTTAAATATTGGTATCTATGAGTCATGTAAACTAAAGATCACAGTTTTTCCAAGGTTTTACTGATTCTAAAAATTCTTCTTAGTAAGTTATTAACGTTAATTTATAATGTGGTTTCCCAATCACTTGCGTATTCAGTCAGTGAATTTTTGTCACTGAGCGGCGCTAGTGTCGCAAACGTTGAGCTTTAACAACAATTTTATTTCTTTCCAGACTAACACAAGTGCTATGCAAGCACATAGGCGAGCTGGCGAGGCTGTATACAACCAAACTGGACTCCGTGTCCACAGAGGAAACTGCCACGGAAACCAAGAACTACATCACGAATATCTTCCTGCAGGTAAAAATATTTAGCATCATCATCGTGTGGGGCAGTGGTAGTGCGACTGCCTGCGAGGCAGAAGGTTCCGGGTTCGATTCCCGGTGGTTCGCTTTACGTTGTGAATTTTATACCAGTCTAGTTAGGACATTGTAGGCTTAAACACCTGATTGCCCAAAAGCAAGATGGTTCCATGATTTGTAGGGCACGTTACGCCAGTTGCTATCTATGATTACTTAGACGGCGGTCATTATCCAACTATGTCAGAGGCCTGCTCCCAGTAGGCGGTTGAAAAAATCTGACACCAGGGTTCATAGGGTCGTTGGGTGACTCCGTGTCCCACTGGAAAAGAAAAAACTCATCATCATATCGAGAGTAAACAAAATGCACGATAAGCGCTATTGTCAAAGTTTTAAACCACTTGAAGTCACTGCGAAACGACCGCTATCTAAGTAAAACCATGGACAACAATAAATGTATACGAAACCATCTTTCTTATAGACAATTAGGTGGTGCAGCCCCCAATGTCTTAATAAAACTGGCAACAAACTGTACTGCAGTTTGGCGGTTTAATGTAATTATGCAGTTTTTGTAAAATTTTCTTAACCTTCTGCGACTGAGGTGGTAGTCCATCAGACACCGTCAAACAAATAAGTCGTTGCTAGATTGCAACAACGCGTGATGCCGCTCTGTCTCGCTCAGTACCTTCCTGAAATGGTTCGCCACAGTGGACAGTCAGGCAAATGCAGTCGCGCGATGCATACTTTTGGCGTTACGAGCTTTCGGTGTCTCACAGACGTAAGCACAGCATTAAGACCTGATTCTGATAGACGTCACCTCACAAACATTTATTTGAGTTCATAGTGTCCATCTGCCCCGATAAGAGAAAAGGCCGCTAAGTGACTTTAGCCGCCTTTTTATATTTTTGCATTATTGAAATAAGCAGAAAATTCCGCATCGACCTATCTTACCCGCGTATTTTTACGACCTTTACTTTAGGAGATACGGTTTAGCTAAAAGGCAGCTAAGTGACATTTTTACGCCCGAGTATAAACTAAAAGGCGGTTAAGTAGTTTAGCTAGACTTTAAAGTGGTTAAGGCATTTTAACGTTGTTTTTACCTCCTACAATAATTTTCCTTTTTTGTCGTATGATAAGAAAAAAGGCCGTATAGTGCACTAAATAACCTAAAAGACAGTAAAATACGTACTTAGCCCCCTTTTTCGTTAGCAGTAGTTTTGTCAGATAAATTTCTTTAATACACTATAAAGACGCTATCTTTGTTAACAAAAACTAAAAAGCAGCTATGTAAGTTTGACCGCTTTCTAGCATATTACAAATATTGGTAAACTTGACTGTCATACTAAGGTTATTAGCGGCTAAGTCTCTGTACTACATAAAAAAGCGGCTAACTGATAAAAAATCGATGTGAAGTTCGTCACTCTTAAATGAGCTTCATCGACCCTGGCAACCATATTTCGTAACTATATCTGTTTTAATATTAGATAAAGCACAGATTTATTATCTTATCTGTAATTGTTTGTGCGAGTCTTTGAATGCAATTTACTGCGTATCTACGGATTTAATTAAATAAAAATACAATTAAAAGATACAACATCCCAGGGAAACATAAGCTACGTTTTAAGAAGGGAAAATATCTTATTCACTAGGCTGGCTACGAAATCAATCACACACACTTGCTGGTCTGGACTACTGAAACCGAATGTGTAACACCTCGAGCTCAGCTAATAAGAAATGTGGAAATGGTTCTATATGTTTGTTTGTGTGATAGTAAAAATTTCCAGCATGATGCTGCAGCATTCAGCAACTTGCTGATATGTATCGACGTAGGTATCTATCAAGAGCGAGGATATGGAGTACAAGATGTACACCACCGAGAGCGTCTATCTAAACAAAAAAAAATACAAAAGCGAGTCCGAAGCAAAATTTTATCACCACGGTAAGCCGTTTTTGTAACAAACATACATCCAGACATTCCAGACCCTCAATCTCTAATCCAGATTATGGAGTGGCTAATATAAAAAACTCTAGCCTAGATTTTCCGCAAAGCTTAGCTAAATTCTTCCAGGTATGGTTTAAGCTTCAAATCGGAAATTAATTATAGTAACTAGTAAGTAAAATTTAATCGATACATAAATTTATCGAAACACGAAGTAAAAAATATCTAGAAATAAAACAACTAGTATAAAATAAATTTGCTGTTTCTTAGAAGTTTGAATACTACGATGGCTTAAATAATCCTTCTATAATATTTACGTATATAAAGTTACACGTTTTCAAATAAAAGATTAACAAAAGGTATATTTCAATAAGATGAGAAATGACAATATTTATAATACGAGTTTAAATATTTGCACGTGCAGTTTAATGTACGTCTTTCAAATACTATACTTCATCAAAGTATTATTTATGTTTATTATTGTTTTTATGCTTATTTTTTAATTATTTCTTCAAAAATCCACTTTTTGGTAACAAGACGATACTAAGAAAAAAAGCGGCTAACTGTGGAAGTTAGAAACTTAACGACCTTTTAGGCTAGTTTGACCCAAATCGAACCCGTTTTAAAATTAAGAAACTAAGCAATAAGGCAGCTAAGTGAAAAAACTAAACTTAAAAGCCGCTAAAGTATACTTAACTGCCTTCTTGCGTCTGATGAATTTATAAATATTGCTCGTAGTAAATACGTTAAGTACATTTTACCGTTTTTCTAAAATACTGTGCAACATTAAAAAAATAGCAATGGCAAATGATGCTTAATATATTTCTCAATATTTTGACATAAATGTTTAATTTTTATCTGCAACAGAATTCAAGAAAACTGATTTTGCGGGTTTTTTTCCATTTTTCTCAAAATTTACTTTTGTGGCTTAGCGACCTTCTTTCATATCACGGCAGATCAGTCATCACCTCAATAAAAAGTATACCAGCATAGTGTCTATCAGTCATCACCTCATTAAAAAAGTATGCCAGCATAGTGTCCCTTAGACATATTAACCTCATGAAACGTTAAATAAAATATTCTCATACCCCTTTTTTCACTACTTTTTTAGTTTGCAGAAGCAGGTACAGGTGCTGCGATTGCAAGAAGCCAATTCTCCTGCAATATTCATCTCCAATTTGTGAAGAATGTAATTTTTCATTGTTAAAATTAGGTCAACTTTGAAACTGATTTGTGCCTAAATTACCCATGAGATCTCAATAAAATACTGATTGTAGACTTAACATATAAAGTTAAAAATAATATTACTTTCATTTTATGGAATATATTTCACTGGAAAAAAATATAAAAGATTTTAAGTACTTTAGAGAAGAATTGGCAAAAAAATCTATCTCATTAATAAACATGAAATAAAATATTATCTTTTTTATTTTCATAAAAATCATTTGGATAATAAATAAAAAATATTCCATTAAATAATGTAAAAAATCTAAAACAATAATTTATTTTCGAAATGTTAACAAAAATTGCAAATTAATATGACGTCGTCTGTCAGAATACACGTCAGCCGAATGTTATCAATAAAATCACCTCAGTCGCAGAAGGTTAAATAAATGCTTTTTGAACTTTAATTTTTTTTGTATAATAGGTGTTTTGCTTGAATTTATTCATTATGCGCCTACTATTCAAAACAACGATTGGATTAAGTTTTGATTATCTTTAAAGCAACATATAAAATCGAACAGATCTAACATTTCTTAAATAACCATTTAATATGTCTAAAAATACATTTAAGTTACCTAACCGTTTAATGTGTCTGAAAAATTTTTGTTTTTATTTTCAGGCCGGCAACAGTTCTACGTATATCAAGAACGCATTTATACTAACACATCCAATATTACAAATAGGTGCAATATAAATTATTTTGTAAGTACAATAAATAATGTATTCCAATGTATGACGTATCAGTAGATATAAATAGTAGTATATGTCGTAGCCGCATCGGCAAATGGGCGTTTTTTGAAGAAACTATAGGCAAGATAGCGTTGTAGGCCGCCATAGACTGTGATGGAAAAACTGTCAAAATTTGACAGCTAATTCATCAGGGTCTTTGGTGATGTACAACGAAATCTTATGGTTTAGTTTCTTCAAAAACTCCCACTGCACATTAATAGAAAGAAAGGTAAAGTGGATAGGATATCTAATAATCTTTAGTTGGAATTAGAACTCAACTGAACAACCACATCATGAAAACTCTCAAAAACACATTAACTGGATATTTTTAATATCTTTAAAAATGAATTTGCAACCTAAATCAAAAATATAGGCAATGTAGAAAACTAATTAATTGCGGGATTTCAATATTTCGTCCTAGACTTTTCAAATTGATGTTATAATTTAATTAAAAATAGATAGATATAAAATTGTCCCAATAAAATCAGATAAATAATATTAAATAGGTAAAAATATAAATAATGCATTTAGTCATACATAAGATCGCTTTTGACCTTCTGCAATCATTCATTCACCTCCTTGTTGCGACTTTTTTATAGTTATCTGAATCCTACTGATGATTTTTATGCCTAAAACTGAAAACCTTCTACAGAAACCTGTTACACTGTCCCATACAAAATCTTATTCTTCAATACGAAATCCTAAAAATTATATATTCTTATAAAACTTTTTAGGTTTTATAATTATAATTTTTAATTTAATTTAACTTGCACTTTATAGGGTTTCGTATTGAAACATTAGGTAAGTAATTCCTGTCCCAAAAACCGAACCTATAGAAGAATTTTTATTTATTTAATGGCGCTTAGAAAACTGGTCAGAATTTTATTTAAATAAATCAGTCATCTTATTGGGAGTAGCCATTTTTATTTACGTATCATTCCACCAGTTTTTTTTAAATATCTAAACTATTAGTGCTGTGCTTTGTAAAATACGTTTTATGAATCCTGAACCTTTCACGTTGTAAGTTAAATCTCGACAATAAGATAATTTAAATTATAATTAATTAGTTGGTATAATATATAAAAAACACACAATAAAGATTTTATTTACACGAAAACTTAATTTGATTTCAAGAAACCTATTCTAAATACATATAAATTTGAATTTTCTAAATGTCGTACCTACTTAGATACATAATGTTTTATTTTTTGCCAAACAAGTGAAAACTAAATTTAAATACTACAGTTTACTGCAGCGCCCCCTGGTAAGTTTTTTGCATTACAATTAGCTAAGAATATTCCTCAGTCAAATCTTCATCTATCACTGAAACCGCATCAAAATAAGACTAGTGGTTTTGAAGATAATTGGTAACATTGGTTTGCACCAACACGCAAACGCACAAACACACATTCTCTTACCCCAAAACGCATATACCGTCTCCGTTCCGTCGTGGGTAAAAATACAAAGTAAAAAAATGTACTGTCCGATTCTCGTTTCCCGCGCAAATCCTCCATAAAAAAATACAACCACCAGCCACCAGTAACCCAAAAAACGGTAACAGGTGGCAAACCAACTGTCGAGCCAAATCTTTTGTCCCAAAACCCGTTACCAGGTTTTTTGTTGCCTAAATTTCGCTGTGGGCCCAAATTTTGGCAAACCGCATCTTGGACTTTGGTCTCTGGACCATCAATCATACATATGTCATACGTACGTATGTACATATGTCGTACGAGGCAAGATGTGTCGCGATTTCAAGATAATAGTAGTACTCGAGGCAGACGCTGTCCATTATTCACTGACTTCAAAATTAAGGTTATTGATCAACCCGTATAGGTAGGTAGGTAGGGTCGTTGGACAACTCGGTGTTGACTCGGTGTACCGGATGAAAAGAGAAAGAGAGAGGTATATAGAATTATCAAAAACAGGACTTAAATTAAAATTATAAAAAATGTGCCAGCTTTTAAAAACTACTCACCTACATTTTGTACACAAATCTGTAACTGTTTCAATGATTTTATCTAAATTGATTTATGAATTTATATGTTTTAAGGGCACCCTAAACAAAAGCACAGTCAAATTGTCCCGCACTCTAAATTATCTTAATTTTTAGTGTACCTACTTATTGAAAGCACAATAAAACTTAAATTTATGGTCCCCTTGTCTGAAATAAGGATTTCGAGTGGACCGTCTCAGGTAACATAAACACCCACAACAGTCCACTGCTGGACAAAGACCGCCTCGAGTAATAAACACAAAATAAAAGTGGTCATAAAAGTTAATTACACAAATTAGTTTTAAGTGCGCCATATTTTATTTTAGGGCTAAGGAAGGATGCTGCGTGGTTTTGTTGTATCTTGGGGCCATCTGAACAAGCCAGATTGAAGAAACTGTCAATTTGGCCTTTTAAATCGACTCCACCATAGGTAAGTAGCTACCAAACGAAAAGTTGTAATCACATCACACGAATACACTCAGACGACCTAACTAGGATTCTATGTATCAGGGCATGGACGTTATGATATGACGTTATGAGCAAAGAGCACCTAGAATCGAAAACAGATAGGTATCCCACCAAAAACAATCCGTAAAAAACTAGCCAAGTCTCGATGGAGCTGCTTGTTTATCTATAAAAAAGTAATGAAATCTAGACGACGATCACGCGGTGTACTGGTAACTTTACAGTTTGCAAAAAAACATACATTTCCGAATTTTTAGCAAAATCTGCCATGTTGTATAGCGTATTACCCATAAACTATGTATTAGATCATGATAACACTTATTGAGAGCAAAGATGTAGGTACAGAATTTTTCGTCTTAAACTTATATCTTCCATACAATGTTTTTTTTTAAATGGCCACCATTTACCTATTAACTCTGGCTGGGCCTCGAGTCGGCATAGCTAGCTAAAGAACAGCCTAAAGATTTCATTACTTATCAAGACAAAGCCAAACTTCCATACGCGTGCGGTGCTTAAAGTATGGCCATTCATACCTCCTACCATGTAATGTTGTTCAGTTGCATGCATAGTCTGATCATGCCGTATTATGTCGTCAATCATTGCGCCTGTTTTCCGAAAACTTGTGCAATAAATTAAACCACGCTTACCAATAGGTAACTAACTTAAATAAATCAAGTGTAACTTAAATACTTAAAATCACCATACATTAAAAAGCAAACAGTATCCCCTGCCTGTGGTGTCCATCTTGTACCATATTTGGCAAAACGGCCGGAAATATCCGCACTTGAATCACAATAAGTTTATTTATGATCATTTGCTATTGCTACAAGAATCTGTGTTCGTTTTACACCTTTCGTTGGACAGAGGTTGTTAAACTTTTGCAAAACGTCTGACGGGATTAGATAACACTTAGTAGGTAATACCTACTCAATTTACAAGGAAGGCTAATAATCTTTTGCTCATCCGATAAAGCTACCTACTTATATACCTCATACCTACTTTAAAAAAAGCTTTATTGAATCACCCAGGGCATGGTAGCCAAGGCAGCAACGTATCTAATATTGTGAATGCAACATCTTTCAATCCGCAAGTCTGGGGCCGAAGAAGTTCTCTAAATGAGAATCGTTTCAGTTGTTTGTCGATAGCATATCAGTTGGATGGTTTTGGTAGTTTTGTATTCTGTTAACAGTTTTTATGATGGAAAATCAGTGGCAATATAATGAATGACAGTAGAGTATCGCTGGCATTACTATGGCTAAAAAATACTACCTAGCGGCTAAGAATACTGCCACCCCTAGTCCACTCAGGGTATTTTGTAAGAGGCGACGTTGAGTTTTTAATCTCGGCTGAATATCTGTCGACTATGGTCAACCGCATGGAGGCGGTGATACCAACTACAAAGCATTCCCAAAAAGGGTTGACGTCAAGCAGGCGGCGGTTGGCCGTAACACGTTGCCAAATCCTTTTGCCTCTGATTGTGTGTTGTAATAATCATATTGCGCCGACGACGACCCGAACTAATTCGGTACACCTAAGTGCAGGCAGATGATGATGTTAGAAGGAACTTTGAGTACCGCTGGCTTTCTAAGACTGCAAAAGGTGCGTTGAAACATCTGTATTTAATCCTTCTGAGTGTCCTTGACGTAATAAATTACTTAAGCCTAAAATGTGTGCTGATTTGTTGTATAATTCAACGGTCGGAAGTATTTGTTATATACGTATAACATGACATCACGTACAGACAGATGCAACCGAATTGTGCCTTGCCAGCTTATTCAAAAGATTGGACTACCGAAAGACGGTATAAACGTGCCTAAGTATTTCGATTCTGCTCCCATAGTTTGTCTTACTCAAATGCATCATCAAATTCCTAAACTTCATCGTTATCAAGTAGGCACTTTTAAACATTAAACCCATAAGTTGAAAGAATAATATAGCAATGTTGTGCATTAAAAATCCCAATGTATGTAGTGTACATGGCATGCTAATGTATTGGGGTTTTATACCTACATATTGAATTAAAAATAAACACCGAATGGTTTATTATCACTATAAAAAAACTCAATTATCAATGATCTGTCTTAAAACTGTCTCGTCTGAAATATTTTGATGCTTCCTGCAAAACTCGTCCGGTACACTATAAACAAGGGTTGTTCATTTACTACGCAAATAAGTGTCTCTTTTGATTATGCGTACCTGCTAAATCAGGTAGGTACTGGGTTTGACGCCCGACCGGGTAACTGTATACGATTTTAACAGATAACCGAAAAATTTCTGTCCCCAAGTTAAGGCGTTATTTTTGAGTGCTTCTCTGCTGCTATCACTTTGAGATGTCTTTCTACCCTGTGAAGTAAACTCCTATTTAATCTGCACCCTGAACACACCTTTAAGGCTGACGTAATAATTGAACAGCCCCTAAGTTCACTTCATTCACGCACTCCACATCCACCCCTACACTAACTACCATCGTAATCTCAAACTGGTTGGAGCGGAAGCACACAGTTTTGCTCACGTTTTGCTATACTTACGAGATCTTGCCATCATCGGTACACGATAGTACACACTTTAGCACCTTCCAGCTTCGAATAGACAAATCCTCATAAATAGGTACGTAGGTAATAAGATGAATCCTCTTAGATACGTAGGTACGTAATAACGTAATAACTAAACAACCCCTGAGCTCATCTCATTCACGCACTTCATTTTCACCCCAATACTACCTACACTATTTTGGACCTTTTCAAGGCGAGAGTGAATAGGCATTATCTGGGCGACCATGTTCCATCATCAATCGTCTGCATC
The DNA here is from genome assembly GCA_024500475.1 of Phthorimaea operculella. Classification (NCBI taxonomy): domain Eukaryota; kingdom Metazoa; phylum Arthropoda; class Insecta; order Lepidoptera; family Gelechiidae; genus Phthorimaea; species Phthorimaea operculella. The sequence goes on along the minus strand of JANFCV010000053.1, from coordinate 3,125,318 downwards.
GTCACTTAACATCAGGTGAGATTGTGGACAAATGCTTACCTATTCTTTATTAATAAAAAAAATAAAAACTACTATCGTACTACCATCGTAATCTCAAACTGGTTGGAACGGAAGCCCACAGTTTTGCTGTAACTTTGAGATCTCGCCATGAGCCTACAATAACTACCTATTTACACATAGCGAAATTGTAAAATAATTGCTACTTGTATGGGCGTGAAGTATAATATCCTTACACCTGTAACTATGACTATGAAAACTGGTTAGTTAGCCTTGAGCGCACTTTAGTAAACGAATAACTAGGTACATAACATAATATCTAGGCTGCTAATTTTCCCGTACGGAGAGCCAAGCCAGGCTAGGTATACCTTACCTTATATTTGGCTGAAATTTCAGTTTTATTTTAGTGTAATGCTTATCGATTAAACAGGTTCAGCCACGTGCAAAGTTTATAATAAAACACCAAATCGACGATCAATTTGATTCCTACATTTTTGAACCACCTAGGCTAGGTAGGTACTACTCTATTAGGCAACTCTGACGTGGTGCTACTCTACTGCTATCTAATTAAATCATAGACAGCAACCGGCACGGCATCTTCTTTCGCCTGCAATTACCTGACCAAACTGGGACAGTTTTAATTTATTGCAAGTTATTCAGAAGCTGCACTTCTAAAAGTGCATTGCTCTCGTAAAGCCCAAACAAAATGACGATAAACAACAAAAGTACTGTCGGCAAAAAAATCGCATTAGTGTTCCGCTCACAGGGGCGTGAGGACAACGCGGGCACTTCCGATTGCGCACAGGTAAACGGTGTACGGTGCGCAAAAATACGTATTATATACGAATAGTGCCGTGTGATGCCGGCTTAGAATAGCATCATCCCATTTCTACCCGTGGTTGTCGTAAGAAGCGACAAGGGATAATTATCAAGGGAATGGGCGGCAGCGTTACCTGTGATTTAACATCTTGCACTGCGCTCGCCAATCCGCCTGCCTAGATTGGTGAGTATAGTAATACCCCAGCAGTGGACTATTGAGGCTGTGAGGCGAAAAACATTACTATCAAACAATTTAGTAAAGGCATGTTGTAACTTACATAGACATTCGTAACTTAGCATTTGTTTTTTGAAAATTTTGACTTAGAAACAAAAGGCTTATTTTAGACGTTTTCTACGAAATTTCTGTATACCCAACTTGTAGAGTGATTTTGCATAAAAGTCAGCGGTGATAGGTACAGCTACCAACGACCTTTCTTGGATCTTAAATAGGTAACAGTGAGATGTGTACACCTATATAGTTTAAGAAATGTGATTTAAACTGATTTTTGTTTGACAGGCTAAGTCAAATTAGGTCAAATTATATTTGCTAAACCATACTGTAAAACCGAAGATGAAAGGCATCCAGATGGATTATGGATGGGTAAAAGTTGCTCAATAATTAATCATTCGTGCCAAAAATATTGTCAAAGTACAACAATGTCGCTTTAATATAAAACCACGTCGATTGCGAACATTGGTTTTCAAAGCAAATAAATATTATACTCAATTGCTCGCTACGCTGCTGACGGTACCGGAAGTCGGTCGGTGTAAGCACGCATTGTCTCTGTTTCCGCCAATTTTGCGACTACCCACACCATCTCACAAACTGACAGGCAGACGAAACTCAATGGGAATATAATATCAGCCATTTTAGCCGAAATTCACCGCGAAATTGTTACTAAGTTACGATTTCGAGGAGTATAAATTTCGTTTTTGGACAAAAGGTTTAAGGGCGGACATAGTTTACAATAACATTTTGAAATGCTCTCGAACGGGTGAGAATTTTCAGTTTAAATGGCTCTACAAGGTGTTAAGAATTAGAGCAAAACCTCTTACTTGTATGTTTCGTGGGTTTACTTTAGCTGGTAATACTGATTAACTTAAATGTACCGGATTACACCCTTTTGAACCCAAAAGGTAGCTTCGTCAGAAGTGAATCTGTGATCAATGGGCTTTTGGTATTGTTACATTTTTTGCAGACGTAGAACAAAACCTTATTAAACCTAGTATATGGCCAAGGTAAAATAGTAAGTATTACCCGTTCACCCGTTGGTGTCGTAAAAAGTGACTAAGGGATAGGTATCTGGAAGATTACTAGAACGGGAAAATGCAACATTCGCCTGCCAAGCGTGGTGAGTATGACAATACTCTCCTAGAGGGGGAGGCCCATGCCCAGCAGTGGACTGTTGTGGCTGTAAAGGTAAAGGCATGCCACCTGCCAATTTAAACACGTGCTATTTTACTAAACCCATGTTATTACTTGCACTTTTCAAACAAAAATCGACAACATTATTGTCCAAATCATTAGCCATACGTTGTCATATCAATTTCATGGTACACCAACCTAACTATTGGCTTGCGTTTTTCAATTAATATTTTCTGCCATGTAACAGCTTCCGATATCAATTATTTGGGGGTCAAAAATATAGTTTTGTATTGAAAATTAATAATTTCTGTCCGCACACGTGCATTATTAGTAGGGATGGGCCGAAATTCGTTTTACATTCGGTTAAACCGAATTTCGGCAGGTTTTACCGAACTTCGTCATTCGGCCGAAATTCGGTTCATACTACCGAACTTCGGCCGAAATTCATTATTATATCATCATGCATTATCATCATACAATGTACATTTCTTGGCAATCAAAAAGAAAGTATGGTTCCATTATAAATGAATTGCGTATTATTCGTGTAGTGCTGGTTTAGAATAAAATCAACCTATTTTCTACCCAAGAACGTTGTAAAAGGTGACGAAAAAATGGGCAGCAGCGTCCCCTGTGAATATCTACAAGACTTTGTACTGCGCTCTCAAAGTCGCCTGTTTGTAGCATGGCAAATACGTCCCAATATGGGGGTGCTCATGTCCAGCAGTAGACTGTTGGGTTATAAGAGAAGTAATAATTAATAGAAGTAATTCAAATAGAGTCATTAGCTTTATATAAACTACTCTCATAGTTCTTTAAATTCAGACACTTACTCGCTGTAATTAATTTAATACAATATTTATGCAGGTATTGTTTTTTTTTATAATTAGGATTTGTTTTATTAGTATTCATCATACCATAAACCACAACAGTCACAACAGTCCACTGCTGGACATGGACCTCTCCCCTTTAGAGGGTATTGCTATACTTACTTGCCACAATTGGCAGATGGATTGGCGAGCGCAGTTCAATATTCGCATTTAAAAGGAATGCCGCTGCCTGTTCCCTGGATTATCCTTTAGTCACTTTTTACGACATTTACGGGTAGAATTGGGGTGATGCTATTCTAGGCCAGCATCACACGGCAAATATTAATCACAAACACTATTTTTTTATTAGATCAGAGAACAAGCAAAATTAACCTGAAAAGCTCATTAGCTTAGAAAAGTTATATTTTGACACTTCAAAGACAAGGGCGGAAACTTCAACCGAAATTCGGCCGAGGTTCGGCCGAAATTCGAATTCGGTGGCTTTGCATACCGAATGTTCGGCCGAAGTTCGAATTCGGTCAAATCCACATTCGGCCCATCACTAATTATTAGTTTTGTTATTGGTTATAATCAAAATTGGGGTGGTAAATGTTACAAACAACAGATGGTCAATAATAAGTAGGTAGTTAATTATTTTGATCGATATATGTTGAGTGATATTTTTACATCATAGCGCCCAAACGCGACTCTGTAGTACCTACCTATCAGCCTTTTGCAGTTTAATGCTGGAAATTAGACACGTCCCCCTGTATCAGTCACTAGCCTCTACCAGGCAGTTTTACAAAAAAAAAAATTACACCTAATATTTCAACATCGCCGCTATATTGACGATAAATTCCAGTTTTAAAATAGCGGCAACAATTGACCTAATTTTCTTCCAAACTTGTTCAGTTCGTGTCAAGAATTTATAATTTTCGCCACTCGCTTGATGATTCATGTCTCATCATAAGGAAAATATGAACTTTCTCTACAGCTGCAGTTAACTGTTTTCGCACCAACACAAGACAAACTTGAACTTACTATACAGACTGACGGGTAACAGTATTTTGTAGAGTAGAATAATTGAAAAAGTAAATATCTGCTAGGTTTCTCAATACCTACTTAATTTTATCCTAAAATTTCACCCTATTCATCTAACTACTCAAAAACTGCGAATCTTTACGCGGTATCCCTTTCGTAGGCATAATTTTTTTTCCACTAATATGTTTTAGCATAACATGTTTCGCATAATTTTTTTTCGCCTACCATTGCTTTGACATAATAGTTTCTTGCCATAATATTTATCTTGGCATAATCATATTTTAGACTATTGTATTTTATACTAACAATATTTTGGCATAATTGCTTTTGTAATAATTTTTCTGGACTAATATAATATATTTTTTATTAAGTTCAAATGGCAGGAAATGTAAGTCAGTTTAGTATTTTTTAAGATATATTAGGTTAAATTAGGTCAGTTTAGGTTAGGTTAGGTTAGGTTAGGTTATTTTTATACAATTTAGGGGTTCTTCTAATGCATCAGATTTTTATGCCTATTTTGATTATGGATATGACAATTTATGGTTTTGTATTTTAGGCCTATGTACTATTATGGCAATATTTTTTGTGCGTAAAGAAATTATGCCTAAACTGTTATGCGTAAATGAATTATGCGTAAGTATTATTAGTTTAAATTACAGTGTGCCAAAATATATTATGCCAATTATTTTTATGCAAATGGATAGAGAACCTCTTTACGCACCTAGAGTCTGGCCAGCGAGTCTTTGGACACGGAAATGGCGCCAATTTTAAAAATCTTTCACATGTTAACACTAAAAAACTACAATAAAACAATTTTGATACTTACTAATTTTTGTTTTCTGCTCTTTAGTTTGTGTTTACCTTGCCTATCGGTATGTATGTATGATGTATCTACCAGGAGTAACAGAAAGGGTATAACAAGCCGAAAGGAGGTCAAGGTACTCATGAAACTGAACAACTTTTCCCATTAAACATGGGTCGATATATGAAAAAAATATTTGGACCTCCCATACAAAATCGCAGATCAGCTGATTGATTTACTCTGAGAGGTCCAAATTTTTTTTCATATTTCGTCTCATGTTCCATGGGGAAAGTTGTTCAGTTTCATTAGTACCTTGACTTCCTTTCGGCTTGTTATACCCTTTCTGTTACTCCCGGTAGATACATCATACATACATACCGGTAGGCAAGGTAAACACAAACTAAAGAGCAGAAAACAAAAAAATTGTAAGTATCAAAATTGTTTTATTGTAGTTTTTCAGTGTTAACATGTTGCCATTTGAAAAATTTGAATTATTTGACGTCCAAAGACTCGCTGGCCAGACTCTACCTACCTACTTCAGTATTTCTGTTTGGTTGATCCGTCGATCAATCTTGTCACGGGATTAAAGATAGCGACAATCCCTTCATTCCCACGGAAAATGTATGAAATCGTGGCTGCGGTATTGCCATGGGGTGTGTAGAAGTTTTGAATTTGAACATAGGTACCTACTCATACCATACCGATCATATTGTTAATTTCTTCTATCTTGTAGGTACACATCTAAATTATAACTTGCTTGACCAGAAAAACGAACAAAAAACTGAAGACATAGCCCGGTAATTTCGCCAAACATACAATAAAACCTAACAGACTGCTTCATCATTACAATGTTTGTCCGTTTTTTACCAGTCACCATATTACATCACCCAACGTCCATCAAAATTACGGGGCGTTTTACATCTCAACCTACACACAATTTGAGCAAATAATGACGGTTAAGATTTTGGTAGGAGCAAGGATAGAGGTATGTTCTTGTTGTAGACAGCAACTATTATACCGATCTATTGGGATTTTAATGCACTCACAGTCTGTTTCTCATTTCATAAATGAAAATAAGAACTTGAAAGCTTTTAACACAAGACTAACAACCGATGGTCATCTTAAAGGTGTAAAAATACTTTCTACAAATGTCGCTAGATCGTCGGTAAGAGACGAGCATCAAAAGTACGAAAAATTTGGCAGGCATCTACCGGTGCATCGATAGCTCAGTGGCAGAGCGGTGGGTTGACCCATGAGGCCCGGATTCAAGCCCTGGTCGATGCATGACAATTTATTCTATTTCTTATTTTCATTTATGCGAGTATCATATCAGCCTAAACATTTGGACGCCCTCCACCCAGATGGACCGATGAATTGAATAGGACGGCTGGTATTGACTGGATGGCGAAAACGGGAGATCGTACCCTGAAGGCATTTGTCCAGGCAGCTGTGGACTGTTATAGGCTGATATTATGATGCTGGTGATACTGATATGTAAAGGTTCTAAACCAAGATGGAAAAGCAATTTACGTGTTTCTTCCTATAGACTTTTTAACACATATTTAGCTAACAACCGAACATAAGTTGAAGCAAAAACAAATATTTAGCTAAAAACGTCTCGGTCTTGACTTTGTTTAACTAACAAGACCATGTTAAGTATTCCTACCAGCAGATTGGTAGTGAATTCTTGCTCACACTTAGTTACTAAAGCTAATAACTAAATAAGTTACTGCTTTAATCATTATTTTTACCCGACTGCCTCAGAAAAAGGGTTATATCGAGAGTATGTAAGTATGTGGATATGTATGTCATCATCATCATCATCATATCAGCCATAGGACGTCCACTGCTGAACATAGGCCTCCCCCAAATATTTCCACCTTGTCCGATTAGAAGCGACCTGCATCCAGCATTTCCCCGCGGACTTGACCAGATCGTCTGTCCATCTCGCGGGGGCCGTCCTACGCTGCGCCTGCCGGTACGTGGTCTCCACTCGAGAACTCTCCTGCTCCACCGATTATCCGTCCTTCGAGCAATGTGGCCTGCCCATTGCCACTTCAGCTTACTGACTCTCTTAGCTATGTCGGTTACCTTAGTTCGTTTACGGATCTCCTCGTTTCTGATTCGATCACGTAAGGAAACACCGAGCATAGCTCTCTCCATAGCTCGCTGAGTGACTCCTAGTCTATTTAGGAGGCCGACAGTTAGAGACCACGTCTCGGCACCGTAGGTCATCACTGGCATGACACACTGTTCAAACACTTTCGTCATGAGACACTGAGGAATTTTGGACTTGAAGACGCTGCGTAACTTCCCGAATGCTGCCCAGCCGAGCTGGATTCGCCGAGTGACCTCCTTCTCAAAGTTAGATCTTCCTAGTTGGACTGTTTGTCCTAGATAGACGTATTTGTCCACCACTTCGAGTATCGAGTTCCCTACCGATATTGGGGTAGGCGCTACATGAGAGTTGGCCATGACTTTCGTCTTGTCCATATTCATCTTGAGTCCCACTTGTTGGGAAACCCGATTGAGGTCCTGTAGCATTTTGCTGAGGTCTTCGAATGACTCTGCCATGACCACGATATCGTCAGCAAACCGAAGGTGAGTGATGTATTCGCCATTGATATTGATGCCAAGTTCTTCCCATTCCAGGAGCTTGAAGGCATCTTCCATTGCATTGGTGAAGAGCTTCGGAGATAATACATCTCCTTGTCTTACACCCCTCTGCAATGGAATAGCCGCCGTGGTCTGATCTTGTATTCGAACTGACATTGTGGCGTTTCTATATAAATACTTCAACACTTCAATATACCTGTAGTCAATGTGGCACCGCTGTAGAGCCTGCAGCCCACGTCTCGATAGAATCAAAGGCCTTCTCATAGTCCACAAACGCTAAGCATAGTGGCAAATTGTACTCCTCGGTCTTCTGTACAATCTGCCGCAGCGTAAAAATGTGATCTATGGTACTGTACCCTTTTCGGAAGCCGGCTTGTTCGGGAGGCTGGAAGTCATCAAACCTGCGAGCCAGACGATTCGTAATAACCCTCGAAAACAGCTTGTAAACATGACTCAGAAGCGAGATGGGCCTATAATTCTTAAGGAGAGTCTTATCACCCTTCTTAAAGAAAAGCACCACCACGCTTCTGTTCCATGCTTCTGGCGTCACACCTTCGAACAAGACTGAATTAAAGAGCTTCTGAAGGACTTTAAGTACTGGTGTTCCACCCGCTTTCAGTAGCTCTGATGTGATTCCGTCCTCGCCCGGCGCCTTGTTGTTTTTGAGCTGTTTAAGGGCCATCCTAATCTCATACAAGCTGATGTCCGGGATATCTTCGGTATAGTGTCGGGTAAGTTTTGCTCTAGGGTCTGTTGAGCTATTAACAGGTTTTGCAACTGAAGTGTACAGCTGTCCATAGAACCGTTCGATCTCCTCAGTACCTCTGGCCTCGTGGACGCTACCCTGCCGTCCTCCGTCTTCAGCTTTGTCAGCTGGCTCTGCCCAATAGACTGGTCCCTGGCGAAAACTTTGATGCCCTTGTTTCGCTCAATCGTTTCTTTAATATTTTTAGTATTAAAGTTTCGAATATCGCTCCGCAGGGACTGGCATATCTGTCTGTTGAGCCGCCGATATGACTCCGTGTCATCAGAGGATTGCAGCGTCATAGAACGCCTTTCAGCCATGAGGTTCAGAGTTCGATCGGTTAGTTTTGAGGTCTATTTTTACGACAGGGCTTAAAGAACTTGGAGCCGACTGTGTGGACAGTTTCCACCAAACTGTTATTTATACCGTCCACGGTATCGCAATCTAGGCAAGCAAAGCGATTTGTAAGTTCTAGTTGGAAGCTTTCCGGGTTTTGAATATGGGTCGCAGATGGTCGGAGCGTAGACTTCACTAGGCGAGACCGTTCTAGTTTGACGTTTATGTTCAATGTGCCTCTGACCATTCGGTGATCGCTTCCGGTTTTAACCCTGTTGATCACGGAGACATCATTGAAAATTTGTCTCTTTGTGGCCATAATGAAGTCTATCTCATTTCTGGTAGAACCGTCGGGGCTCAACCAGGTCCATTTCCTATGAGGCGGCTTTCTGAAGAACGAGTTCATCATGTAGAGTTCCTCCTTCTCCAGGAAATCGGCCAGCCTCTGGCCCTCGGATTCCGATCTCCATATCCAAATGGCCCCACCCCCAACTCATCACCGCTTCTCTCGCCCAACTTTGCGTTGAAGTCCCCCATTACAACACTGTAGTGCGACTTTGAAGCATGTATGGCTTGTGAGATGTCCTCATACAAAACTTCTACTTCATCGTCAGGGTGTTTCGAGGTCGGTGCGTAAACCTGTATGACCTTCAGCGAATATCTTTTAGATATTCTGAGTATCACGTACGCCACCCTGCTTGATATGCTTGTAATAGAGATGATATTGTTGACGAGGGACTTGTGCACGATAAACCCGACACCACCTTGGGACTGTTGATCGCCCTCCCGGTAATAGAACAGGTGACCGGATTTGAGGGTTATCGTGTCCTCCCCCTCTCTTCGGACTTCAGATAACCCTATGATATCCCAGTTCAGCCTGCCTATCTCTTCTTCCAGCTCGGCGAGCTTCTCGTCGGTCCTTAAAGTGCGCGTGTTGTATGTCATCAGTGATAATCTACGTCGGTTGTCCGTGGGTGCGTTTGCTTTGGTCGTTTGACGGAGGAGCGCCGCCCGGGGATTCTTAGCACCCCTGGTTCCAGTGCTTGGCCGGCGCCCGTCAACGCCAGTTCTGCAACTGGAGCCGCCGGGAACTTGGGGCCATGGTTTGACTTGTACTGCCATGTTTATTTAGGGGGGTTGGATCATTACCCGCCACGCTGATCCAGTGCGGGTTGGCGGGTCACCATTGCCTCGTCCGTTGACCAGCAGGGTGCACCACGGGCAGGTAAGGTTGGCTTGGGCCCCGAAGGTGTTGGTAGGGCCCCTTTCACCCCATATATGGATATGTATGTATATGGACAAAAAAACATTATTTTCACGGGCTACACTCAAAACGGCTGCTGGGCAGATCTTGACTTGACATATTATGAAATGAGGTGTCGTTAGATTTTTCTCAGCAGCGCAAGTGACAATATTCATGAATTTAAAATGGCGGATTTGAAACGCAAAATTTTAATTGTTTTAATAATTGTTTTTACAGAAGACGGGTCATGTTTTTTTAAAAATTCTGCTTGTTGTAAGTGTTCATTTTCATCTGAGTCAAATCATCATCATATTCGATTTCTATTTCTATAATCTCATTACTATAATGATTTTTAAGTCCCAAATTACGGTTCTGGTTTTTCTGATCTCCTTACCTTTAAAAACATTAAAAAAAGTAATAAAATCTGGTACATAAAAGGCAAGTAATGTTACCAATTTACGACCAATAACAATATTCTTACTCAAACATCTGATTAAATTATTTAAACTCTTAAATAAAAAATGCCACAAAAGCGTCATCAACATTAGGTATGCATATTAAATTCAATCAAGGAAAAAGATCTCTAAAATGCCTAAATTTAAGAACATACGCTTTCATTTTGATCTCTTACGAAATCTAAATGCAAATGGCTCATAAAATACTTTCAATTTTTACCAAAGAAATGTTTGTACAAAATTTTACGGCTGCACTTAGAAGCAGTAGCAGTAAAGATCATAAAATATGGCTTTCGAAGCTTCTTACTTTCCATTATCTGAGAAATTTCATCTTTTCGTATAAATATTTTGGGATAATGACCACCTTTGCAGGGAGTAAAAGGTTTTATGGCTGGAGTCTCTTTGTATCACATAAAGTTGCAAGTTTAACTGGGCTGCTAAATCCAGGGATATGTTTGGGATCCTCTCTAAAATAAAATCCTGCAGTTTTCTTTGACATCATACAAACTACAGCATTCAAAACTTGTCGAAAAGCACGTGTAAACTTTTTCATCTTTTCCGTCGTTAGGGACATCGAATCGACGAACTAGTTACTAGGGACTATATGAGATCATTATTCTAGCTTAGACCTATATATGCCCAGAACTACACTTCCCATCAGAAAAATCGAAACGCTTAGCAAGTTTACGTTTTGTAGGAATCACGTTATCTGAGACATATGTTTATTTTGGAATAAATGTCAAATGTAGTTCAATAGTCAGTATCACGAGGTTTCAAAATCCTAATGTCGATTTTCTATATTCAACTTTTTATTTCATAGATTTCATATTTTGTTTGACTATGAAAACGAAACTGTCTCGATTTTTTTGATGGGGAGTATATTTTCATATCTGAATTTTGTAGATAAGTAAACTTGTGTTACTTTTTTTAGCTGATTTCCAAATGCATTAATCAATTTTGGGTCGTTTTCGACCCAGTGGGCATATATGGGTTATCATTGCGTCAATTCAACATCTCGATTTCCTTCTAGGAACTTATGCCTGAGGAAGGCTGTTACTATGTAATGTTTTTGAAATAAATATAAATCTAAATATGTTCAGTTTTGACCATCTCACGATTCTTTCTGATGACGATGATTGTTGATCGATGATATGATCACAGATAGGTGAAACATAGCAGCTTATCGTGTAAGTATTCCTCTCCAAATCATCATTAAAACAACGCTAACAGTTCAGTCATCCCAAATGACATAATTTTAAGAAATTTCCTTATCAACCACGCTACCGATAACATGACTGTTCCAAAAATAGATCAACCAAAACGTGTATCTTCTTCTGACGTCACTCTTTCGTAAATACCATGAATAGTTGATATTATAAATTGTAAAGTTCCCCTTTAAGTCTTCACCTGTGTCTGGGAATGGGACGAAAAGAAAAAAAACGCGTCCTTGGGTCCATTGTAAGTGTTTCGCGCCAAGTGTTCCGCCAAAATCGGCGCGAGCGCATGTTTTCTGTTGCGCGGGAAACTACTAGCCGGGCAGTGTTGCCAGTTAAAATAAAACTACATAATGTGTAGGAATCTGTGAAACAAAGTGAGTAAAGTGCCATGAAGTAGTAAGTAGGAAAAAAAGCTAGAGGTATATAAGTAAATCGAAATTTTATGTCGTTCCGTAATTTGTGATGAAACAAAACAGCCAGATGATTATTGACAATGAAGTTTAGCGTGTAACAGTGAAAACGATCAAAACGATACTCATATAATCATGTAATCAGATGATCGTGATCGAAATTCTGCTTCATCAGACGCCTTTTCAAATTGTATCTAGAGTAAACGCTGTAAATTTTGCGCATTCTAATTTGAGCAAAGTCCTTGAATTTGAGCGATGCATGCAAACTATCCGCAAAAACTATTTGCGCTGGCAGCTAGAGATGGGTCAACTCGGTTTTTTTTCAACTCGATCAACTCGAGTTAACTCGGAGGCTGACTCGAGTTGTAACTCGAGTCAACTCGGTCGGTGCGCTAGACGCGAAGTTTGCTTGCAATTTGTGTATGGATCAAGTGCGCGAGTTGCGCATTAATTGTCGACTCAGTAAACTCGGTTAAAATGGCGAGTCGAGTGTCAACTTGCTTAACTGTTTTGTTTTTTGATGTAGAGCTAGAGGTGCATTAAAAATTTGTTTAATCAAAATAATAATTTTATTCTTCTTGTATAATCAAAAACAGCCTTTTATTAGGATAATTTACTTATAATTGTACAAAAAAACAGACTTTACAAAATTATGATTCATCAGACTAAACATCATACCCGCAGAACAAACCATACGTCATTCAAATCACTTAATAAAATCCGCGCTAAAAAGCAACCAGTGGCGCTGCCATCCAAACTATCTTTGCATGGAATTAATCTATTTTACATTCTATTGCACATGATATAAGGTTCATTATCCAATGAAGAATTATCTTAGTTCTTGTTTTCGCCGCGGGACTACTTCAATGGTGCTACGGGTTGTAAGAGCGAGACGGTCGAACGCCATCCCACCCTCGCTTGCCAAATCGCATGCGAAACGAACGAACATGAACGATGCGGTGGAATAGCCGAGTTATTAACTCGAGTCAACTCGGGTCGTCTCGGGTGGCGGGCGCAGGCCGCGGTCGTTCGGCCGCGTCACCGAGTCAACTCGGTCTGTAGAAAAAGCAACTCGAGTTGACTCGGTCGCAGCTTAACTCGAGTAACTCGATCAAAACAACTCGAGTTGCCCATCGCTACTGGCAGCCCCGAGCAGGGTTGCCAGACGTACGAGAAATCTCGTAACATTACGAGATTTAGAGTGTCTGTACGAGATTCAAGATTAACACAAATCTCGTACTCTTTTTTACGAGATTTTAACAAGTCTTATGATAGACATTGTAAATGGTATATTTTTAGCTTCCGAAAGCGCTAAAGGCCCAAACCGTAGAGGTGATTGCGTAAATTTCGAACCAACAAATGAAATGTACGCCAGAATGACAGCTGAAAAGCTATAAGGTAAAAAGAAAGATGATTTTACTACTAATAAAAAAATGATTTTAAATGGGTTTGTTTTGAATTTAACAGTCCTAAGCGCAAAGAATATGACTACCCAAGTAACATTGTACAGTAAATAGCATAAAATCATAAATTTTCTTTAAATTTACGCTTTTACGAGATTTACGTTGAAATTACGAGATTTTTGGCAAACCTGGTACGAGAAAAAGAAATTGTCATCTGGCAACCCTGGCCCCGAGCGAGTCCGTCAGTCCAGTCTCAGGCGTGTTCCTGCGCGCGCGCACGCTCGCTCGCCGCGTTTGAGGTTAGGACTCTCCCGCCAACGCCGCCAGGTGCAACCACCCCCGCCCGCCCGCAACACCCCCTCCCCTACCTGACAACAGCTGTTTCTCTCAAGAGATTATTAGTCAGATGTTTCGGAACCAGTCCCCGATCACCTGACTCGAAATTCAGTTAGGCCATGGCAGCAGGAGGACGCACACCAAAACAGAGGAGATTCGACATGGCTGCTGCGCTGAGGAACGTCTCCAACACGCCGAGAAGACGAAGAGGCAGTTGCAAGTGTCTCTTCGGAATGCCAGACAGAGATGAAACCAGAAGATTAATAGCGGAACAGTACAACAGAGACAGAAAGAGGTTTATCAGAAGATTCAACTTCGACATTGAAACTGAGTGTGTCTTGAAGACGGCAAAGTTGGACTCGCCAGTGAAGTTTTGTGAGGAGGATAAAGAGAATTCGCCCAGTCCCGTGAGGTCGGCTGCTGAGGCGTTAGGCTGTGTTAGTAATACGGACTTGAGGGTTTTGGGGTCTCCGTCAAGGAGGAGTGCTGGCAGCAATGGATCTTCCCCCCGTACCCCTCGGACGCCGCGCACCCCGCGCGCAGCCCGCACCCCTCGCACTCCTAGGACACCAGCATCTAGGAGACAGCTGCAGATGACAGGTTAGTTCGCATACTTTTACCTCTTTATCTAAATTTTGCTATTGACGAATCCATAACCCATTTTTTGCAGCTTTAGGGACGTCTCTTTCTTTGTGTTTTGAAGGATAACATACGGGATTCACAAAAGGTTGTAATGGAATTTACTCGATTTATATTATCAAGAAAGTATATCTATCTCACAGTTTGCCTATCGTATTACTTTGGCTATCAACAACCTTTTGGCAAATTCATCTTCCTGCCCTTATCCCAAATCAGCTGGGGTCAGCGCAACATATTTTGTTACACACAAATTATCCTCCTTCATATGTAAATAATGATGAACCTATAATGAACAATAGCAATAAAGGCATTGTATTGTAAGTCATCCACCTCACCATCTTCATCAAAATTCCAAACACCTTACGCAATTTCACATTTCGATGCTCCCTCGGGCGAAGGCCCTATTTGCTCAAGTGCATCACAAAAGGACAAAAGTGGCACACCTTATCGCCTTGTACAAATACCATCGGTTTGTGCAAATAAAGGTGGTGCACATACGGTCTTTGCTTCTGGGCTACGTTTGCTTTAGATGTATCAGATTTTATTTATTTTTCAGTTTCATAACGAAAATTACTCTACCAGTTTCATTATCCAAACCTTTTGCTCAATGTTGATTAATAGGTAGGTACCTACTTCAATGTAGATTCCACGAATTTCATGATAAACTTGGATCTGGTACTTATTGTAGACTAAGGTTTTTATCGCGACATTCGATAGACCGGGTAAAAAGGTAAACTCGATAGGTACTACCAAAATTAATCTCACGGCTTATAAACTAGTAACCATATTAGATGTCATGTTTGTTATGTTTTCCTTTCTGGAAACCACCTAAAAAATTCAACAAGAAGCCTACAGTGTTTGAATTACATTATCCAACACCAACTAGATATCAATTTCCGTAACCAACCACAACCAACGTTAATTTTGCGGTTTTTGGCCATACTTTTGTCAAATTCTTACATCGTTTTCATCAAAGCATGAAGATTTGCTTTTGAACTTCATAAATTCTGTGGGCCTTTCATTTCATGATACCTACATTGTGTTGTAGAGTTAATTTAATTGGAACTTTTTTATTATTATCATTAACGTAATCTTCTTTCATAGTAATGAGCTTACCAATATTTTCTACTGGAGTACCTATCTCAAAATACTCATCAATAAGTAGTATTAATAAATTATCTTCTTGCCCCTGGTTAATTTCATAGTTTTATTTCTTCATGTTGCTCGTGTTGTATGTACTTGTACTTACGTTATTTTTTAATCAACATATTAAGTACAAGACTTTTTATTCGATCGCCATCGAACACGCTTCTACACAGTACAAAAAAACAACTTCTGGGCTTCCTTTAAGCTTCCTTTGCAAGATCGCGGGACTTTTGCTAGCAGTAAAACTTCTCTTCTGCTTTACTGCAACTTTCTACCGTCTGGTGCCGGCTTAAAATAGCATCACCCCATATCTTTCCCGTGTGAGTCGTTAGAAGCCACCAAGGGATTTAAGAGATGATGTGTATTTCAATTTTAGGCGATAGGCTGACAACCTGTCGCTATGGTGATACACAGTCTTCTGAATGAGTCTCAAACTTTTGTCAGACGTGGTGTAAATGACCGTTTTTTACAGCCGTTTACGCTCTGCCTACCCTTCTGTTAAATCGTTGGTCTAGCTAGATTTACACTTTTGTGTGTGTCATACATACATAGATGATTTTCTCAATTCAATCATATCCCAAAACAGTTCCGCATCAAAAACCCGGGTTCCCTCGGCTCCCGCTACGACTGTAGTCAAAGTTACGACAATTTCTTCCACCAGTTCTACCACATCATTCCAGTCACGACACTCAAACCCCATGGTTTGGGTTCATCGTCCTCTTACGCAATAGACAAACCAGTCTCTTTGAACTCCTGTGAGAACCACGCCACTGTTTTTTGCTGGTCCTCAACCCATTTCCTTCCTGCCGAATTTGCAGTCAATGTACTCGTGATGGTGTCAATAATAATGTTTATGGTAATATATTTCAAGTGTGTCATTGTATCCTGTATTTTTAGTGAAAAGCGCGGCAGTCACTTATCTGGATGACACGCTCATCATAATTTCAGATAGTAGGTACGAAGCTACTTTTGGACGTCGAAAGAGCTAAATTGAAAGAATGATTGATGTAATTCTTAAATTGTAATGTTATTTGTAAATATAAGCGGGCAAAAACTGACCAGACGAAATCAGTAGCCACACCTATACTCAATAATAATTAAAAACTCAACAAAAACAAAACAGCAAGAAATAAATGGAGCTCAAAAAGCCAGCACTGAAGCCAGATGAATCTGCCCCCAGATAATTACCACTGCCTATAATTACGTTACATACTTAGAACCTGCTGGCTAATTATACCCTACAGGCATAGCATAGCATTTCTTATAATAAGTTCTAGCAGTTTTTTATGCTATGGTAAGATCTGCAGTGCAATGAACTTTGGTAGAAGATTTATTACAGTTTTTTATGTGAAATTGCGGATCAAAGTTTTGTGCCATGGTAGACAAAACCGGTTTTGATATGACTGATGTTGAAGCTATAACCACAGCTCGGAATAGACTAAATAGCATTTGTAATAATATTACAGCATAGAGGATTACAACATCTAATAATATGAGGTCAAAGAACTCATGAAACTGAACAACTTTCTCCAATAAACAAAATAATACAGGTCTTATAGTAAAAACGTTTACGTCTTTTAGGGGTTATTATACACTGTTTATAAAATCTCGTCTGTTGATTCTTGATTTATTTTCTTCGGTATTATCAGTTTTGATTACAAATGTACAAGCCTTAATTTCGGGCAGTGCATATAAATCACTTGTATCTTGAGTATATTTACCAATTTAGTGATGTCAACCATGATATGGATTCCTGTGCTTAGTACTATCTTTCACTATCAGCTTATCTTTACCCATTTCGTCTGCCATACCTTACGACCTACATCTTCATAGCAAGTTTATTAAATGCTATATCAGTATTTATTTACTTTGTTAAACTCATAGCAACTCAGAATTCTGCATGTCCAAAAATATTGGTGTCAATTTGGACTTTATCATCAGTAAACAAGGTTTGAAAAAGAAGTTGTTCTGCATGCACTGACAAATTGAGGAGTGCCATGACCTCTTCTGCCTTTGAATCAGCAAATAACAAATTCATAATATTGATGACAAAAGGTAATAAAAACGAAACATCTTGCTTGATGTTATGCAGTTTCGGTCACTTTGGCTTGCACAATATTAGTATTTTTTTTTTATTTAAGAGGTTCCTATCTATCATCATAACCATAACGTAATTCGTTACATCAAAAGCCACAATTAAATCAGTCTACTGTTGGATATGGGGGTGTCCTATTGGGTGGTATTAGCTATGGTATTAGTCATACTTACTCGACCACATTCGCCCTTTTTTCATAGGTATTCGGTAGTCTTGGACAAATTAGATTAGTCCCGTTGAAGAAAGAAGAAAAGAAGTGTCCTTCCTTCCTGCTACAAAAACAGAAAGTAGCTTATAAACAAGCTTTTGAATATTATGCTTAATACCAAAAATATTGATTACCAAAGACTTGACCACCTCACAAGACCCCATGACGTAACCCTAATGACCATCCTGACCACACCTTCCTGCAAGTCCTGACTTGATCATACAAGTCATAATGGATGACTCATATTACTGGTCAAATCTACCTGACCAGGGATACCCGTATAAGGATTCTTGGTATGGAAATCAGGTGACAGAAAATTGATACTTAATCAATTTTAACGTTTTTATTACCATACCTACTTTATCAATCTTCATCGACTAGTGTTTTTGTAAACTTTGTAAAATGGGTTGGTGTTTCTAGGTCTATTGGTTTATTTTTGGTAGGTATCTTAGATTCTCGTTTTTTCTTCATTCCTTTGCAATCTTTTTCTTTTCTGTCTGCAGGAACTTTTGACAATCGTGTCGTGTTACTAAAAATCATCTGCTTATGCTGGCACATAATTTGTTTTCAATTGCAGCCTGAGGTAATCTTACTACATAAAGATGATTATTATGATTTCTGGAAATTTCATGTTCAGCTATGCCATTTTGTGTTCACAAAGAACTATTTTCTTTCCCTGACGTTTTATGAGACACCTTGGTGCTTTGGGGGCGCTAACTCAAAGCCGCACCACAAAGTAAATTATATTCTTTAGCTCGCATAAAGCTTAAGCCATTTTGTACTATCGCTGCGCCCGCGCACCTCTATTCCCGTATAAGTGTGAACAATGGAACAATACAAGGAAATGGCGGCACGTTTGTTTCATATCTCGGGTTACCATCATTACATCATGCTATTTGCAGATAGGAAAAAAAGCTTAATCAATGCCACATGCCGACTTGTATTCGTGTGGATAGGTTTACAAATAGACTAGCTATGAAAGAGACCGCTAGTGAAGCGGCGATATAAGATCTTACAATTTTCATGTATTGTGTGCGAGAGTGGATGGCTGCAAAGGGGAAACCTTCTTCTTCGAGTGGGACACCAAGTCGTCCAACGACCCGATGAATCCTGGTGTCAGAGTTTCTCAACAGCCTACTACAAGTATCAGGCCTTTGACATGGTTGGGTAACGACGGCCGTTTAAATAATCATAGACAGCAACCGGGACCGACGGCTTTACGTGCCCTTCGAACTATCTTGCTTTCGGATAATCAGGTGGTTCAGCCTACAATCTCTTAACCAGACTGGGAACAAATTTTGTGAATTTGAACCAATGATAAATATCAACTTTGTGAAGTGATCAAGTGACCCACCGGAAATCGAACCCGGAACTTTCTGCGTCGCAGGCAGTCGCACTACCGCTGCGCCACATCGGCTGTCAATAGGATTCCCGCTAAATTATTTAGCAAAAGTTAGTGTTACTTAAGGATCTCTTATTTCCTTAGACATTACCATAGAGATGCATAGATTCTTTTAAGAATTCTGTGATCAGTTTCGTCCAGACATTGTATGACGAGAGCTTTTATAAATATATCACAGCTTCGGGTCAATATACTCCCTATGACATCATTATCTCATTCTCGACTGCATGAATCACTTACATAATCAATCAGTATTATAGTGATTGAAGATTGAATAAATACATACATAACTTACGCGTCGTAACGTCTTTTTTCTTCTGGTGTTCTGTTTTTGGTGTCTTCTTCTTGTTCGTGTTCTCTGCCGTGTGATGCCGGTTTAGAATAGCATCACCCCATATCTTTCCCGTGGGTGTCGTAAGAAGCGACTAAGGGATTTGAGACTTAATGTGTACTTTGCAATTTTAAGCCACAGACTAGGCCACCCCAAAGTACGCCATAAGGCATGATCTCCTGCTTTCACCATCCAGTCTCTATTTAATTTTGGTCTGGTGGCTCTCAAGGCATCGACAACACTTTTGTCTTTAAAACTTAAACTTCAAAAGTCAGTGGTTCCAACGATCGTTTATAATTGACTCATTACAAAAATCTTTCAACCAAACCGTATCTTCAACGACTAGCCCTTAGCAACCACCATTCCCATGCCAACTACCATGTGGCTTCGACTGGAACCAAACCCAGGACCGTGACGGAGAGGGTCACCCTACGGAACATGCCACAGTGCCCTATGGTAAGGGATAGTAAGACACAGGGATAGGTTATGTGGTTGTGCAGGTGTGTGTTTTACTTTGCTGTCCATTGCGTGAATAGAAAATCTATTCCGTGTTTTTCATAGAATAAGTAAGCATATATTTCATAGCTCTTTTCGTGAACTACTCAATCGAACTAGTGAGGCAGTTTCTCTCGTTTATCTCGATGATAGTTTCTTAACATACTTTTAACCCACCCACAAGCCAACGGTTTGTGTTACTTAACTGTCTATCCTAGTGTGGAGCAAATTCATATTTCTGCAGGCACATCAAATTGCCTTGCTTTGTGCACGGTTTTGGTGAAAGCATACAAAACCAGCAATAGTTATCAATATCGCTATCCACCCTTACGTACGAGAACCTACAATGTTAGTGGGTCGTGGGTGGGGGAGTCCGGAGACGTTACCGTCTTGCGCAGGCGCAGGTGTGCAGTAATTGTACGTTACTGCCCTAGGTACCTGTTCGTTTGGTTTTTGCTGGGTAGAATATGAGTGGGTGAATGTAGGTAGGGTATTATTGTTGTTAGATCAGTGTTGATGATTACTTTAGATACCTAGCTAGTTCATTTCTTATGCATCTACCTATATCTGTGTACTAAAGTCTAAAGTAAAGATATTTCAAGATTTAAGGATAGATACCAGTTATACCTATTAATAGACATTTTAGCACTTATAGCTACTTATTGTTATTTTATATCAGTACAAAAATAATGTATTTTATTTCATGGCCATTGCCGAATCATTTGATAACTTTTAACCTTTAATTAGCTTTACGCGTTGTTTTATTTAATTACGGAATAATTTTACTGATAATAGTTGCCGATGAAATTAACAGACGGTAAGATTGAATCCCACCAAAATATTCTGTAAAAAGTACCAAGTCTCGATGGAGCTGCTTGTTTATCTCTAAAAAGTAATGAAATCTAGACAAAGTCTAGGTTTTTTACTGCGATTTCTTTATTATTATAGTTTATTAGTTAGTTTTCTATGACTTGCCGTTGAACATTATTTATATTATAGGTAGGTACGTTAGTGGATACAATACAAGGTATAAATGACAAAATCTCTAGAAATAAACCAGGAGAAAACGTTGAGCAGAGCAGACACATTTAGAAAATTCCTTGCATGCCAGTTTGTAGCATGCAAAAAATCTGGCCATATCAATAGGGCATGCAATATCGGAAGCTTATCAATTCCGGAACTGAGTTTCGATATTAGGGCCTAATTCCGGAATTCCGGAACCAATTCCGGAATCGTGATTTTTTCATTTTTGTTCAATCTAAAATAGTGTAACTATATAATAAACAATTGCTTGCGTAGAATTAGTCTTTAAATCACTTTTCGAGAACAAATCAGATAAATAGGTAAGGAAACAACAGCATTAAAATAACTAAACTTAACTTTGTAACGAAAGGCAGGCTAAAAGAAAGCACTGTTTTTAGAAATGCAAAATGGGCCTGGTTCACAAATGGATCCAGGAGAAAGAGGCATGCTTGCTCTGGTGTATTTTGTCAAAAACCCAAATCCAGACCGATAATGAGTGTGTCCATCTCAACTTGACATACAAAGGATACTCATCGTTTTGGACAATCAGACGGTACAAAAGGCAACTGATATAACTAATTAGGCAACTGTTCATCAGTTTATCTCTTTAGGTAAGAAAGTGATCTTACGTAAGACAGTTGGAATTTGAAACTGCGTCCATATGGACTACTCGTGCAAATCTGCGAGGCATCGGTAGTTCGCATGGACGTAGTTTCGGTATAACCTCAGGTTGATTACAAGGACCCTTTCTGAGTCGACTCTATAATATCGTGTACCAAATCTACATACTAGAAATTTTGCACTGAGGATGATGAAACACAGCTTCAAGATATCTGCAAACGTCAGGTACTTGTGCAAATAAGAAGCCAGAATACGGGCGGCTACTGGCCATAAATTGTCCTAGAAGGAGGTCTATCTCTTAACCCGAAACAGGTTGTGGCATTCCTCGAAATGGCCTGTCATCTACAAAAACGATCAGCCACACCACAATATATTTACAAAGGTCACAGTGACTGTTGATCTTTCCAGGAAAACCCTTTTTCCTCAATTAATAATAATATACTAATATCGGAATAACGATATTAGATCTTTCAATTCCGGAATTGTAATATCGGAAAAAACCATCCGAAATTCCGGAATTACGAAATTCCGGAATTCCGGAATGCATGCCCTACATATCAATTCTCTCATTCCAAATTCAAAGTTCAAAATTCCGCTTACGGCCATTTCATTCTCTCATTCCAAATTCAAAATTCTCAATGTTCCCAATCAAGGAGTTATGTATGCAAAACTGTATAACCGTATCTGATTGGATGATTGATCTTGGCAGCTTCTTCAGTGATTTGCGGTAACGCACGGGGAAACGTTCGAAAACTGTTTAAAATGCAGTTTTGGAGCCCATTCTCACGCGACCGGGACACGCAAGGAATTGACTTTGCCAATCTTTGAGCAAGGAAATATTTCAGAAAGAACCCTCTAGAATGAAGCCATGAAAAACTCACCACAATAAAACTTGACGTGTATGTTTTATGAAATTAGATGCATCTTCTATAGACAGAGTGTGTATAAATACTGTGACGTTTTATTAGGTGTTAGCTTGCCATTGACTCGATAGAAGAAGATGATAAGAATATGCATAAAACGCAAACGACTTCTGCATAAGTCCAACATAACAGTAGGTTCTTTTTGAATCTATGTAATACAAAACATATACCTTCCATGTTTTCGTCTATTTTGGCGCGCGGCAAGACTGATTTAATTTTAGTTCCTCGTGTTGCCGGCTTAGAATAGCATCATCATCAGGCTGACAATCTGTCACTATGGTGATACACTAATACACAGCCTTCCAAGTGACTCTCAAGCTTTTGTCAGACGTGGTGTACCTATATATGGTAGATTTTTATGATCTGCCTATGGTGATATCGTGTATTATGTACCTATGTATGTTTTGAAATTGAAATTGTAACGCTTGTATATTCCCAAGGTTCCGTCTGTAACATCTCTTTGCTCTGGACAGTTTCAAGATCTTTCTGATGAAATAAAAACTAAGTCGATCCCCGAGGGAAGCCAGCATCCGGCCAGGTTGCCAATTTTTGTAATTTTTTTTCGCTGCACAGCTGCACGAGAAAAACTAAAACAGGACTTAGGTATGTCTACCTGTCAATCCTGTTATTTTTCTCGTAGTGTCGTTTTTACTAAGTACGTTCATACAGAACAGTAGGTACAGTACCTACAGTTTGCCGTGTGGTGCCGGCTTAATAGAATCAAACCATATCTTTCCCGTGGGTGTCGTAAGAAGCGACTAAGGGATTTGATTTGATTTGAGAGTTGATGTCTATTGCAATTTTAGGCGACATTGCATTTTTTGTCAGACGTGGTGTACCTAAATGGCGGTTTTTACAGTCGTTTACGCTCTGCCTAACCCGCAAAGGATATAGGCGTGATATATTTATTTATGTACGGTATGTTCCTACAGGTATTGGGATAGGTACTTACTTTGTGTTGCTATCCACCTATTAGCTAATTTAACAAACTTCGTGTACCTACCTATAGCTTAATCGTAGTACTAAGTAGTATTGTATTGTACATACACAGTATGTTTGACGTTTGTAGCTAATCAAACCGTAGTATTGTATTGTATTGTAGCGAGGGCCCTTATCAAAGGTCTCAACTCTCGACAAGCAGCACAGTTACAGGGCACGGCCGGGCATCGAACCCGGGCCCTTTACCGAGAAAGGCCTAAGAATGGCTGAGAGGTTTTAGATTTAAGTTTACATGACATGAAATATAGGTACAAACTTTGCAGGGTGCTTCTGCTCATGACTATTCTTCTTCTTCTTTTCGAGTGGGACAACGAGTCGTCCAACGACCCAATGACCCCTGGTGTCAGAGTTTTTCAACCGCCTACTACAAGTAGCAGGCCTCTGACATGGTAGGGTAACGCTCGCCGCTGCCAATTATAGACAGCAACCGGGACAGACGGCTTAACGTGCTCTCCGAAGCACGGAACTATCTTGCTCTTTGACTATTTACATCGGTTCATCTTGGAAATCGCGAAAAAAAACTGTGCCATACAAAAATTTCGTACTAGACCAAAATCTTTGAAAACTTTAAAAATCTCCTCGTTTTGTAAATTAAAAAGCTACAAGCTTTCTGTTTACCAACACAACTCCTACATGCGCATAATGGTGCTTACGCAAGTTTATGTGTGTGTTGTCCCGTTAGCTAAGGTGAACGAACCGTACACATTCGAAACACAACCATGGGATTCGAAATTTAAGAAAACACACACGCAAAGAGGTGTATGCCTGCTTCTACGCATTTTATCTGGCAACTAACAAAAAAAGTTAGAGATAAAATTATAAATTCGAATTTCAAAAAACCCACGTGCAAAAGAGACTGGCCGTCAAACACAAAAGTTAAAAATAAATTGTAAATTCGAAATTCAAAACTGCACTCGAAAAAACTATTATCCAACCAAAAAGTTAAGAATAAAATTATAAGTTCGAAATTTAAACACACCCGGATAACGTTATGCTAGTCAAAATAAACATAAGAACTACGAATTTTAAACATTCAATTCGGAAATCAAAAACCAGACACGCACACTAAGAACTTTATGCATTGCTCCTACGCTTTATCTGCCAGCCAAAAATTGAAGAATAAAAATGTAAATTCGAAATTCAAACAACGTAAATTCAAAACCTGCACTCGCAAGAACTTTATGCTCACTGCTCCTACCAAAGCTCCTACGCTTTTTCTGGCAGCCAAAAAAGTTAGGAATAAAATTTTAAGGCCAATAAAGGAAATTCAAATCACTGGTAATAAAAAGTGAATTCAAAAAGGTACAAAAATCCTACCTGTCAAGCAAATTAATTCTGATGGGGCGATTTTTTTAACACGGATTATGTTAATAAGGACCTTTTGCACGGAACCCTGAATTTCTAAGGATGTTTTAGCATTTTGAAGGAGACAAATTGGCTACTAAAATGGAAGTCATTATTTTAAAATTGAAAACTAGCTAGACAAATCAATTCAAGGGAAATAGCTCAATTTATATTGATTTTAAATACAATAGCCAATTTTACCGAACTTCTTAGAAACAATGTTGCAAAAGTAGCCAAAAAAGCATAATATGTACCTATAGGTATGTATTCGAAACCATTCAAAGTTTCATCATAATCAGAACCTCTTACTTACTTACAAAGTTACAAAAGTAGTCAAAAAACCGATCAGTAACCCTTCCAAAGTTGGTTTATAGCTTCATTAATTACTTTTCTGTACCTAATAGACTTTTTGTACTTACGAGAATAATGTGTCGTTAAATTTTATTTCACAGTCGTTGTCGTTATTCTTTGAATGCAATTCGCGAATTATCACTGTAGTTGTATTCTGTGAATTATATAACGCTGGTCTTCCACTGGATTACTAATCTAGACACACGGCAGTGTGTCCGCCAAGTTCGAGCAAAAAAAGCGACACACCGGCCGTGGGTTATATTACACGAACCATTTCGGGCCAAGTTCGACCCACCTATAACTCTAAAATCTATTTTATCTACGCATATGAAATTTCTAGTATCTGTCGAGATCTACATACTTATCTAAAATACAAAATTTCATTAATGTACCTATTGTAGGTCTTGAGATATTGACGTCAGAAAATCGCTATTTTTACTATACACTCGTCACTCACTGACTGACTGACTGACTGACTCACTCACTCATCAAAAACCTAGACCACTTCCAATGGTCGTATTGACTTGAAATTTGGCATGGAGGTAGGTCTTTAGGTCAAGGTAAAGGAAAAAATCTGAAAATGGCCAAGTGTGAGTCGGTTTTAAAAATAATTAAGGTGTAAATTCAAGTAAGGAACTAAAACAAAAAAAATATCTATATCTTCCAATCGTCGTACCGACCTGAAATTCGTTACGAAGGTTTGTATTTAGTCAAAGTAAAGTATTAAAAAAAGAAAATAAACCTTACAAAAATAAATGAAATCCCACCCAAAACATAAATGTGAAAGGCTGCCAAGTTCGATAATATTGGAATGCTTCGCCTATAAAAGAAGTGAGATCTAAATAAGTACCAAGTTCCATACACAGATCTCAGTTAAAAATAGTTACAGGAATGCACACTTGATTTTCCGCAGTTTGGAAAGTAGATTCTTATTTCCAAACTGCGAAAAATCAAGTGTGCATTCCTGTAACTATTTTTAACTGAGGTCTGTGTATGGAACTTGGTACTTATTTAGATCTCACTTCTTTTATAGGCGAAGCATTCCAATATTATCGAACTTGGCAGCCTTTCACATTTATGTTTTGGGTGGGATTGAAATTACTATAGTTAGGTAGGTAGGTACTATTTTCATATTATCATCCACAACATTTACAGGTAATATGAATAGATACGTAAATTTGATTAACATAGAAAGCGTTGAAAATCATAGTAAATTTCAAATTACCTATTGATTATTTTTCCTTACATTTGCACGCATATCTATCTAAAACAAAACTTTTTTACTAAACTATTACAACGAAATTATGGGTCGCTTACTATTAGTTTTGTTACAGTAAATCCTACGTCAACAACGCAGTTTAAAGATCCCATGATTACTTGTGAAAAAATAAATTTTATACCCACCTGTATCACATTGTTCAATTCAAATATAGCCAATACTTTCAGGTGGACGCGCACCTTTAAGAAATTGAGACCATACATTAATTACCTTTCGAATCAATTCTGCGAATCTATCGATCGACGCAGGCGCATAAATCAACTTGATTTAGGGTACAAGTACTTGAAAACATGAATTAATGCTGATCAGAGAGATTTGATTGGATTTTGTTAAGGGTTTGATACCCGGTCGTAAAATAAAAATCGTTAATGTCAAAATAAAATCATAAAGTCACTGAAGATTAAGATCAATTAAGTACTTATAGGTATGCTATGCATAATGTGCATTATGATTCTTTATGATCATAAAAATCGTTTTGGGTTTTCTGAGATGATATTTTTTCTGTAGAAATAGGTGTAGGTATCAATCTATTGCAAATTCTGACATTTGGCCACTTTTGTCATACATATTGCCACTCCTGACTTTTTAGCCACCGGGTTAGTAGAAAATTTAGGTAGATGTAACTATAAATACTTTTGTTCAATCCCAAAAGTGCGAATGTTCCTATGAGCTATAATACCGTGCATGAATAAAAATATCCTCCTCAAATCTAGACACATCAAAATATTTTCAAGACTTTCAAATATCCAGCACTTTAAGGTGGATCGTTTTCCATACAAAATTTAAATGGAGTTACGTCTTTAAATGAGACAAAATTATGATTAAAAAACTTGATGGGAAGTCCCGTGCTTTTATAACATTGTCGCAAAATAAAACAAATAATTTTTTAACCATCAGATTTCTCTGTAAAAACCGTGTCGCCACTTAATGAACATAGATGGAGCTACTGCTGCAATAAACACGTTTAATTTTTTTGTGGAGAAAATACTTGATATTTTTTTACGTTAAGCAGTTTTGCGACATATTTACGTGTGCCTTCCTCATCTCACATAAAGATTTTTTGATAAAATTGTTGTTTAGCTCATGTGTAACTCGGTTGAAGTTCAGATTTTAGTTTGTATGACGTAACGATCCCCCTTAACGTTGCGAATCTTGATCGTAAAATAACAAAGTTTTAAAACTTGGTCGTTCCGAGCCGGTAAACCACGCGCCCTATTGTTCCGGTCGAGTATTACTTGAAAAAATATTACGCATTTAAATATTCTACATTGTAAAACGGAGCGTAACCCAGGTAGCTCCGGGCCGACTCAATAAAATACACTCTGTAATACTTCAAGCAGTTTTTTTTTCTTTTTTTAGGGTTCCGTAGTATAAAGGGTCGAAACGGAACCTTATTTAATACTGAAAGATCGCTGTCTGTCGCTCGCTAGGCTGTAGAAATTTTATAGTCCGTGATAGTTAAAGATTTCTGTTGCTGCTAAAACTATGCTTACTTACGTATTAAAAAGTTAAATAAAATGTAATCTAAGGTGGCTTCCATACGAATAAAGTTTTCTTTTTGATTAATTTTATCAGATGGATCGGGTCTTCGGAGGCTGTATCTTATGAACGATAATACCACAGAATAACAATAGTTAGACAGTTTGAATTTTCACAAAGCATGTATTACTGTTCCCGCTCTAGCAAAAAATAAAAAAAACAGAATAAAATTAATATTTGACGAGACAACAATCGTGATTTTATGCCATTTTTTTATCTTCTTAGTAGTACGGGACCCATCGTGCGCGAATCCGACTCGTACTTGGCCTATTTTTTTCTTAACTTTTTTTTCTTTTGGCCCACGCTTGTCAGGCGGACGCAGTGCCAGTATCTTTAAAACCTGTTTTTATTTTTTATCCTGGCCATCTCGCGAGTTTAGGACGAAAGAGTTTTTGTTTTTACTTTTTTGCCGTTTTTCAAAAGTCGAACACGATGATCCTTATTCAATTACACACTGCGTTGAAAAGATGGTATCTTGCATTGTAAGGGATTACATGCGTGGAGAATCTCTGATTGATTTTTACTTTTGACTCGTCGCAAATTGCATAATACCTACCTGTGGTAATTTTATCCACGTCTGCCGTGAATGCATCCCTAAGCAAACTAAAAAGCAGGTCAAAATGATCGATCTTTTCTATCTTGCTTTTAAAGGTCGATAAATAATTTGGGATAGGGGCAGGAAGATGATGATGATGAATCAAACCATAAGATTTGCTTTGAATTTCTAGGAACAAAGGTTTATAAATTACCTACTTTCAACATCACACGTGGCGTCCGTTAGTGCGCATATTTATCGCATGCGTTAGGCATATACCTACCTATTCCCATACAAATATGGTCTATGTAACGGTCGCATGCATTGCGCTGCGTCGACAGATGCCTCTGCCGATTTATAAGTATGGGAATAAGGTGGAAATTAGCATTTTCCTAACGCATGCGTTACGGACTTCCAATATCATAAGGTCCTCATCTCAGCTATAGTCTGTCTAAAAAGTCCTAACAAAAGATGAGGGCGCCACTTTTTATGAAATTGCAAAATTAAATGGCAAAAATTAAGTATGAAAAGATTTTAGTACCATTTTATTTATTGTCAGGACTTTTTAGACAGTCTTTGATGCAAAAAGTATTAATTCGTCTTGCAATCAGCAATGCTTAAGTGTCATTCATGCCATGATCCATACATTGCAACTACTACAAAATGCTTCTGTTCTGATTCACAAATTCTCTCAAAGACCTACCGCCAATTCCCAATTCCCAAGGATTGCACCACATCAACCAAGGTTTTCAGAACCCCGACATTCCACCTTTGATCCCAGGAATTCCACTATCAGCATATTTCTGCTTCCCAAGCGCTGGCGGAACTTTGATTCGGTCTCAGTGCAAGGGAGGTTTTGAGAGGTATTGTTACGATCAAGATAGTGAAGCTATGGAAAACTCGTCACAGTCAAACTTAGCGCTTGAACCAAATACAAAAACTGTATAGAAAATTAAAACGCTGGTCTAGGCGATTCTAACATTCAAAGCGTAATTTTCCGGTAGGTACCTATTCTCTGCATCCGATTTTTTGATGAAAGTAGGTTACAAAATCTCATAGAAAAACCGCAGCATAGAACATGTCACCGCATTAGGTAGGTATATTGCGGCTGTTCTGTTACATGTTGATATTTGTATAATGGCTTTCAGGAACCGCACATTCGTCCGTTCAGTGCATGAGCGATTTTGTGTTAGCGGCAAATCTGTTTGCCACAATTATCCCTTTCAAATATTTCCCTGCTCTGAGGATTCGATTCTGTGATTTTGATTTTAGGGTCGATAATGTTTTACCGTGGGAACCCCACTCTTTCGCCATTCCCGCTACTTCTACTAAAGTGCTTTTTGACTTCTGAATTAATCAAAACATGAGTTTTAATCAGTATCGTGATTAATTTTGTTATCGGGTTTGGTTTTGGCCTTTCATTGATATTGATCTAAAGGTCCAAACACACTTGCTTGAAATGAATTAAAAATTCTAAATTTAGATTTTGTTGATTTTGGATTGTGTGAAATATACAGGGTGTAAGGGACAGCTCTCCGAATACTGAAAGGGTGCATTCAGACCATGAAACTGAACAACTTCCCATAGAAATAAATTTCAGGAAACGTAAAAATTTTTTGACTAATAGTAAATGCAATAAGGTGATCGTGATTTTGTATGGGAAGTCGAAATTTCTTTTTCGTTTCCTGAAATTTATTTCTATGGCAAGTTGTTCAGTTTCATGGTCTGAATGCACCCTATCAGTATTCGGAGAGCTGTCCCTTACACCTCGTATTATCAAAATTTTATTCCGATTTTTGACAGGCGAAATCCTGACGTGTAAAACAAAGCTTCAAATAGTGCAAGTTTCAAGTAGCGTAATAATTAAGCTATACTTAAACTTTAATGGTATTTTTATTAAATTATGTTTTTCTTTTGTTACAGATTATTGGACGTTACGAAAACACACGGAGTCGACATCTAGCGACAAAGAAAATTAGCGTTTAACTAAATACCTATTATTGTTTTCGTTTTAGTTGTAACTAAACTAAATTATTGAAGAACAATTTATTATTACCCTAATCGTTCGCTTTCGTCCTAATATTTCTGTGTTCCTATAATACTGAATGTAAAAAAGATTGGTAAAAATATTTCAAGTACCTATGAAACTGAACAACTTTTTCTAAGCACCAACGAAAGTTGTCCAGTTTTAAGGGTTAATTTACTGAAATTCAAATATTTTTAGCATTTTATTATACACCTTATATCTACTATGCGATATTAAGCAGAGCTTAATACTACTTAACATTAATTTAAGCATTTTTTTTTGGTGCGGCAGTTAAAAAAATATTCTATCAAATAAAACAATCTTGATGTTTTTTTTACTTGGCTAATAAGTATTTTGAGGCTCTAAATTTTGTATTCTTTCACTTTTCAATGGTCTCAATTTCATTTTCAACTTGGCTAACTTACTTGCATAAATAACATTATATTTTTTATAAATATGTACTGTTTAGGTAAATAACATTGTAAGTAATAAATTCCAAAGGAATTTTAGAGATAGTAGGTATATTTTGTTGTTCTTACAAATAGGTAGAAACAAAAGATGCACTTTATTAGGTGTATAAGAAACCTACAAAATATTTAGGTACTGTGGTTAAAATTTGACAACAGCAGCACATTAACCAACCCATCTAAGATATGATCTAATAGATACTGGATATCCTTAGTAACTGGATTATTATATAGGGTGTATTTTTATTAGTGGCGGATCCGTTAAGGGTGTGTTCTGTCAATGAAACTGAACAACTTTCCCCAAGGAACATATGTCGAAATATGAAAAAAAAAATTTGGCCCTCCCATACAAATTGACCCGGCCGGCCAACACACTTAGTATGTGAAGACCAAAATTTATTTTCGTATTTCGACCTATGTTCCTTGGGGAAAGTTGTTCAGTTTCATTGACAGATCACGCCCTTAACGGATCCGCCACTAATAAAAATACACCCTATATTACTAATAGCGGCCCGCCCAGCGGTTTCACTCGCTGCTACTTACCTGTTTTCCCGTAGAAATGGGATCTTTGCCCGTAGTAAAAAGTCCATTAATCCATTCTAGCAGAAGTTACTCATCATGACCATGTGCCAGCAGAGGCGGCCTGTCATGGCGAATAACTTTAACTTTGAAGCCATTACCGTATCTCTTATAGTTTTGATGGGATGCTGATGGTCTACATCAGGCACTCCAGACCCTCGTGACCATGTGCCAGTAGAAGCGGCCCGTCATGCTGAATAACTTTAACTTTGAAGCCATTACCGAGTCTAATAAAGTTTAGATGGGGTGCTGGTGGTCTACGTCAGGTACTCCAGATCCTCGTGACCATGTGCGAGCAGAAGCGGCCCGTCATGCTAAATAACTTTAACTTTGAAGCCATTACCGAATCTTTTATAGTTTAGATGGGATGCTGGTTGTCTACATCAGGTACTCCAGACCCTCGTGACCATGTGCCAGCAGAAGCAGCCTGTCGTGCTGAATAACTTTTACTTTGAAACCATTACCCTATCTCTTATAGTTTAGATGGGATGCTTGTGGTCTACATCAGGTACTCCAGATCCTCGATGACCATGTGCCAGCAGAAGCGGCCCGTCATGGTGAACAACTTTTTTTATGAAGCCATGACCGTATCTCTTATAGTTTATATGGGATGCTGGTGGTCTTCATCAGGTACCTACTCCAGATCCTCGAGGGCTGACCATGTCCGTCTTTTATATGATAGTAATATCAGTGCCAAAATTCGCGAGGATCGGTAAAGCGGTTTGGCTAATTTGGGTAATATCTGCTTTATTTCCCCGTTTTCCTGCTGCTAACCGTTTTCCCGTAGGAATGAGGAATTTTACCGTGGTAAAAAGTAGCCTATGTTACTCAGGGATGTTGTAGCTTTCTAATAGTGGAAGAATTTTGGAAATCGGTCCAGTAGTTTCGGAGTTTATCGATTACATACAAACAAACAAACAAACAAACAAACTAAAAAACAAAAAAACAAACAAAGTTTTCCTCTTTATTATATTAGTGTAGATAAAACTTGTGTAATGTTAATGTGCTACTGTGCGTATGGACCACTGCGGAAAAATTAGTTTTTAGCAGTTTAAATATTGTTATTTGCAGCATATTGATTATACAATGTATACTAAAATCAACTACCTATCGGTGGTATATTATTAGCTCAATCACTATGCATTTGTTTGTAATCATAACCTAATCGATCACATACTTCATGTTTCGGAAGAAAATGCATCAAATTCGACATGTTGTTATAAGACATCATACCTTCCATACAAAATTCACGATCAGGATGGCTGATTAACTTTATATGTAACGTTCAATGTTTTTCGCTTTGTCCAGTGTTGGTTCCTTAAAAATTGTTCAGTATAATGTCCTACACAACGTGTCCAATTTAAAGTGTTTACTACGAAACACGATGTATAACTTAGAATCTAGTCTATGATCTCTGCAAAACCATAAACTCTAAAGGTAACTAAAAAATGAACCCGAAATCGCTGATCTTTTATTTAGAATTTTCTTTCATTAAAATTCTATCAATGCTTGGCGTTTTCGGACTCATGATGCAATTTCGTGAAATTTCAGTTTTATGCGAAGGTACATTCTCTAGCAAAACTACTTTTGAAATTCACCTATGTGTGTGTATAGTTCAGTTACGGATTATTTAAATGGTTTTGATTAAAAAATTGTAAATTACAGAAAGTTCGTAATGTCATTTTAAAATAATCTGGAATTCCGTGATTGAATTACTACCTATTTATTCGCACGCAGGTGTGTTTTGACCCTTAGTTTTATCTGTCTAAAAATGTACCTATCTATTGAAATATGTACCTAGATTGATATTCTGCTGAATCTTGTATGTATGCACCAAGAGCCACTTTTTGCCAGTAAAGTATTTGAAACTTTCTGTAGCTATGTAATACTGGGTGTTTCTTCCGATTTAGATGCAGCAAATCGTTGTAAAATACTTTTAATCATTGTAAGTTAGTAATCTGTTTCAAAAAACAGATATTTATATGAAATATTTAGATTTAGTGTAAAATACGCTTTTTTGAAAATGTTTAAATGTTAATAAATGAACTAATTAATTACTCGACATTTTGTTTAATTTCTTCTGCTCTTTATTTAACCTACTTTTATACTTACTTTTTATATGCACAGCAGCGAACTGTATTGTAGGAGGAGCACAAGTCAACCTGTTGTGCTCCTACACTGCAAAATTCAGCCCAGTGCGGAATCACCTTTATGAAACACTAACTTCAAGTTGAATAAGCTATAAATTGTTATATTCTCAAAACACGCACTCAGGTGATCCTAATAATGAGTCATGAAATTTCCAAACGGGCTCTCCGAAACGAGGCTACAAATAAAAGAGTAGACTCGGGAACGAGCGAGTCATGAAGAATGTGAGTGACTCACGGGCTGGATTGAAATTGGTTGCTAGGCAGAAGGGATTGAGAAAGGAGAATTGTCTAAATTACTGTGTGATGCCGGCTTAGAAAAGCATTACCGTATCGTCGTAATAGAAGACTATTGGAATTTTAGGCTACTGGCTGACAACTTGCCACTTTCTCTGCCTTAGCTACCTGTAAGCGATAAAGGCGTGATGTGTGTGTATGTGTAAGAATCTGAATTGTCTAAACTGGCTAATAACAAAAAGTTATAACAGCTGCATTTTTCAGTCCTTGCAGAGGAAAGAAACGTTGAACACTGCATGGCTATCATGCTAGTAAGCGCCTTACGTAATTATCTGAGCAAAACACACTTTAAGACACTTTGCTTCTTTTCCTTGAACGATGCGTAAAGTAACAGGCGTTGAGAAAAATAATGAGAATTTTGCTTGTGGGATTTATAATCGTCGTTTACAATAGACCACTTTAAATCTAAGGATAATATAAACCCACGAATGCTTTTCGTTTCGTCTTATTATGATGATACCATTCGAAACTAAAACTAAAGTCAGGCAAACTTCTGCACCTTCTTCATTCTGAACAACCTGAGATCTCTTTACATAATAAACATGTCATTATTGTTAGTGTTATAATAATTATTATGTTTAAATTTTTTGCATTTTTGCTGTCAGAAGATGACATTTTTTTGTTTTTTCTTACTCTTAGACACCTAAAACATGCCATATTTTCTCTACTAAGAAAATATGTAAGTATGTTTTTTGTTTATAAAATAGATTTTTTTGTGTTACTGCTGATAATACCAGACAAGGTTTTGTACTTTATTTCTTTGGTTCAAATTGTAGTTTCTCTACATGAAAAATATTTCATTACATTTTTCATTTTCATGATAAGCTTTCTTGTATTGCATCCATTTTTATCAAAAGACAAACAGTACTTATATTTTCTTTATCAAACCACAATTTCTATACATGGAAACTTGGTCAATATAAACATCATTCTAATTTTAGGGCATTTTATGTCACCTTTGTTTGTAACAGACAAATGTTTCTACTTTCTTACTCTTGGACAAACAGTAATTTTTCTATATGTAAAATATGACCATATCACTTTTGATTATACAATAGGTATTTTTCTATTACTGCTGTTAGTAACAGAGAAACTCTTGTACTTTATCTTTTTTGTAAAACATGTAATTTCTTTTCTCATAAAATATGTCAGTGCCACTTACTTATTATTATTACATTATAGACTCCAGACATATTATTATTATCTATGTAATGTTTTAGTAGTACAGCCTATTATTATCCCACACAAGCAATATGTCTCTAACTTATACTTATTGATATTACACTTCAGACTCCTTTTTCTAAGTTTTGTCTCTAACACTCTGAGTTTACCTATTCATCATAGAAGACACACAACTCTCAAGTGCCTCATAACTCTCAAGTGCATCACAATGGATAAACGTCATATAACATGCCTCAGATTTTTCTTAGTAAATTGCAAGTTCTCTCAAATTGTCTATGCCTATGTGATACAATTCATTGCATCTAGAAAGTTAAGCTTCGGGCTCATTAACCCAGGGTCCCTTAGAAATAATCATGATGAGTTTTATGTTGCTATGCTGCGTCATGATGTAGATATTCTTGCTGTGAATGAAACCTGGTTATCAGAGGGGGAGGGGGGCCGAGCACCTAGACCTGATGGCTACCGTCTTCGGCATATTCCTCGTCCCGCTGCATGTAAACGTGACGGTGGTGGTGGCGTGGGTTTCTATATAAGGCGTAGCTGCAATACGCGCATCCTGGCTCATCCCATTTCTCCCACTGTCGAGCAGATGTGGCTCAGCATAAACGTCAGCGGACACAAAATTCTTGTTGGTACTGCTTACCGCCCCCCCCTGGCATAACGTTGATACTTTTATCGACGCTCTGACAGACTCGCTAACAACTTTTTCAACTTTTGATTATTTTATTCTTCTTGGAGATTTTAACATTAATCTATTAGAGACTGATGCAAAAGCTAAAAAACTTAATGATTTCTTACATTATATGAGTTCAACTCAATACGTCAATCAACATACTCATTTTACGGAAAATAACGAAACCCTACTTGATGTTATAATTTCTAATTTGCCAGTTCATGAAGTTAAAGTCGATTACATACGAGACCTAAGTAAACATGCATTTTTGTCATGCAGGCTTAACATTAAGAAGGAGAAACCACGTCCTAGATTTTCGATATATAGGCCTATTAAAGATATAGACATGACTAACTTTCTCAAAGATATAAATAAAATTGACTGGACAAGATTCTGTTGTGGTAATGTTAATGAAATAGTTAATTTATTTAATACTAGTATTGTTAGTTTGTATGATTTACACGCTCCTATAAAAGTAACATATCTCAAAGACTTTTCTTATCCGTGGATTACCCACAATATTAAAAAAATAATGCAAATACGTGATGATGCTCATGTTCGTAGTCGAAGTACTAAACTTGAAACTCATAAACAATATTATAAGGAACTTAAGGGATTGTAAACGTAGCTCTGTATAATGAAAATGCGCGTATTTTAAGCATCACATCAATTTAAATATTAATAATCCTCGTGCTCTGTATCAAAATTTAAAAAGAAACGTAGCTGGATTCAAGAGTAATGAACCTGATATCCCAAATCACTTGCTTAATCCTGATGGTATAAACGATCACTTTCTTACATTACCTGGTAAAAAAGACATAAGTATTTCTGCTTTATCTTATTACGAATTTAATAGACATGGATCCTCAGTCTTCTCTCTGAAACCAGTTGATGTATCAACTGTAGCAAAAATAGTCAAATCATTTAAAAGTAATGCGCAAGGTGTTGATGGCATTTCACTAGACATGGTTTTACTTACACTACCGTATACGCTTGAAGTGATTACACAGATTGTCAACAAGTCAATTGAAACTAGTACCTTTCCAGAGGCTTGGAAAACCGCTATAGTAAAACCACTGCCAAAAAATAATGACCCAAGTAGTTTTAAAGATCTAAGGCCAATCAGCATATTGCCATTCATGTCAAAATTTTTAGAAAAGGTCATATGTATGCAACTTACAAATTACTTAGATACCAACGATATTCTTCCAATTAAGCAATCTGGTTTCAGAAAGGGACGCAGTACTGCAACTTGTCTTTTGGATGTAGTTGACGATATTTTGGCAGCACAGGATGCAGGTGAAGGGACTATTCTCACTTTGTTAGATTTCACTCGTGCATTTGATTCTTTGAATGTAACATTGCTATTATCCAAACTTGCTTTTTATGGATTTGATCACAGGGCTATAAAATGGTTTTCAAGTTACTTGGAAGGAAGATCCCAATTTGTGGAGGTTCGCAACTCTGATGGTTCTAGACTTTTTTCCAATGTAGCTCCAGTAAATAGAGGTGTCCCTCAAGGGTCGATCCTTGGTCCAGTACTGTTTCTTCTATACTCGGCTGATATTGAAAAAAATATAAAAAACTGCAAGTATCATTTTTATGCAGATGATGTACAGCTTTACATATCGTTCAAACCAAAGGATACAAGTACTGCAGTAAATAAAATGAACGAAGACTTAAGGCGTATAGTTGACTGGTCTGAGGTAAATTGCATATTCTTAAATCCGGATAAATCGAAATACCTAGTTTTAGGATCAAAAACTCAAATTAATAAAATCATTAATAGTAATCCTGTTATCTCGATTCTTGGCCAGCCTTTAGTGCGTGTTAAAGAGGCTCGTAATTTAGGCCTCCTCATGGATGGTAACCTACATTTTGAAAGTTATGTCCTTGCTACGGTTCGTAACTGCTTCTACAGACTAAAAATTCTTTATAAGATCCGAGAATATTTAACTGTTGAGATGCGCTTGAGGTTGTGTGACACATTAATACTATCTAAACTCAATTATGGTGATACTGTTTATGGAAACTGTATTCTTTCTCGTACTCAAAAACTTATCCAACGTATTCAAAATGCATGTACACGCTTCTCTTTCAAGATACCACGTAGATCTCACGTTTCTCCATATTTAAATTCAAACAATATCCTAAACATGAATTCTAGACGTAACCTTCACTTTGCCGCTTTGTTGTTTGGAGTCATATCTACTCAAAAACCTGAATACCTATATTCTAAACTTTCTTTGTCTAATCGGAATATAAGACATGCCGTCCGTCTGACCGGTATACAGCATCGTACAGCCGCCTTTCGTGGTAGCTTTCGCTACGCTGCCACGAAATGCTGGAACAATTTGCCCCCTCCAGTAAGAAACTCCAAATCAATTTATCGGTTCAAACTTTTATTAAAAACACACATTCTTACTGAACAAAAATCAATGCCATAGGTGGTTGTACTTTGTTGTAATTTAATTTAATTTAATTGTAATTTAATCGCCATAGTTGTACCTGCATTCTTACACATCTTAGAGAAACTCATAAATTATTATTTGATTGCCTATCTTTGAGTAAAACTTGTGTAATGTTCCTACAATTTTATTTGAATATCTGTGATATCTAGTTATGATATTTTAATTGCTAACTTAATATTATTATATCATAGAAATAACCTTTTATGCTACTGTTGTTGTCAGTGTGCCTACCCATTTTTAGGCTTCGTGGTAGACCAGCGCTACTCAGTAATTAAAATTACTGTTGTAGCATATGCTGAACGAAGTGCCTTTTCAGTGTCCCAAATAATAATTCTCAAAAAGTTCTGTATGTTACTGTCACTGTTTTTACTTTTACTTAGTACAGACTGTAATTTGTTAACTTACTATAAGTATATTGACTGTACCTACCTGTTGTTGTAATCAGGTCACTGAATAAAGTTTTATTCTATTCTAAACGCCTGTAATGTTTACGAAAGCAATGTTTGAAGACTAAACTGACGTAGCATAGAAAAGATAAGGAACTAAACGTAGGTAAGAACAGGGTGTAATTGGTGTAAAGCTTGATAGATAAAGTACCTATGTATAAAATGGCAGAAATCAGTATCGGTATTAGTATAGTCCATTCAAAATCGTAGTGACATGACCAGCCTCAGCAGGAGGCCTAGTTACGCTTATCGTGTAGTATCTAAGTAGGTATTGCGACGCGACCAGCGTTACTTGGCCACCCGCTAAGGCTGGACATGAATGTAATTTCATGACACTATCATTGCGAATAGACTATACCCAGTCTAGTTATTTAAGTACCTAAAAAAGCAGTAGCAGTTTTTCGAAAAGGCCGTCCTGCACTGCGCATTCTGGGTGTAGATTTATCCATGCATATTGCACCTGGTAACCTAGTCACCGCACTCATCATAACTCTTATTCTGTGCAAGACCACAGCTCACAAAGAAAACCACTTTTGATTTGAACTTTGACCACGCGTTCAACCTGTGCCGTACAAAAAATATTACCATACAAGTATCATACATAAAGTCAAGTGTCAACAATTGCCAAATTAGACCTCATTCAGAATGCATTTGTATGCAAAAGAGGCACGAAAATTGAGCATTTTTTATGCGCCGGCGCACAAGGAAGCCTAATTGCTCCAATAAGAGGGCGCGATTTGAATTTGGAATGCGTGGATGAGTGATGCGAGCGGGTTTCTGATTGGGCATTGTTTGGCGTTGCAGCTTGCACGTACACATCTGGATCTGGGCACCATTGTCTGATATGCAGGTTTGTTTGGCCACATGGCTAGTGTCTAGAAAGATAATGGACTATTGTAATGTATGAAAGCAAAGATAACAACACAATTAATTGGGTATCTAGGTACAAAGGCATCCACTAGGATTTCCTCCATTCCCTGGTATATCACATTCTTCATTTTCAAGCATTGTCAGAGGCCTGCTACTTGGAGTAGGCGGTGGAAAATCTCTGACAACAAGTTGTAGGGTCGTTGGACGATTAGACACTCATAGGGTCGTTGGACGACTAGATGTCTCACTCGAAAGCTAGGGGGTCCATGGCGTCAGTCACACGTTGACTAATTTGAAATTTAATGAAACCCAAAAAGTTATTTAAAGTTTTCTAACTTTCCGCGCGCTTATGTTTAAAGCTACTCAACGCTAGATGTCGTTACTTACATCAAAATTAGAAGAAGAAACTTAATTTTAGTTCCGCTTTACGACACCAGGATTGAGTATGGACGTGCCTTGCCGCTATGTGGAAAATCGAGGCGACTAGCGAGTCGGCACTAGCTCGACAGAGTAGACGTGAGACGTGAGACTTAAGATGACATCTGTCATACAAGTATTCGTCGGCTGTCATCAATGCGACGTGTGTCTCACGTGTGTAGCTTCGTCAATTTTGTTTCTAATCATCTATTCTGTGGAATTTGCGCCTAAGAAGACGTTGTTAGCAGGATTTTAAATGTATGTGCATAAGTATGTAACTAGGTACGTAAGCATAAAGACCGGCCAAGATCATTCGGAAAAATCACTGAACAACCTCACCAATAGGTAGTTATCAACATTGTGTCTCCCAGAATAAACAATTATGTAAAAGGACTATTATTAACTGGCTGAAGGGTAAAACTTACACGGATGTAGAAAACCTGCTATTAGTCGTTACTTAATTTTAAGTTTATTTAGGTTAGTTACAATAATAGGATATTTTTGAACTTTATAAGAAATTGTTTATGTAAATTATAAATAAACAAGTTAACTGCACTGCACACAACAAAATTTTTAGAATCAATGTACCTAAGATACAAGTGAATATTTTTTGTATTCACTTAGTTTAGGTTATTATTTTAAGCACCACTATACTTTATATCTGTTAATTTACTAATTGTATGTACTATTTTTATTTTGAAATAAATTATCTTATCTTATCTTATCTAGATAGTTTCGAACCGGAGACCTCACAATGCCAAAACCAAACTTAAAGTAGGTATATCCTTTCGAGTAGGCCATATTTGACAGATGTCAAACCCATACTGAAAGACAGTGTCAAAAAGAGAAATAGACGTTGTGTCATGGCATTAACACGATTTTGACAGCTGTCAAATATGTCCTATTCGAACGGCCGTACTGTAGACCACCAATCTTCGGAGGCAGTTACCAATAAAAAAAACAACAGTTACCCAATAAATCATTAAAAAACCAGTAACGATCACTTGATTCTAGGGTAGTTCGGGGTAAGGCACGATCCAGGTGTCTGTTTAATTGGAAAAAAGCCAATTTGCCCCGACCCTC
Organism: Phthorimaea operculella; assembly: GCA_024500475.1. Classification (NCBI taxonomy): domain Eukaryota; kingdom Metazoa; phylum Arthropoda; class Insecta; order Lepidoptera; family Gelechiidae; genus Phthorimaea; species Phthorimaea operculella. The sequence goes on along the minus strand of JANFCV010000053.1, from coordinate 3,084,138 downwards.
CCTCGCTTTCTTACCCTTCCTCATTTATTCTTAAGGCTACGTTGTGGCGATGAAGATACCAAATTAGATAGAGCTTAGAATATACTAGATTAGACAGAAATACCAAGTTGTAAGTTTGTTGTTTTAAACATTTCATATGCGCATAGCATAACTAATGTTTTGGCCGTTTTAAGGTGCCGTAGTTAAAGGGTAAAAACGGAACCCTATTACTGAGACTTCGCTGTTTGTCCGTCTGTCTGTCCGTCTTTCACCAGGCTGTGTCTCATAAACCAGCTAAAATAGCTGGAGAGTGAAAATTTTCACACATGCCATATTTCTGATGCCGTTATAACAACAAATATTAAAAATTTGAATTAAAAATAATTAAGAGGGGTTTTCTTCCGTTCAAAAACTTTTTTGTCCGATTTTAGGTATGATTGTCCGGAGGCTGTAGGTATCTGATGAACGTTATCTGTTAGTTACACAGTTGAAATTTTCACATGTCCTTTGACATGGTACGGCACCCTTTGTGCGCGAGTCCTACTCGCATTTGTTGATTCATTAGGTATTGTTATGTTTTGAAAAATAACTTACATACGTACCTAACTAGTGTCCCATTCTAATATTCCTAACTCTACCAACCAGATGGCTACGTACCAGTAAGGTTTTCCACCTGGCCAGGGTCAGACAGACCCCATTGTCTTAGATCTGATACCGGCACTCACGAGGGTTAAACACACCATGGCTAAAACCGTGAAAAGGATGATTAAAGAAACATTATTTTCTGTCAGTGTTTGAGGCAGATGTTTGTGTCCTATGGAGTAATGGTGCTTAGAGTAAGCAGTGGATCTGGATACCTACAGAGCAATACATGAAATTAAGTAAGTAGGTACCTGCTTTTCGTATAATTATTAAGTAGGTTTGCCATAATGCCATAACAGCCACAACAGTCCACAGCTGGACATGGTTCTCAGGGGTATTGCCATACTCACCACGCTTGGCAGGCGGATTAGCGAGCGCCGTAAAAAATGTTGCATTTACAGAGAACGCTGCTGCCCGTGCCCTGGATGATTATCCCTTGGTCGCTTTTTACGACACCCACGGGTAGAATTGGGTCGATGCTATTCTAAGCCGGCATCACACGAAACGGTAGGTTTATTTTTGAAAAACATGCATTTTCCACCTTGCAGGCAGGAATAATATGCGTCATTCGGCATCTGTACTACCCTCGCGACGCCTCTACTAACTGGGCTACTGCAGTTCAAATGTGTCTTAGCTACAAGTCCACCACGCGAACAAGCATATCAGGGACGTCAAACTAATTGTCAATTGCAAAAAATGTGGTACGGATAGCAAAAAAGTTCACTATACAACTATGGTTAACATTATTATTATTCATGTCCGTCCATATAACATACGGTATGTAAAAAAATACTGCAAATATTTGAAGGGATGAATCAGTCCATGAAACTTAACAACTTTCTCCAAGAACATAGGTAGAAATAAAGAAAACATACAAAATGTGTTGGTAAGCCGGGTTAGTTCGTATGGGAGGGCCAAATGTTTTATTCATATTTCGAACTATATTCCTTGAGAAAAGTTGTTTAGTTTCATGGACTGATTCCCGTTATAAATTTTTTTGTTCCGGAGGAGTTACAAAAACTGGTTCACCTCTCAAAACCATCATCATCTTCCTGCCCTTATCTTAAATCAGTTGAGGTTGGCGAAAAATGTTTCGTTAGGACACAAAATCATATACCTATTAAAAGGATTTGGCTATATTTTATGACCGGCCGCCTACCTGACGTCAACCCTTTTCTGGTAAAGCTGACCTTCCATAGTCGGCAAATATTCAGTCAAGGTCAAAGACTCTACGTCGCCTTTTACGAGTCTTACTAATAATTACTACTAATAATTGCCGACTCTTATTTCTATAGAAGAATTAGTCGGACATTGTCTCCCTTATTATCCCTTCAGGTAACATATATGAATAATTAACTTTTACTTTAAACATACAATAAAATGTCAGTATCAGTATTTTTAAGTAGACACCGAAAAAACGATTAAAACATGTTAAGCGTAATTCGTGTAATTAGAGTTACACGAGTTCCGCGTAACACGGCAGAGATGACTTGAAAATTGCGTGTATCATATTGTTTTACTCCATTATATCGGTTTCAAAGCAAATAAAGTGATGCAAGCGATTCTCGACTTTATTGACAATCCTCTGAATTCCCCAATTTTTTTAAATTTTTCTATTACTTATACACGGAGAGACTGTGCACACTCCCCGGAATGTATCCTGTAGAATACCGACAAGCAAGCTACTTTGCGACGGTGTTCGAGGCTCTGCAACTTTGCGTCAATAAGTTCCCTAGTATAGACATTATCAAGATGTATGGCGCATTCGTTACGGCTGTTGACCGCACTTCTTGTTTTGGAGTAACTTATCTATTTGTACCTATCTTTATGTCTATGCATGTGTCAAATGTCAAGTTTATTTGAGTTTTATTATGAATTTCTTAGATTGAAAATTCCTTGTACTTTCAAGTAAGAGTTAGGTTCATTTCTAAGTTTTATGAGCAATTAAACGAATCTAGAATGCTTATTTAAACAGAATTTCCGATTGAAAACATACTTTTATCATCTGGACAAAGCGGGTCCAAAAGTGGTAATAATCCATATCACTTTCTATAGTTTCATAGACCTTCAAGTAAGTCAATATTTTTTTGCCATCGCTACCGCACATTCAAGTTTTAGGCTCTTTTTCCACTACTCCGATCCGGTACACGATAACTTCCAATCCGATTTAGAAATCTATAAAAATACTATACTCGATTTTCCACTACACTGGTATCCGGACTTTATCGAAACGGTATTTTCCCGAACAATTGGTATGGTACAAAAATTATGCATGCTTTAAAACAATTTTACATTCTACCATTTCGTTCGTCTGAGTCCGAGTCCGTCGAGATAATGAAACTTTACTGTCCGTTTTTAACCGGATAAGTGGGATAGCGGTGACCGGATTTTTGATATTTTACGGATGGCTACATCCGATATCCGGTGACGAATCGAAGTAGTGGAAAAAGAGCCTTAAGATTATGTCAAAAATCTTCAAAAACGTTGTCCAAATCGTAAATCGGTAGGTACAGACATTTACAGAATTCCATATAGACTTTCCAGAGACATGCACATGAGCTTTAATTCCAAAGTCGTTTGAAGCCAAACTCCACTCACACATACAAAGAAGCGCGTAGTAAACCGATTGTCGCAAAAGAATAAGATGACTAATCAAGCACGTTCCAATAATGACTAATAGTGAAATGGGTAACAAAATTTCGCACTCCGTGTTACATGTTCGGATGGCGCATTGGTTACGACAGTAGCCTCTCAAACAGGGATGTTATGGTTCGTATCCTCATGGGTCAGTTCTTTTTTATTTGAACTTTTTTTCTTTAAGAATTTTTATCGTGATAAAACCAAACTAAAGACACGTGTTATGTGAAATTTCCCACCTTGACCTTTCACTATATAAAATAATGATTGACCTCTAAAGATTTTTTAGCTTTCTTTAAACATTTTAAGTATTTTTATTTTGAAATAATGTTAGTTTCACGGCTTAAAATAGCATCACTCTATTTCCACCCAAGGGTATCCAAGGGCCGAATCCAGGGAATGGGCAGCATTGTGCAGCGTTAAGCGTCATTCTATGTCGTAGTTTTTGATAAAACTAGGTTTTTGTCCAAAAAGCTAGGCGCTTAAGATGACAAAATTTTAACATAAGTTTTGCCAAATTTTCTTACATAATCCTAAACCAAATCAAGCTCTTAATTAAAGACCAGCATATGACTACATTATATTAATGTTTTTGGTAAAAACTCTACCATATTTAATCCTAAACTACTTCAGGTTCACGATAGGAAACCTATATTGTTATAGATTTTCGATAAAAATCCTAAAACAAATTAATGTTTATGATAAAATTAAATTTTACTTTTGTTATCTACTGGTCTTTGGTTTTTGGTCAAAAACCTGGTTTGATTAACATCGCTGCGACATATAGCCGATAACGACACCGGTTATTGTAGCGATTGTTCTGTGGTTTTGAATTTAAAGCGGTTGTATTAAGAGTGAGTATCGAGGAGCGCGCATTGTTTTGCAAGTGTGTGTATAAGATGTAAACACAACGTGTAAACGATTTTAAAAGTGCATAACTTCCGCGTGCCTATATCCACTTATAACTGTCACCCGGTTTATTGAGACAATAAACCGGTAGATTTGGAAGATTCATATTTTCACCAAAGAATATATTTGTGTAAATCCAAATTGTTATTTAGTCCATCTAATATTTCACTTCAAAACACCGCAGGTTAGAAAAATATTATTTTATTTTTTCACATAATAATAAGTGTAAAGACATGGATAATGCAATTTATATGCCAAACATCTCTTTTTATTATTTTTTTTGTAACTTGAATAATTTGTGTTACAATCGGTAGAAGAGGTATGAAACCGGTACTACCGATTTTCAGATTAGCTCCGCAAAAACTGCATCGCTACTCTTTTGTTTTCGTTGCTCAACTTAGCGTGGTCAAGCTGTACTAACGCGTGGCAGGGCTCGCCGTCTACCGAGATAGTTTTGCAACTAATTACACAGATTGAGTGTAAGCGATCAAATGTTAAAACTCTTTCCGTGTTTGGTATACAATTTTTGGAAAACTTGCTTAATTTTCTACTTGTTCTAAAAATAATAAATATCCCGATAATAATAAAATATCTTACCTGGTACTCTAAGTTTTCAATATTTTCTGAAAATACAACTAGCTGTTTTATGAAAAGAAAAATATCAAAATCATATTTCACCCCAATTACATGTTTCTTACGCCGCAGCAGTTATAAGCCGACCCACCCTTAAATTAAAAGTTTATTTGTCTTAATAACACGGTTCGTTAAAAACTAACGGCGGTTTTTTACTTTTGTTCTTGTGAAAAGTTACCTATATTAAAACTAACGATTTTTTACTTATAAAATATAATTTAGTATTTTACTAAACTATAAGCTTTATAAAAGTTTCTCTTAACACTCTTATAAAACCAATTACACTTAAATTAGACTTTAGACAGCTCGCATACTTGTTTTGTCAGCTAAGCTACTTTTATAGAACTCTGAACTCCAAAAAAAAACTGCAAGTGCAAATTCGAACAGCGCGTGTGAACTTTAGGTACAGTACGCCCATTTGAATAGGCCATATTTGACAGCTATCAAAATCATGTTAGTGCTATGGCATAAGGTCTATCTTTCTTTGTTGACATGTTATCTTACAGCTGTCAAATATGGCCTACTCGAACTATTTTTATTTATTTATTCATATAAAAACATATTACACATTTTTTTAATTCTTGGTGCCATTAAACCTTAGAAAGGTTTGTGTTGGCACTGCACATTCCTCAGTGTTAGTAATACATACGAAAAAGACAAACTTAAATGCTTTAAAATCTGAACTTACAGAAAGAACGGACGTACTTAGATGGGAATGGACAGAACTGTCACATAGTAAACTATTGTACTTTTCTCATTGCTTTACTCCGTGTGATGCTGGCTTAAAATAGTCTCACCCCATTTCTACCCGTCGGTGACGCACAAAGCGACATGGATCTAAGGAATGGGTAGCAGCGTTCCCTGCGAGCTGCACCTTGCACTGCTTGCACTGCGCTCGCCAATCCTGTCAAGCGTAGTGAGAATGGCAATACCCCCCACCCAATCAGGGGAGGCCCATGTTCAACAGTGGACTGTTGTGGCTGTAGTAGTACTTTACTTATTGTATTTTATCCTTAACTTCCCAAAACACGCTTAAATTTGGAAGATCATCACCCTCCAGCGACCCCGACCGCGGTCTATCACCACATCAGCAATGCTAATGTTACATCTGCGCGCCACCTGGCGGCCGGCGGTGGAATTAATTATTTAAAAGCGCGTGCCGCCCGCCGCCGCCTGCGCTGCCCAGTTTTGGATGAGCTTTGGCCTACAATTATTAGAAGGATTTTGGACCCCTATCATTATAATGTATCATTACATTCAGGCAGATTCTTCTTCTCATATAATTTTTAACATCACAATGCAGGCAGTATCTAGAAAGCCAGCAGTAAACTACCAAAATCGGCGTAACAGGGCAAACAAAGTGTCTGAAAAAGTTGTTTACTTTTGCTAGTAGACAAACACCCTGAAACACATTGAAATAATAAGTGTTTCGTGTTCATGTGTGTAGTGTCGTATCCAATCGCTTGCCTTCAAAATAAAAACATTTCAACAATGAGGAACTCAGACTTATATGCCTTAAATTTAAAGATCTATTTTAACTGGTTCCGCTTTTGGTGTAACAACTGGTGGCTTAATTAGCATGATATTGCACCCTTACGATGACCACGATATGTCACTGTATGGTCAGATCTTGGCCACGATAAAGATATTATGGTCTTGAGGAATTTGGGGTGGATTTTTTATTCCTACAAGGAAGGGTATAATTTCGAACATTACTGTGAAATTATAATTACTGGGTACTGGTGCGCTTTTTGTCAATTTAACTGTCGTCAAATTGGCATTAAGTTCTTGCCTGTGCAAATTTTCAATTACTTACTTACATTTTGCAATCACCCCTACTTCTTTACGTCCAGAACATCATACCGTTTATCATACCGACTAAATTATTATGTTTAGATATTATGTAATAATTTTGGGTATCTTTGTCACAAGTTCTGTATTGTCCTCAAGCGTAGTATTAAAGGGGCAAATTCAATTTCATGGTCTTACAACTAATGAATATCTTAAACCACGCCTGAGTACCCAAATTGACCCATTATGCCTTCATGTAGCTAATTTTCAAAAAACACACATTTCACGTCATTACCATTTTCTATGCAAGTAAATCACCCGAATTATACGGTGCGCGTGCGCAGTGTCATCTGCATACAATGTGGGCAATTTATTATCGAACCCGCTACCCATCGCATGATGCCCGCTGGACGAACGGTGACAGCGATCCGCTGAATACATGATTAATGTCTGTGCACTTTAAACTTTAAGTTCAATTTTTAACACAAGAGACATGACCAGAGCAACCCTTTTTTGATAACAACCAAAACCAACTAGGATAAACTCATAAAAAACCTAAAAGTAGAGGCCGAAACTCACAAGAGTTGTCGCAAGACACTCGTGAGGCTGATGCCTCGCAGATTTGCATTCAAAAGTTCATCTGGTCTATTATAAATATCAAAAGACACATGATGATTCACACATACGGACACTTTCATACCCAATGATTCCAAATGAAAATTTATGGTATTTCAGTACAATCATCAATATATAAAAAAGAAGTAGAATAATGAATAGAATGGATAAACCAACACATAATATACAATATCCTAGGGGATAAAACAACGCACTCGATATTCCTTTTGTCCTCTCCACGTATCTATGCGTGAGTTATCAATTATCTTATTCATCTCTTCGTCTGTCCGTGCATTAAATTATAATTACAAGGGATAGAATTGTCGTAGAATTGTTTCTACCTCGAGCCGACGCTGTGGGGTGTCATTGTCATTATGCGCAGGAGTTTCGGCACGTACCAAAAGTTTAAGGGAAAGTTTATACGATTCTGTAACGTATTCCTTCGCTGTTTGTTGAATTTCTTTTTCTGATGTTTTGTAATGTCAATATGCATGAGCAAATGATGTGCCTTTCATTTACTTTTGTGCATTAAATATAGTTATTATCCTGAACGAAAGTTTTAATAACGATACCAAAAACAATGAAATTAATCAGTATTTTGTAATAATATTATTTACTAAAAATTATTTGTTATAATATTAATTAATGAAAAACCGAAACAATAATAATTATGTATTTAACATAATCATTTGGATTTTTCCAGTAAAATGTAAGTGATATTCTCCTTAACCTAGTGTTGACATACGACGCGTGTCCCGATGGTCAATACCACCCCAAATATGATGGTATCACTTATATCACCACGATGGTATCACTCACATCTGCCACCACGATACACCCCCCAATGTCTAATGTCATTCTGAAATTAGAGATAGAGAAATTAAAATAATTGCTAAATTGAGCGCTTTCTGAATTATTTCCTATCTAATTAATTTTAGGTAATGGATTGCAGACAATCAAAATAAAGAGTAAATTCACACTTTAATTTTCAATTTCCACTATAAAACTAATAATTACATAGGTAGGTACTTATAGCATCATTCATATAACTCTTCAAGTGATAACTAAAGCTGTTATAAGACTAAAAGACTAATGTCTTCCCAATATAACACAGTATTTTCCCACCATGTAATTTGTTGTAATCGTTATTCGATTTATAATACTTTTTTACCCAGCGGGGATGCGCATGCAGAAGCTGCTAAATGGATTTTTTATTAACAGACAAAACTTCATACTTACATCTGCCGATTGATATTAATGGTCCGTTTATGAAGTAATAAATGAAGTGTAGTTCAGAGCCATTTTTTAACAAAACCCAACAGTTATTGGCATGAACAGATTTGCCTTAATTTTACAATGTGAAATAGATCAACTGAAATACGGGGTGTAAGAGACAGATCTCCGAATACGACCTCTATAACGATCAGCTTACTGCATTTACTATGGCAGGACATTTTTTTTTAAGTCTCTTGAAATATTTTCGTATGGGAAGTCGTTCAGTTACGTGGTCTGAGTGCACCATATCAGTATTTGGAAAGCTGTCCTTAACACCCTGTATTTTTAGCAAGCTATTTTTAAAAAAGCTATTCATTTTTGGAATACTAATTTATGTCACGTTTCAAGTGTTTCCGCAATCTCACCCACCCCTATGCAGCTTTCAGCCGTTATTATCACTACAATAGCACCATATTATCGTATAACAACTCTTCAAAAGAGCCACAATATGCCCGTAGTTTTTTTGTGTTTTGATAGCGGCACTTGTGGTTTCATATAATAAACGCAACAGATTTTTTGTAATTAATTTACTTTAGTCTAAAGTTGATGTAACTTCGATTCAAATTATTCCTACCATACATTCGAATTATTTTTAAAATATTTTGTACTCTGATGTGGTTTTTCTGATGTACCTAATATTTACTTACCTTTTATTACAAAATTAATAGTAGCATAGAAATTTGTATTCCAGAAATGGCTGTTACCTGTTACATAATTTTAGGGCTTGTTGTCGACTAACTACCTATACATACAACGTTAACACCACCCTAGACGCTAGCCTACTAATTAAGTGTTGCGTGACTTCTAAATCCTGATGATATCACCTCGAAGACCCTGAAATAATGACCCCTTTGTTATCAGTTTACTAGCTTAGGTGCGCTTTGAGCTTTAAATTAAGCAAGCTAGAAGTTAATTTATATGTATTTGTTCGTAAAAGTAGTTTCAAACTACCTGATCTTCAGATAGTTATTTGTTGGTGATAGGAACGGTCGTTTTACTGGCAGTTTTTTCTTCATGTTTTAAAATAAAAGATGTGAATAAATATCTGCCAGTAAATAAGCAGGACTTTCAAGTAAAAACTGGTAAGCAGAGTCGTGTATTAAACACGATGTAATTTCACATTTGGATTTTTCAGAGTTGTATGAATTATGAAAAAAAATAATTACGAAGCTCACATTAGACAAAAAAAAATGATATATTAAAGCTAATGGGTTTATAAAACTTTTACATAACTCTTATAAGCTCTGCAGCAGTATAATAGCACAGTATAATTAATAGTACTAGCGTAATAATAGTGTAAGTGTCAACATAATAAATTTGACATATTAGGTCTGGTGATTATTTAAGACTTCTATATAACTCTTATAAGACTTATATAGAGGCTTATAGAGTCTCGACGTTTCGAAGCAATAAGTGCATCATCTTAAGACTTTATATTTGAGGCGCAGCGCCGCGGTTGTTGTCACGCCTGTTTCGTGCTCCGTGTAATTTAATTATTAAAAATGTTTAAAGTGGCTTATACGTAACAATCTATACATATCATTAAAGTGTATTAAGTGGACTTCTAAATAGTGACATTGGAATTTCAAAAAATCTCTACGTTTATTGTTCTACAAACAAAACTTTAGTGACAAAATTTCATGCCGTAAACTGTGCTGTAACTCTATCACTATTCTAAATAGTAGTGAAATTGTACATAAATAATAACTACTATACTAGTGTTTCACATTTTATAAACAAAGAACAAGGATTTTACCACAACACAAAAGGATAAGTTTCTGCAAAAATTTTAAATGAAAACGGCGTTTCAACCGTCGCCGCGCTGTGTCCGCGTCGCTATTCCCTCCCGCACGCGTGAGTTCATTGACCGCTCAGCCGCCGTAAGCGCTGCAAGACGCTAGACGACGGCTTATTTATTTTGTATGAAAATATAATTTATGTTCGAAAATGTCGAATTCGAAATGTTTGTGGAAAATGCCGTCAGGTGATCCCAAATAGACGTTTTGTGAGTTGTACGCATTGCCATAAGAATTATGACTTGGTTTGCGCGGATGTTTGTGATAAACGGTTCGCATTAATAGTCTCTGACCCTGATTCTAAAAAGAAATGGAAATGTAAGTTCTGTGCGCAATCCAGACTACCAATATTAAAGGCCACACCTCCTCCTCCATCTGGGCGGGGAAGCAAACCCTCTCTACCTGCTGATGTGTCTCCGGTCTTTGACATCAAAGTCAACAACAATAATATCCGGACTAACCCTGGGACCAACAGTGAGATTGATGCAAGTAATAGCTCCGAAGTTGAAATCTTTAATCGAACAATGATTCAAAATGGCGAAAGCACATTGGTTTTAGAACTACGTCTTTTAAGGGAACAAATTACCATTATGAATACCACATTAGGAAAAGTAGTCGACTCTGTCCAACGATGTCACGAAAAGGTAGACGAATGTTCCGTGAAATTAACAGATATAGATGAAAGACTCTCAACCCTTGAAGCCTGTCAACAGCAACCTGAAAATAAATTTGACAGTCCAGTGGTCAGTCCCAAGAAAAGCAAAACTAAGCGCCGTAAGATCAAGTCAACTGGCAAAGATAATTCTTCGCCACCAGCATTAGATGCAACGAAAAAGATATAACTGACAAGCAATCGCCTGAGGTGACTGACGCGCAATTAGCTGCTGCAGGGCTTTCAAAACCTACAAGCACAGATAATAACAGAGGAAAACTTGATTCCGATGATGATAGTAGCGAAAATGAGCTCAATCCACATGACTGGCAAGTACAGCGCAATAAGAAACGTCGACAGAAACACAGCTTTCAGTACGGTACTGCGGGCCCTGATGCAACTACCTTGCGCGCGATAGAGCCACGTAAATACATCCATCTTTGGAATATGGCGTCAGGAAAGAGGAAGTCCAAGCTTACCTACAACACACGTGTGGTTCTGGTACTTTTACTATTGAAGAGCTAAGGGCACGAGGTGATTACAAGTCGTACAAAATAGGCGTAACTGAACCATTGTTCGAGAAGTGTATGTCACCCACCTTATGGCCTAATAATGCGAGAATCAGGAATGGATGCCCTTTCGAGCCCCCGACCAAACAAGTAAACCATCATACATCTCATGTAGCTCAGGACCGAGTCTAAACTTTATATATCAAAACGTGCGAGGTCTCAAAACAAAGTTGAAGTATTGGAGATCAAACTTGGTACTTCACGACGCTGATTTTGTAGCTGTTACTGAATCAAATCTTGACGCATCTGTTTTGGACTCGGAACTGATGGAAAGTGGATGGTCTATCGTACGTCGTGATAGGTGTCGACGTGCCGGCGGAGGAGTCTTGCTTGCGGCCTGTCCTGACATCTCTTTGCAGCGTTGTCATGATATGGAAACGGATAGTGGCGAAGATCTGTGGACCACATTCTCTGTTAAAGACTTGACTTTTATGTGTGCGTAGTTTACATCCCACCTGCCTCACCAGATAAAATATATATGCAGTGGTTTGAAAAAGTTGAACAAATTATATTGTCTAATGTTATTAAGGGTAAAGTTATAATAATCGGTGATTTAAATTTAAATAGTTGTTCTAAGACGGTTACTGCCTATTTTGGTTACTTTTTAAATGTATGTGGATTAAAAGATGCTTGTGAAGTAATGAATACTCATGGGGGCAGGCTTGACGTAGTTTTAGTCTCAGACGACACTGAAGAAATAAGAGTAAGTGAGGCCACAAACGGGCTAGTGCCAAGCGCAGATAAATACCACCCACCACTCGATATTTCTTTAACTGTAAAAGAATCAAAATAACACATCTCCCTGCCACCGAGCAATATCAGTAACCGTAGGGATTGGAACTTTGCAAAGGCGGATTTCGACTTGCTCTATTCTCTTTCTGTGATGCTACTTGGGATTCTGTTTTTGATGCTAGCGACGTAGACGGCGCCGTCGAATCATTTTATACAATTGTTTATAGCATATTTGACCGGAGTGTACCGAAAAAATTTCGACCCAAAGGTGCAGTAAGGCGCTATCCTGTTTGGTATACAATTGATATTATTAAAGACCTAGGGCGCAAGGCAGTATTACACCAAACCTGGAAATCGAGTAATGATAAATCTGTATATAAATGTTTTTCAAAACTTAGAGCTGAACTTAAATTGCGAATTTCAGAAGCATATGATTTCTACGTCCATAGTATTCAAAAAAATATAAGAAGGAACCCAAAGGAATTTTGGCAACATATTAACAACCTTAAGACCAATGGTGGTTTTGTATCTCAAGTAACTTATCAAGATAAATCTGTGGAGGGTGCTGATGCTGCTGAAGCTTACGCAACTTTTTTCTCAAGTGTCTTCCTCACTCATGTGCCTACTTTGTCCGCTGATTCTGCTAGTAAACAAGACAACAGTTCATCGGCAAATTATATTAACATAGACAGTTTTAGCGTGTCAGACATTAAATTAGCATTGAATAAATTAAAACCTAGTTGTGCTGTAGGACCCGACAACGTACCCAGTTACATTTTAAAAGCTTGTCGAGAATTTATCATAGAACCTTTATTGTACATTTTAATCTATCTATTAGAACCCATAAATATCCAGCAACCTGGAAACTTTCCCAAGTCACTCCGATACCAAAATCAAAAGATAAAATTCCAGTAGAAAATTACCGTCCCATCGCAATTTCATCCGCCTTGGGAAAGGTTTTGAATCTGTCATCCACTCTAAACTTATTAAACAAATAGATCCCTATTTAAGTAATGCACAGCACGGTTTTCGATCAGGGAGATCAGTTAATTCTAACTTATTGACCAAGGTAGATACAATTTCCAGTTACCTGGACAAAGGTGTTCAAGTAGACGTTGTTTACTTTGACTTTACTAAGGCGTTCGATCGCGTTGACAATGACGTTCTGTTGTGTAAGCTTTCAGCTATTGGATTTGCACCTTCTCTTCTTAAATTTATTGCCGACTATCTAGCTAACCGTCAACAGTTTGTGAAACATGGTTCATTTATATCCCAACCCTATCATACTCGTTCAGGTGTTAGCCAAGGTTCAATTCTGGGTCCACTTTTATTTATCCTAATGATAAACGACATTGATTCCGTTATTGCACATTCATCTTGTCTACTCTACGCTGACGATTTGAAACTGATCCAACCGGTAAAGTGTATTGAGGATTGCCATCGACTTCAGGCCGATATCAATGCCATATTTGAGTGGAGTATCACCAATAAATTATTATTTAATCCTTCTAAATGTTCCGTACTCTCATATACCCGTGCTATAAAACCTTTATATAATACATATTGTCTAGGGATGGACGTCATTGTTCGTGTCGATTCAGTCAAGGACCTGGGAATACTTTTGACATGAAGCTTACATTTAATGATCATATTGGAGGTTTAGCTAAGGAATGTTTCCAGAGACTAGGTTTTGTATTACGTAATGCAAAAGACTTCAGCGATCCAAAAGCGGTAGAGCAACTTTACACTGCGTTAGTTAGGAGTAAACTTGAGTCGGGCTCTGTTGTTTGGGGTCCGCACGAGGATTTTACATACTAATCTTAGAGCGAGTCCCAAAAGCTTTCCTGAGGTTTCGTTACATAAATGTTTACGGTACTACCCATTTTTATACCCAACTAGATTTATACAGGGAACATTAAATTTTAATTCCTTAGAAACTCGTAGGAACTTTCAATTAATGGCAACAATCGTTCGGATTTTGCGCGGGGAATACAACAGCCCTGAATTGGTATCTGCGGCACTCCGATTTTTTGTCCCTAACAAGTATTTACGCGGTCGCTCGCACCATCTTCTCTCTATCCCTTGGTGTCGCACTGTAGCGCACCGCGAGTCGCCTGTTTTGCGCGGGGTTGGTCTTGTAGACAAACTGTTGACCGAAAAGCCGCACGTGGATATATTTGCCGATAAATGGCACATTATAATGAAAGAGTTCATGAGCCATTGTGAAAATATTAAATTGTTATCATTAGAATAAGAAGTTATTGTTTTGTAAATATTTATTAGTAGTTAGATATACCTATTTGTTGTATCTCGATAGTTTTTAATAGATTAAGATTTCCTGATCTCTTTTATGTTAAGTTTTTAGTTTTAAGCTAGTTTTGTTTTTGTTTTCAAGCTAGATTCTTTGATGTAAATTTTTGTTTTTAGTCATTTTCATGTTCTATTTTTCTTATGCAATCGCCTTAGGCTTGCCCTGTAATGGTTGTATAAATGTTTTTAATAAATAATAAATAATAAATAATCCTCGATTTGAAACAACACGGTCAGTCGTTTTAATAAATGAATTATGACTGTTATCCTTGTTTATTTAATAATTTAATAACTCTTATAAGCTCTGCAGCAGTATAATAGTGTAAGTGACAACAACAGACATCAAGGATGCGAAGAATGGGTAGCTCAGCTGAAAGAAGTTTGCCATGTTGAAGCTGATAGGTCTACCAGCCACCAGATTACGGAGCTCCGTCAGTGAGGATTTAAAAGGCTCTTCTGGAAACAAACATAAATAAATCAGAATATTTGCATACTTATGCACACTTAAGTGCAGTGTCAATAGAAAATGACATTAATAAATTACATATACTTACACGACTACAATAATGTGCTAGAAGAAAGTTTTAGAGCGCAAGCAAATGTGATGTGGACCTACTGGGTATCATAGCTGGGAGAAACAAGACATAAGCAAGCGTAGGTACCTGGATTCGCAATGACGACGATGTGGTCAATGATGCTCGAGACGCGGCTAGTATGCGCGTACGCTTGCTCGCAGTGGTACACCAGGCTGGCCAGAATAAACACGCAGATCAAAAAGCGCAGGAACGTAGAGACAGCTGGGATGTAACCGGAGACGAGGTGATAGTCTGTTTTCTGGAATCAAGTATGAGTCAATGACTTCGATAAACCTGGCAGTTACACTACTGACAAAAAACGTTTAAATCATGCCTACTTACCACTGAGCCGACTGTAATTCTGACGACAATGTTTAAAAACCTCACCATGTCAATTAATAGGCTGAGGATGTTCAGTAGAACCTGAAAATATTATACACGAGTTATAAATCTTTAGTCAGTGTGGCATATACTAGAAACTAGTATTAAAAAAGGTTTCATTATTTGAAATATCATCATCATCATCAGTCCACATCTACCCACGGCATGGCATATGCCTCTTCTCTCTTTCGCCTCTTCTCTCGGTCCTGTGCTACGGCTACGTTATTCTTATCCTTTGAGATCGGTCATCATTTGAATATGACGTTTTACTCGCAAATCACATTGAAATCAAAAAATTCAGTACTCTCTGCTGTTGTGTCTGTGTACAAGTAAAATCGTTCTTATGAAAAGTCTTTCAAATACTCACTCTGATCCCAAACATCTTGTTTATAATCATGCATTGATCATTGAGAAGCAGGTAACTCTTCGCCAGGCTTTTTATTTCATGACAAATGTTCGAGGGCTTCTTTTTATTAGCTCCATTGTAGATCCAATTTTTATTTATTATCGACTTCGATGGTTTACTGTCATTAGTTCGCATTATTTCTGGTATAATGAAGCAATCAGACGAACAGTCTTTTAAGCAATCGCCAATGTCTTTCAAACGATATTCAATGTGTATTATTTGGATGGTCATATCTAAGCTGGTCAGAATTTTGAACAATAAGAAAAGGTAAGCAAGGCAGTAGTATACTGATATCCAAATACTGTAGCCTAAAAACCATGCTATGAAGTCAAATATTGATACAAAAAGCCAAAACATAAGCAACATAGAAGACAGTTTAACTATCTTTCTGTCAATCTCCTTTTGGTGATCAGTACCCAAAATCCGATCAATGCACTGGTAATTCTTAAAATATTCCTGACTTACTTCTTTACCACACTTATAAACAAAATATATATCCACTAGATATTGTCCGTAGTCGTAGAGCATTTGAACAACATCTGTTATTACGAGAGAGGCATTCAATTTTGAGAACATGTTCTGCGCTTTCCAAAACAAGCTATACCCATCAAATGCACCTATTAAGATGGCAGAAATGCCGCTCTTCAATATAAATAATCGTTGTTCTCTCCTATTTGTCCTCCTCTCACAACAATCCATAGAAAATATCCATAATAACCACCTTAAAACTGACATGTTGTGCAATTGAAATTTTGCTTGCACATGCTTCACTTTTATGACTTTGATTATAAATTGTGATACCTACAAACCACTATGTTTAATCCCTATTCATATGCAATTTTGTAAATCTGTTTGATTGTAACATTAGCAGGGGCTAAAGGATGTCTGAAAAAATTGTCGCACTAATCGTCCGTTTCAAATTGTTATTATTATTAATATCTATGGTGTATGTAAAATCAAATGTTTAAGCTTTTAATTAAAGGTAGAAATATGTGCGATAGTGCCACAATATTATATTTACTATACGTGAACCATGAACGTGAGCAGTAACTATGGACGATAACTAAGTATTCATTAACTAAAGTGCTATATTCGATCAAAGATATTGCAATTAATTGCTATTTTACTTGATCGATCCATAGATATTGTCAGGTTATAGCAAAACTGTCCTTGAAGTTATCATAGGCGTTGTGGCATTTCACATATTTCACTTAATTAATTAAGTAGGTAAGTCTTATAAAAGTAACAATAGTCTTATAAGGGTCATTAATAAGTCTTTTGGTGTTACGACTTTATTTCTACGCCTTAAATTACCTATACATGTCATATTATACAACTGGAATGGCTACGTTATATCAAATTATTTTCTTTGGTTTCAGGTACAAATCTGAACAGAAGAAGAATTTGACGGAAAGCCTAAACTATTTAGAGTATGATGTTATTCGCATCCATAGTAAGTAACAGTAAAAACCAACAAATAAATTTAGAAAATAAACATGAACTGCAATTAGTTAAGTGCTGAATGAATTACCACAAACAAAATGTACTTTCAATTTGGATATGCCAATACTAGCTGTACATAGATATAGAAAATATTTCGTGTCCACATGAATATCACAAGAGAACATATAAAAATTAATTATAAAATTTTTATGTAGCTGAAACTAAAAATAAAGCCAAACAAAGTCACGCTGACAGTTTCTGTAGCGGATATTATTACCTACCATGGGTATTATAAATAGTTAATAGGTTGACATTGACATGCCGCCACCCCGCTAAATATACAACGCCACTTAATATACAGGGTGTACTAATAAGGAAAAATTACAGAAAAGTGCATTAGCCACACAACCTCATAACAAGTTAGCAATTCTCAACCAGGTTTCTGAATAACCTGTCTAGAGTAACATTTATAATTTTTTTCATAATGCCTGTTGCACTCAGAGACAATATATTTTTGATTTGTACTTTTGTTCTCATCCAATAATTAATTAACTTTTTCTCGTTTAATATTTCATCCATCTAACTCGAAGCAGTTAAGAATTTATACCCAACCTTGTTTATATTGCTAACCATATTTAACTTTCTTTTAGGTCACAACATTACGACAGCACTAGGCACTACGGAACGAAGGACTGAATATATTATTATGTTTTTCAAACTTTGGCGGAGCTTCAAGTAGTAACGTGGTGTAAGTTTTCATTTTAATTTTAAACTAAAATTCAATGGAACACAGGTAAAACCTCAGATCTGAACTATATTTTGTAATAGTCATACTATAAATAATTAATTGGTGAGAATAGACAATGAATGGATAGCCTCGTTAAATGAAATTTTAATAATAAAATTACTTTCATATTCATTATATTGATTTATACCAACAACGCCATGATTGTTATGAAAGTACATGTGAAAGGACTCTTGTCAAAGATGGAAAACCTTGTTTAGGTTTTGTCAAAATTATTTTATCCGATTTTAATATTGATTCATTTGACGCTAATAAAATCATAGCTAATAAAATAAATTATAAATTGAATAGAAAAGGAAGTATTAAGACTCGCTATAAGAAAATAATTAAGATAATTACCTTATTTTATTACTTAAAAGGTGTGATGACCTTTGTACTAAAAAATTCAGTAGCTCAAACAATTTGTCACCACCGTAATTTTCTGAATGTCCGTAAACCAATTATCTACCTGGTAGTTACTTGAAAAATGTAATTCATTTTAGTGTTGTGTCGTTAATCGAATGAAGCACTTTGTTAATGAATACTAGCTGTCAATTTGACGGCTTTCAGGTGTTGTTTCTCCCCAAAAATTACTTTCTTAGTGTTCTACTTCCGAATTCTTCACAAGCCCGAAAGGTCATCCCAGTCGTAGTATTTTTTTTATTTTCCTAGATCTTTTCATAAAGTGATAGTGAGATTATAATTATGATGTACAAACAAACAAACTAGTGTTGTTTGTTTATTAGTTAGGATTCCTAGTTTTTATAGCCATCGTCAATTACTATCAACATGCCCGTGTTTAAAATTACAGAACTTAAACGTGGACAACAATATTTTCAGTTGCACGACACCATGGCACTTCTCAGGTGGTTATTACAAATATTCTCCATGGACAGTGGTGAAAGGAGAATAAGTAAAAGTGAAAAACGAAGCTATATTGTCAAAGGTGTTATATCAGCGATAATTGTCGGCGCGTTCGATTTTTATTGCTTGTACTGGAAAACGCAAAATATATTTCGAAGTCTTAACTCTTCTATCGTTATAACGGACGTTATACAAATGATTTATGACTACGGACAATATATTGTGGATTTGTGCTTCATATACAAGTATGGCCGGGAAGTGAGTCAAGTGTATTTCAAAAATTACATGTGTATAGATAAGATCTTGGATATTAACCATCATGATGAGATTCAGACCAAGCTTGTAAGGCTGACGAGTTTACTGCTGTTTTGTTTGATAACAGTGTCAGCATTTGACTACATGGCTTGGTATTTAGGCTACGGCTTTTGGACACCCATATACTACAGCATAAGCTACTTCTTTCTACTTTTCAAAGTGCTGACCAATTTGGATCTGACTGTACAAATAATGCAAATTGAATGTCGTTTGAGAGACATCGGTGATCTTTTACAAGACACTTACAACTCTACTGATTACCTGCCTATTCCGGAATCTATGAAAGAGAATAATCAAACTTTGTCGAATTCTTTGACGAATAAGAACTGGTTCTACGGCGGTGGATATCTGAGGGCTGAAGAGATGAAAACCAGGAACCATCCCTGGAAGAAAGCCACGAATAGTTGTCATGAGATGAAGTGGCTGACGAGGTGTTATTTGCTAATTAACGAGCAATGTATGTTTATAAATAGAATGTTCGGAATCAGAGTGAGTATCATGAGAACAAGATATTGCTGGGTCACAGAAATATAATCATTTGATTATTTGGAGTAAAGAAAAATGATATGTTTTTCAAATGTTATGATACATATCTCTCACCTTTACCTGCTTGCATTTCAGATTCTACTAAATAGCCTCAGTCTTTTAATAGACATGGTGAGGTTTTTAAACGTTGTCGTCAGGATAGCTGTCGGTTCAGTGGTAAGATTTAATTAAGTTTTCTTATATGTAACTTGTTTTGTTTAGCTATAGGTATAAATCTTGATAAAAACTTACTTTGTGTCGTATGAAATACCGAGCCGACGAATAATACATCCAATAAATCGAAGTTTTCTATGATAACACTTATTTCGTTATGAAGCAAGCAGGCGTCGATAATAGTAAACAAAATATAGAGTCTAAAGTAGGTTCACTCGACCCCATACTCGACCCTATTTACGATTTTCGAGATTGACATTTGTTACACAGCCAGGGTCGCTATTGTCAAAAATATCATAAGAAAATCAAAACAGCATAATCTGATACGAGAACGTCATATGATTCTGAACCATTATAAATTTAATAAATATGACATTCGTGGCAACCATCTTTTTGTTACCTTAGGGTGAGAATCCACCAGAGCTGTGCGAGGTAGCGAGGCGGTGAGCGAGGAAAAAATCCACCAATAGAATCACTTCATTTTCCTCGCTCAGCTCAGCTCTGGTGGAATAGGGTTGAGCGAAGCGAGGCCATTCTACATACAAAACAAGCGAGAAATGTGTGCGAGGAATGCGTTGCGAGGAATGTGTAGCGAGGAATGCGTTGCGAGGAATGCGTTGCGAGAAATGTGTTGCGAGGTTTCCACTACATCGCATTCCCCCCGCTCACACATTTCACAGCTTCGCAACGCATCCTCGCTCCGCACATTAATGCGCATTTTGACAGCTCCGGTACGCATCCTCGTACGACACATTTTACTCGCACAGCTCTGGTGGAAACCCCTACACATTTCCACAGCACAGCTACGCATCCTCGTACGACACATTTTACTCGCACAGCTCTGGTGGATTCTCACCCTTAAGCTCCCCTGAGATTCCAGTTAAAGTCAGTAAACGCCAAAATCGTCGCAAGTGCTGAGTAAGCCATCTGTATACTTATTATTACTTATTTGTGCTATGTTTTTTAGAAAACCCAGTACAACGACAACTCGGGCTACCTGCCCGCGCTGTCCACGTTCCTGCGTTTCCTGATCTGCGTGTTCATTCTGGCCAGCCTGGTGTACCACTGCGAGCGAGCGTATGCCCAGACATACCGCATCGTCAGCGTCACCGACCATATTCTCGTCAACAGAAATCCTGGTGAAGAGTCTTATAAAGCCATCAGTTTTATAATAGCCCACTGTTAGCGCTGCGCCCTGATCTTGGTCTCAATAATCTTCTTCTTCTTTATCTTCGAGTGGGACACCAAGTCGTTCAACGACCCAATGAACTCTGGTGTCAGAGGTTTTCAACCGCCTACTACAAGTAGCAGGCCTCTGACATGGTTGTGTAACGACGGCCATCATAGACAGCAACCGGGACCGACGGCTTAACGTGCCCCTCGAAGCACGGAACCATGTGTAAGTATCGGTATACTCCCGCGTTGTCCACGTTCCTGCGTTTCCTGATCTGCGTGTTTATCCTGGCCAGTTTGGTGTACCACTGCGAGAGAGCGTATGCCCAGACCTGCCGCATCGTCAGCGTCACAGACCATATTCTCGTCAACAGGAATCCTGGTACGCACATCAAATTATATTTTATAGAATTAAACTATATAGAGCTAAGCGACAAAAATGCTAGAATGTGTTGAACGCGTGTTTAAAATAAAACTTTATACAAAAACGCTAGACACGCATCATCGCTCGTCGAACTTTTTTGTAGTAAGGCCCTTATAAAGATGTAACTGACATCAAAACCAATCTTGTTCTCAGATGAAGCCCTGAGGTCGTCGCTGTCAGAATTGCGCTGCCTGGTAACCTCGAGGCCCATCAGCTTCAACATGGCCAATTTCTTCCAGCTGAGCTACCCGTTCCTCACATCCATGATTTCAGTTGTCGTCACTTACACCATTATACTGCTGCAGAGCTTATAAGAGTCTTATAAAGCCACCAGTCTAGTAATAGCCTAGGTACTATTAGCGCTGCGCCCTAATTTTGACCTCAATGATCTCTGTAGTAGTTACTTACACTATTGAAAAATGAAATCAGTGACGAAATATTCTACCGCCAATTGAAGAATCTCTTGTTGGATAATGAATTTTATACAATCAAGGAATTTTTAGCTTTTAAATTTTTATAAATTGTTTACAACATTTTTATTTGTTATGACATTATTTTTATTTTTCTTTTTGTATTTTTTATTTGATATATTTCCATTTGACATTGAAATTGTATTGTTACAATTATTTTTTATTATGACATTGTATATTTTGTTATTGTTTTGTTATTATTGTATGTTTTTTTGACATTGCTATTTTTTGGTTTTTATTAAGTTAGTTTGACATGATTTTTATTTTATTTTGTTATTGACGATCATATTATCCTTGGACATTTTTATCTAATTTTAAGAAATTTTAATTATGAAATTGATAATATGAAATAAATAAATCTAATCTAATCTATTATACTGCTGCAGAGCTAATAAAAGAGTCTTATAAAGCCATCAGTTTTGTAATAGCCCACTGTTACCGCTGCGCCCTAATCCTGAACTCAAAATCTCTGTAGTAGTTACTTACACTATTGTACTGCTGCAGAGCTTATAAGAGTCTTATAAAGCCATCAGTTTTGTAATAGCCCACTGTTGGCAGATGTGCCCTGATCCTGTCCTCAGTGATCTCTGTAGTAGTTACTTACACTATTGTACTACTGCAGAGCTTATAGAAGAGATTTATAAAACCATCAGTTTTATAATAGCCAACTGATGGCCGCTGCGCCCTGATCCAGACCTCAATGATTTCTGTAGTAGTTACTTACACTATTATACTGCTGCAGAGCTAATAGAAGAGTCTTATAAAGCCATCAGTTTTGTAATAGCCCACTGTTAGCGCTGCGCCCTAATCCTGACCTCAAAATCTCTGTTGTACTTACTTACACTATTGTTCTGCTGCAGAGCATATAGAAGTGTCTTATAAAACCATAACTTTTGTAAAGTAGAAGAGAAAATTAAAAGTCTTATAAAGATATTAACTGCAACTGAAACTCAATGAAATACAGAGACTTTCCTGCAACAAAAAAGTTTGTTAAATATGTAGTCAGCTACAATTTGATGGAATAACAGACGGCGATACAATTTGAAAACTTATTGGAACGGCGACTAACTAGAAACACATCTTCCGCTACCCGACGCTAGATGGCAATAGCTATGACTTTTAAAGAATAAAAGTTTGTTACGAGTTTCGAGTTTCTTTAGCAAATCGTTAACGCTCTGCCTACCCTGCAAGGGATAGACAAAGGCGTGATATGTACATGTATTTATAAATTGTTTTCATGTTTCACTTTGAATAAAAAAGTTGAATGATGTTTTTAATAGTTATATAAGGTCCTATTAAATTCACTGCAAATATTTTAGGGGCAGATCAAATAAAATATAAGCATGTACTAGGCAAATTTTTAAAGAAATCTACACGCTAGTTTTCGAGAAAATTGCATTTAACTAATAAAAAACAAAACGAAAAAAGTGCACCCTGTTTGTCCTAAAAACACACACTTCGATGAATTTAAATTACGCGGGAAAAAAATGTGCTGTGATTGGTTGGTTGTTAGTGTGCGTGCCGTGTAAGTGAATCCTGTCTACGTGACGGAACGTCAGTCGGGTCAGTCAAAGGGTGTTCACATAAATAATTAAAAAGTTTGTTTGAAAATGAAAAATAAAAACTAGCGTGTAGATTTTTTTAAAAATGCCTTAGATGTTTTTCTTATACATATTTACGCATGCCCTTAAAATATTTGCAGTGAATTTAATAGGACCTTATATACTACCACCTATTAAAAGCCTGTAAGTAATTAAGCGGTATTGTACGACGACAACAAATATATAGAAATAAATAGGAAGCAAAGCGAACCTTGACAAAAAGCTATTTCGTAATTAAAAACCTACATTGAAAAACATAGTAAAATTTTATTCAATTCCTAAAAGACTGAATGACAGGTTTTCATTTAATTGCTACTTGTACAGTGTACAGTTATGTATTTTAAATACACACCCAATTTTAAAACACACTAGGTAGGTAGGAATACAAAATTATAGGAAACAGTATTTGAAACCATCTATTTCAGTTGTGAAAACAAAAGGAATTTAACTTTTTCCAAAACGCCTCAATTGTTTAGTCTGATGAGAGAAATTTTGAATCTTGCATACACCAATGTTAATTTAAATAAATCAGTTAAAAAACAATCCCACCCAAAACATAAATGTGAAAGGCTGCCAAGTTCGATAATATTGGAATGCTTCGCCTATAAAAGAAGTGAGATCTAAATAAGTGCCAAGTTCCATACACAGACCTCAGTTAAAAATAGTTACAGGAATGCACACTTGATTTTCCGCAGTTTGGAAAGTAGATTCTAAATAAATATCATATTAAATACCTAAAATTGTAATACTTACAAAAACGCAAACCTGTTTTATCAGCAGTTTCCTTATGACATTTTTTTTTTTTTGTACTTTGTAATAATATTACAATTAAAGGTATTTAATATGATATTTATTCAGAATCTACTTTCCAAACTGCGGAAAATCAAGTGTGCATTCCTGTAACTATTTTTAACTGAGGTCTATGTATGGAACTTGGTACTTATTTAGATCTCACTTCTTTTATAGGCGAAGCATTCCAATATTATCGAACTTGGCAGCCTTTCACATTTATGTTTTGGGTGGGATTTCATTTATTTTTGTAAGGTTTATTTTCTTTTTTTCTTATGATTAAGTTAGTTAAGGAAATGTCTCATTTATGCTAATAATTCAGATTTTTGAATATGGACTATATGGACTATGCTTTTTACAAAGAAATGGACTAGTTTTTTTTTATTAAATTTTTCTACGTTTGCGTGGCAAAGGAAACTTTTTTGTTTTGTGATTTGTATGCTGTCTTGTACCACTGACACGCTAGAGCGCATTGCCCATTCAATATCTTGGTTTTTTTTTACACGTTTTCTATTTACTGATAAGCTTGCAAAGTCAGGGCGGTATAATGTACGTAGCCGGATATATTCAATTTTTACTTAACATAACATAACAGCTACAACAGTCCACTGCTGGACACGGGCCTCCCCCTATCGGGGGGTATTGCCATACTCATCACGCTTGGCAGGCGGATTGGCGAGGATTCTCTGGATGAGTATCCCTTAGTCGCTTTTTACGACACCCACGGGTAGAATTGGGGTGATGCTATTCTAAGCCGGCATCACACGGCATAGCAATTACAGCAATTTTTACTTTACTTTGACTAAATTACAAACCTTCGTAACGAATTTTAGGTCGGTACGACCATTGGAAGATATAGATAAATTTTTTGTTTTAGTTCCTTAGGGGTATGAATTTACACCTTCATTATTTTTAAAACCAACTCACACTTGGCCATTTTCAGATTTTTTCTTTTACCTTGACCTAAAGACCGACCTCCATGCCAAATTTCAAGTCAATACGACCATTGGAAGTGGTCTAGGTTTTTGATGAGTGAGTGAGTGAGTGAGTCAGTCAGTGAGTGTATAGTAAAAATAGCGATTTTCTGACGTCAATATCTCAAGACCTACAATAGGTACATTAATGAAATTTTGTATTTTAGATAAGTAAGTAGATCTCGACAGATACTAGAAATTTCATATGCGTAGATAAAATAGATTTTGAGTTATAGGTAGGTCGAACTTGGCCCGAAATGGTTCGTGTAATATAACCCACGGCCGGTGTGTCGGTTCTTTGCTCGAACTTGGCGGACACACTGCCGTGTGTCTAGATACCAAACATCCAAGTGGTACAAAAACTTATAGAGCACAAAAACTACCCTGTCTCAATCCACACTAAAACTTAATCATGGCGAAAACCACATGGTTTACGTTAGTAAATTTTTTGTACAAAAACATGTATTTTCGAAAAAACTTTGCCTCATGCCACTGGGGTCAAATTTCCAACATCTGGGCTGTGTCATTTACGTACGAACTTTTTTTTGCTAGATGCAGCTCAAGTTCCTTTTTTTTGAGTTCAGACTTTATAAATATTATTTTAACACGTTCCCGGACACTAAGTCACACGACTTTGACACTGCTTTTTTGTATGAAAAGCTATAGCATTTCTGTCACATAGGTCGCAATACGCGTAATTAAATTGTGACACTAACTGCTAAAGCCTTCGACTGTTACTGCAGCTCTGTCATATGCAATAGTAAGTAGACACTGTTAAGTGCGGCAGAACGGCTATAGCAGCGAATGTTAATGCAGTTCTGTCACTTGCTACAGTCAGATGTTGCTATAAATCACGACAGAACTGTTCTAATAGCTGACCTGATTACACTACCACCAGGCTCTTGGAAAGATAGGCGTCTCCCAATATTGATGTGCTAATCATGGTTTATCATCCATGTTTGAACTTATATCTTGTTTTGATCAGACATGTCTTGCTGTTGATCAGGAGATTCCTTTAGACAAGACCTTAGGTGGCTCCCTCCAATAAATCATTGATTCGGCAGGATCTTTGGAAGATACGCCTCGCACAATATCGATTTGAAGATCGTGGATCAATGCTAATGTTTCTACTTCCATCTTGTTTTCAATAAAGTAAATATTTTTCTTATCAGGGCAATTATGAAATTCGTTATCTCATAAAGCTGTAGTGTGGATTTACAAGTACGTAGAAGTAAGCAACTTTTCCGTGATAAAAAGCTACCTATTTATAATCTACCAGTTTTATCCAAGCTACAAGCCATAAGAATGTAAATAAGTAACAAGAACACATACTCAAACCCTTAAAATATTACTCAGTTAGTACAATTGGGATGCTTTTGACATTTTATCGAGAAAATAAGTAAAATCATAAAAATCAGGGTTAGTCTAGCCTTCTAATAGTCAAAGAATTTTTGAAATTGGTCTGTATTTACGGGAAGTATCGATAATATGTACACAAACAAACCACAAAATTGATTTTTTTTTTACTTTGATCTATACTTATTTGAAGTGTTTAGGATAAAAAATTGAATTTAGGATAGAGTATTGAATTTACACTACAAATCTAATGTGATTGCATCATTATAAAGCTAAAAACAGGCTACTGGCATCGATTAGAAAACCTTAAAATTTGGCGCAAAAACGGTCACTAAAAGTGACACATGCCAGCCGACTGAAGAAAATTTCATACAACCGGGAATGGTATACCCGCTCTGTCATTTTGGGGGGTGAGGGGGGAGACGGCTAACACGAAACTTTGAACACATGTAAAAACTATTCTAATTGACACTGACAATATTGGAAAAAGTTGTCCAGTGACACTAAAATATGCTCTTCTCATTTTTGTATGAATGGAGCGCATGTCTGGGCAGCTCTGGCTAAAAAGTGACCGTCAATTTGGTAGGCTATAACAGTTCTGTCACTAGACGAAGTGCAAAAGCGAATGCTATAACCGTTCTGTCCGGGAACGTGTTAAACAATTTTTATACCTATGATGATGCACAAATAAATAGATATAAAAATTGTATCTAATTTAGTTATTTTTATTTTGATTTCAACACAAACAATAAAAATACATAGAGTAGGTAAAATTATGTCGATTTTAGCGTTTCTCTTCTCCTAAACTACATAACGGATTTAGATGCGTTTTTTAAAAGATTGAGTACCTTGTGAAGAGGAAAATTTAGGTATATAATGAATGGTGGGAAATAGTTATTCCCATGGGAAAACGGTTAGCAGCAGGTGCCACCGCTATATTAAAAGTAATGTTTAAAAATAAGCATGGTGTTTTTATTTTACAAGTGTCTGTTTCTGAGTTAAAATAATATTTGTCTGAATATGACATCAAATATTTTACGCACAAGCTGTCATATTTCATACTAATTCCGCTACCGAACTAGAGCACAAAATAGAGAGTTGAGTCGCATCTGTATGGGCGCCCCGCGCGCCGTTTCCCTAATTTGTGACTATAGGCTGACGGAATCTGCGGCTTTGAAAAGAATGTGATGTGATGATTCATTCACAATTACACTCACGAATCACAAAGAAACTCTCCACTCTACATTTTATCAGAATCAGTCCATCCGTCTTCATCAGTCAACATCACGATCCTTCATCAGACGTGGACCTCTATTGTCACGTTTACCCTAAAGTTCATTATCACTCACCTCTTTGTCCTCAGGGCAGAATAGGGTAAAAGTCACTATTAACGACCGTAAATCGATTCGCTATGGTGAGAGATAATTTAAAGGGTAATTGGGATGCTGCTTTCAAACATCTGTCCAGAATGTGGCATTCGGTAAATTAATTTTTGTCATGGGAAAGAGAAACTTGAAAGTAGGTATTCAAAGGTAGGTAGGTACTAACTAAGTACAACTATATTTTTTCGCTATACCAATGAAAAAGGCCTGTAAAAGGAAGTAGATGGCTTAGATTAGTTCGATATTTTTTATACATATTTCATAGATACTTTATTTTATATCTATTTATGAGAAGATTTTGTCATCTCTGATTCATGTTTTAATTCGTACGAAAATCAAAGTCATTCTTATGAATGAAGCTCAGAATGAAAGTGTCTTCATTCTAAATTCAAAAACCGCTCACGCGCAACATTTCTTTGCATAAATAACGACTTCCTCTCAGAACCCTCAAATTCAAAATAGGAAGCGTTTAAAAAAATATAAACTTTTGTATTATTGGATGATTTCTACAATAGACTTTGAAACTGAATCTCATACATAGTAATGAGGGGGAAATCCTGCGCGTACGCATCGAAGTATTTCAAGGCAGAAAGTAAGGGTCAGCCTGCATACTAGGGCTTAACTACAAAAGGAACACTAGGGCTTAACTACAAAAAGTTAGACACGCGTTAAACGCGCGTATTTAACTTCAATGAGGCAAGGCTTCGAAAGAACTGCTCATGACGATAGAAACGCTAAATATAATGGATGGCATGGCACACAGCACCTACGGTTGAGACAGTTTTTCATTCGCCATAAATCGCAATACCATGCAGCATGTGTGCGATCCACCATTGTGTCAAACGATATTGCTAGACGTTAAGAAACCTTTTAAGTTTTCAAACGTTGTATCCTGTCTTATGACGTCGGAAGCGGGTTTCTTTCCGCAGGAAAGGAAATGCTTTTTACCACATACAAGAAATACGATATGGTGTACAGTATCACCCCCTATGTATCCCGTAGGTGGGTGTCGTAAGACACTTCTAAGGGATTAATTTGAGGCGACAGGCTGGCAACCTGTCGCTATGGTCATACACAGTCTTCTGAATCTCAAACTTTTGTCAAACGTAGTGTAAATGGCCGTTTTTACAGGTGTTAACGCTGTGCCTACCCTTCTAGGGATATAGGCGTGCCTTGATATATGTATGTATGTAGGTATGTTTCTTACCGTTTCGTTTTCTGGTTTAGATACCTATCTAAACTTCACTGGCTCTTTTTTGTAATCTTATTGTATTGACAACAAGATGTTATTGACAACTACAATGTGGACATTTTCAAA
This sequence comes from Phthorimaea operculella, assembly GCA_024500475.1. Lineage (NCBI taxonomy): Eukaryota > Metazoa > Arthropoda > Insecta > Lepidoptera > Gelechiidae > Phthorimaea > Phthorimaea operculella. The sequence continues at coordinate 3,054,644 of JANFCV010000053.1, read as the reverse complement.
AAGGACAAATATTTAGAAGAGTTCTTAAACTTACTAAATTGTTACAATTTTAGACATTTGATTGATTCCATGACTTTTGTAAGAGGCCAATCATGTTTGGATAATTTTCTAACTAATTTACCTGTTGAATGCATAGAAAAAAACTTATATTGACCATAACGGAATTTCTGATGGGCACGCTGGGTTATTGTGTAGCTTGAGATTGCCTTTAAATCAAACTGATAATGTACAGAAATATGTTTTTAAAGAGCAAACTGTGTTCAGCGAGACTAATAACAATGATTTTAGAAATAATATGAAAGAACAACTGGAGTCTAACGCTGACCCTAGCACTTTCCTTAAACAGTTCCAAAATGCTTTTGTAAAAAGTTTTCCAAAGACAACAAGAAAAATAAAGGTTAGACAAGATAATAAAATTAAGTGGACAACAAATGGACTGAAAATAGCTAGTAGGATGAAACGTTTTCTAATGACAGCGAGTAATGAAGTGAATCATCCCAGTATAATCAGATACAAAACTGAATACATCCGAATTTACCGCAACGTGGTGATTTTTATGAAAAACTAGCTGCACAAAAGAAATTCAAGAATCAAAAAATATTCCGAAAGGTATATGGCGGATTGTTAATAGGCATAGGAACGTAAAGTCTTCCAGAAAAAATGACTTTAGGTTTTTGAAAATTAATAATTGCATAATTGACAACCCTCGAGACATTGTAGAGATTTTTTCTTCGCAGTTTGATCAAACAGCACTTAATGCTGATTGTAATGTAGCTGACTCGGCTCTAGACACTCTTAGAAGTTCTACGGAAAAAGTGACTGAAACTATGACTTGGAAAAGGGTGTCGGCAGATGAGGTTCGCAAAATCATATTAAAAATGGACAATAAGAAGTCTTGTGGTTATGACGAAGTGCCAATTTCAGTCTTGAAAAACAACGTCGATCAATTAGCGGCACCTTTAGCAATTTTTTTCAATAACTGTTGTGATGAAGGCATATTTCCAGAGCCTTTAAAGATAGCTAAGGTTTTACCTGTATTTAAAAAAGGTAAAAAGTGCGACCCTGGAAACTACAGGCCAATCTCACTTTTACCAACTTTATCCAAAGTATTTGAGAAACTTATAAAGGTCAGGCTAGTAGAGTTTTTAAATATGAATTCAATAATAAATGAAAGACAGTTTGGGTATCAAATAGGAAAAGGAACAATTGATGCAGTTGGCACATTGATAGACGATGTAATTTCTAAATTAAATAGTAAATGTAGGGTCGCTGGTCTATTTTTGGACCTAAGCTCAGCGTTTGACACTGTGGATCACGCCATTCTTATAGAAAAACTGAAGTTTTATGGTATCACTGGAAATGTTCTCTCACTTTCGAAATCCTATTTGGAATGTCGGCTTCAGTTTGTAGAAATAAAGTCTACTGAGAATAACCGTGAAATCTCCGTTGCTTCTGGGGTAAAATCAGTAATATGCGGAGTCCCACAAGGGTCTATATTGGGACCTTTATTCTTCATTATATATATTAATGATCTTATAAATTTTATTAACCAGAAGTATTCTTATATAAATTGTAATTTGATTGTATTTGCTGATGATACAAACGCAATTATTCCAGGAAATACTAGTGAGGAACTAAGTTATAATGTAAATAATGTCATGTCTGGGTTTTCTTTATGGTTTAGTATTAATAAACTCAAAATTAATATTAAGAAAACAAGCATTATTCTCTTCAAGACTACTTGTAGATCGAATGATAAAATAAATGTCACTATTGAGGGAGAAAGTGTCGCAGTCGTGGACAGCGTTAAGTTTCTTGGAGTACACATAGATTCATTCCTAAACTGGAAGGAGGAATTAAACGCAGTTGTGAATACTATCAGCTCAGCCTCTTATGCTTTAAGGAGTTTAAGATATGAAGCTACAAAATCCCAGTTGTTGCAAGTATATTATGCGTTAGTGGAATCACGTCTTAGGTACAGTGTTAGGTTATGGGGACAAAGCTATGACTACAATATTAAGAAAGCTTTCGTCAGTCAAAAAAGAGCCTTACGAACGATAGTTAGAATACCGCAATGGGAATCATGCAGGGATCATTTTATTGAGCTTAAAATACTTACTGTTCCGTCACTTTATATTTTTTTAATTTTAACTGACATTGTAAAGAATTTGTATCTATATGAGACAGCTGAACAGAATAAAATAAGACTGAGTACGAGAAGGAAAGACATTCCAACTAATTTCACTATGCCTAGGTTAAAAGTTGTAAAACACAGTGTTCGTTACCAAGCAATTAAATTATATAACCATCTTCCCATTGATTTAAAAAGTGTGACTAATATTGGAGTTTTCAAAAAACGTTTGAGAGATTTCTTGGTGACAAAATGTTTTTACAGCGTTCAGGAATTTTGTAATTGTAAAGTATAATGAAATGATAATGACATTTGTGATTCTATTTTAATGTGTTTTAATTAATTTTTTTAATGTGTATAAAGATGTTTATTTTTGACATTTGTGATTCTATTTTAAGTAATGTGTTTTAATTCAATATGTAATTTCCGACACAATCTATTGTTATGGAATTAAATAAATGAATGAAAATGAATGACTAACAAAATGTTGTCATAATAATGGAAGAGCCGACTGCAGAAATGCATTTTATCATCAGGTACCACAATAGGCTAACTTTAGAACGTTAACTGAAACTGACACGTAAACAAGTCGAAAGAAGTAGGTCTGCCAGAGCCAATCCTGCCGAAAGATTAAAATAATCGATACTTTTTGATAATATTTCATCTGTAAAATTTATGTCTAAAAGTACCCGAATCAAAGTGCTAGCAAGCTGGCATCAGTTTACCATTGATAAATTATGTAAAAAAAGCTTGATCTGCCACGCATGCTTATGGCGTGACGGTGAAGGCGGCTGTGGACAAACGCCCTTATAATCTAAGCTCCCGGCGACAAAGTCTTACTTACCTCATTCATAGGTACCGCACGGAGGTATACTGTAGCGATAGATAACACTTAGGAGGTCAGGAAAATAGTAGGTTGCCATCTGCTAAAAAGGCGTCTCTTTAGGTGGGAGAACGTTTGGAACGGTCGAAATGTGAGGTAATTTTTGGACTTTTTTGCATTGTCAAACTCGAAAAAAAAGTTTCCTGCAGGTTAGCAGATGACAACCTACTATTTTCTTGACCTCCTAAGTGTTATCTATCGCTACAGTATACGTCCGTGCGGTAGTCCTATGAGGTAAGACTTTGTCGACGAGAGCTTAGTCTATTACGTCTTTAGATAATTGATAACGCAAATAATTATCTTGGATCAGTGACCTAGTGATAGTGCGGGGCAAAAGGTTGCATTCCTAGGTGGACAGATAGATGTTTGAGTTTGAATATCACTTCTCGGGTTTTGATTTTCTTTCGTGTGTTCGCGTCAAGTTCGCGTGTATGGTCAGTCATGTAACCTAATTCGAAGTCAAAATGTAACCTAATTTCGCTTCCTATTGCAAAAACGTACTTTAGCCCCGTTAAAGAATTTCCAGATTTAAAAGACTGACATACAATTCACTTTCACAGTTGTGTTACTAGCATCTCTGGATCATCTAAAGGGCTGACATCATTGGCCCAATGAAAGTCTCATAAAACCGCTATTTTATTGCACATTTCAATCTAGCTGTATGAGGAAGCAGTCAATGCAGTTTATGAGGGCTCGATAGTTGGTTTAAAGGGATTAAAGTGTCGGTCGAGTGATTTTATTCAATCACAATCATGACACTATGACTGCGAATGGAACTTACCAAGTCGACGAACAAAACAACCCAAGAAGGACATTATTAGTTTAATAATAAATGTCTACTAAAATAGCATTTGATTGCTCAATCTAGCGATATGGGAGCAGGAGAGCTCCATAGCTGGTTTACAAAACAGGGTGGACAAATAGGGTATAAACAAACCGAAAGGACGTTAAGGACTCATGAAACTTAATAACTTTCCCCATAGAATATGGGTCGACAAAAAAATGTTGACCTCCCATAGGTACAAAGTCAACGATCAGTTGGCTGTTTTTTATTTTATTTTTTCATATTTTGACCTAATATTTTCCATGGGCAAGTTATTCAGTTTCATGAGTACCTTGACCTTCTTTCGGCTTGTTACACCCATTTTGTTACTCCCAGTACATTGTTTCAAAATTGTACAAAAACCTTTCTTCTCAAATTAACCATGAAGATAAAATCTTTCACTCACTTTCTGTGGAAAAGCGAATTCAATTGCAATCAAATTGCACTTGTGTAGACAGCCTGGGAACGTCTGGGACGGTCTGGGAATGCCTCTAAATGCCTGGGAATCACTTTCCTCTCTACATTGGTAATAGGATCACATTCACGAGCTCCTTTGAGTCATTACATTGTTTTGTATCTTTGCGAGAACTGTGGGTTTGTATGGAAATAGCAAAAGCTGATACGATTAAAGCTTTTTTTCAAATTAACAGGCTAAAAATCAGTTCTTCTTCGTCGATTACAGGATCACAGTAATTTGGACCAGTGTGTTGCTACGGCGATGGCTTTGTAATTTGCATCTTGCATTTCATTTAATTTTATTTATTTTCATTTCCGTTTAGTTTGGTCGGGCTTTAATTGATAAAATAAATTACTCTAAAAATAACATAAGTAAGAAAGACCAATAAACAATGCAAACCATAAACGATAACAACCAACTACCATATTCCTGCCAACAGGATACCAGGGGTGCATAAGTTATAAGGAGTGGCAGACGCGTCACCAGACGATGGCCATCATACCAGTGCGTGTTCACGGTCTGAAGAGTAGCAATATGTCTTGTCCTGAGCCCAGATTCTCCAGTTATTTTGCCCAATCACACCTAGGTATTATGAGTCAAAGTTTTGGCGAAATACGAAATGGCTAAACGTATAAATAACATTAAGCACAAAGTAAGTATTGGCTAGCGCAAACTTAAGTATCCACACGTAGGTTGTGGAACGATTTTGAATTACCTAACAGAATTTGGCAAGTGATTGATCAAGTGATTTGAGTGATTTAGCCGTGTGGTGCCGGCAGAGTAGAATAGCACCACCCCCTCTCTTCCCGTGGCGACCGAGTGATAAACCTGACCCAAACAGCCAGGGCCAACCGTATGGTGGCGGTTAATCCACCACAAAAGCATTCCCAAGGAGGGCTGAAGTTTGGTAGGCAGCCGGTCGTAAAATTCAGCCAAATCCTTTGCAATACGATTTTGTGTTCAACAAAACGTGTTGCGCCGACCCCAAGTAATTGGAATAAGGGCAAGAAGATGATGATGATGAATTTAGCAAGTGATTGTATTTTACTACCAATTTAAACCAACGCAGAGGCTAGCAAATCCGATATCATATTGATATTTGCTGCCATAGCGACGTACGTTTTCGGAAGGCTAAAACGAACCCACAAAGTACGAGACCAGTCGCCACAACCATATTCCTGCCAGCAGGATATTAAGGGTGCATAAGTTATAAGGAGTGGCAGACGCGTCGTCACGGTCTGAGGAGTAAGGAAGATGACCTGAAAGTTTTGTTGCGGGTATTGTAAATTCATACTTACACATTATTATTTATTATTATTGGGTGCCATCTTCAAAGTGAAGGTGGGAGGTCAGGAACTCAGCATGTGTGCAATTAGCGGCTAAGAATAATGCCACCCCTAGTCTACTCAGGGTGTTTCGTAAAAGGTGACGTAGAGTTTTTGATCTCGGCTTAATATCTATCGACTATGATCAACCGCATTATGGCGATGACCCCACCTATTTTAGCATTCCCAAAGAGGGTTGACGTCAGGCAGGCGGCCGGTCATAAAACATTGCCAATTCCTTTTGCTACATGATTTTGGGCTCGAGTAAAACATGTTGCGCCGATCCCAACTCGTATGGGATAAGGGCAGGAAGACGATGAATTCAGCATGTAGAGGTATATAAACAGAGTTTCTCTCTCATTAGTCTAGTAACTAACGTCAATAGCTGGTTTTAACTATTCGGATTGACTTATGAAGCTGAAAATCGGCATGTAGGTACTTCTTGACCTCCTGATCAAAATTAGACATGGAGCCCAGCGGGCACCACCCCCCTTAACCTTCTACCGCCCCCCCTCCTTTACAAGGCAGAACTTTTGAAGTAATTGACTTGGGGGGTAGTTTTTATTTCATATCGTGTGCGACATCCCACTTGAAGCTTATTGTGCCCTCAAAATTAACCTTCAGGCTCCCCGGGGGGCCCAAAAGCCCCAAAAGTGGGGTGTCCCGTCCTTGTATGAGATTTTCTTATTTTCAAACTATCGACTTCCAAGCGGTATCAAAAGTTGCGGAATTAGACACAGATTGCAAAAAACCTAAAATATATATAAATAATATTTATCTTTGGGGTTTTGCAGAACATTAAACTACAATAATATGTTGGTTTTGTAGTCACAGCACTTTAACGATCGATAGAGCCCTAAAAATAAATATTATTTAAAGATATATTAGGTTTTTTGCATTCTGTGTCTAATTACGCAACTTTTGATACCTCTTGGGAGTCGATTGCTTGAAAAAAAGGAAATCCCATATAAGAACGGGACACCCCACTTTTCGGGCTTTTGGCCCCCCCGGGGGGCATAAAGGGTAATTTTGAGGGCACAATAAGCTTCAAGTGAGATGTCACGCATGATATGAAATAAAAACAACCCTCCAAGTCAATTAATTCAAAAGTTACGCTTTATAAAGGAGGGGGGGGTGGTTAAAGGTTAAGGGGGGTGGTGCCCGCTGGGTTCCATGTCTAATTTTGATCAGGAGGTCAAGAAGTCCCTACATGCCGATTTTCAGCTTCATGGGTCAATCCGAATAGCTGTGACGTTAGTTACTAGACTACATAGCGACTTGACTGGTGGTTCTTATTTCCATTCTAACTTAATAAAGTAAGTACCTAGTTAAAACGTGCATTTCCTCACCTTACTACAAACATTCTATACATAGACATAAGTAGGTACATACATGCACATATCGACAGTGGAAAGGCTAAATCGCTTAACCGCCACCTTGGTCGAAAATGAGTTATATATATCACGAGAATCAGCGATTTTTTCTGCGTCGATCTGTTTAGGTTTCGAGCAAATCGGAGCACTTTTGTGGCGCTTAAGCGGCTCAATTTTTAGTAATTTTTCATAGGTCATATCGCTGAAGCGACGTAATTTTTCGTGTTTTTTGAACGAACGGCGTATACACCCCTTATTAGTTTGTTGCATCTGATGTTTATAAGTATTAGCGTTTTTTGATTTCTCTTATACTCCTTTTTTTGGAGATAAGTGATTTAAAATTATTGCAATAATATGGTCAATGGCAGTTAAGCGATTTTTATTCGAACACTAAAGGCTAACAGACCGGCGCTTTAGCGATAATGCTCGCAGCATTTCATTCCAAGTAGATCAATACGTAACATTTACGTGTTTGTGTTTGCGTCATTCATTGTTGTTTTAGCGAAATTTTGGGAAGGGCAAAGATTTTTTTTTTTAATTAGTGAAAGTAAAAGGTGCTTCTTTAGTGTTTAGCACGCAAATAAGTCTAAATTTGAGTGATAATGCAAAACACTTTCTATTACGCAATTTTAGTTTAAAACAAAAGTGATAGAAAAAAAAGTACCCGCATATTTTTGTGTGCGTAAGTCCACGTGATTGCGCCGAACAAGTCAAAACTCGTCGGATACCACTCAGTACGCGGCTGTAAGCGCCACATTGAGGACGTGTTTGTTAAATCGCGTGTGATTAAAAAGTTGTGTTTGTTTGTGCTTTCATTTCGTTTTGATTTGTACCAGATTTACTGCTTGCTTCTACTGGGATAAAGTGCGGTTAGTAAATTATTATTCTTAACAAGTCAATTACTTGTTTTAAAAATTATTTCGAACCCAGTTATAAATAAGAATAAAAGACATCGAACGTTCGGAATATCTGATGTAAACCATTAGGCGGTCAAGCTAAACTATAAGAGCTACAGTTATATGGCTTAGTACAGATAGTATTGCTTTCGCGTATGAAGGTGGTAGAGCACGTGGGGCAAGACAGAAATATATGTCATAGATAAAGGTGATATTATACCACACTGGCAAGCACTTTCTGAAAGGTATGTACACATATTTTCTTTACTTCGGCCGACTTGAGTCCGGAGTCAGTTGTTGTCTGATATGAGAGGCTTTATTATATAGAGGGGGTATATCTTTTACAAAACTATGCCGAATTCGTAACTTTTGAGGTCAGCTTCTTTTTTTGCCCTTTCATATCGGCTTGCCGCCTCTTCATCATCATTGGCCTCAAACGCATGTGATAGACGATTTATTCAGTGTCTGAGGAAAGACTTTACATGGCTACACAAGCCGATACAAGTGAAGGTAGAATTGGAGGCTGGCAATTTCTGCCCTTTGTTAGTGAAACCAGAGAAACAGGCATCATCGTGAGTTTCACGCACATCAAATACACGCTTTTTCCATTTATCCCTATCCTCAGCAAGCTATTTCCAACTTCTTTAATCGATGTCAAATGCAGTCTTGTCCCGCTTGTCGCAATCTTTGAAACAGTCTTCGATCTTCCAACTCCTCTTTAGGCACTTTCTTTCTGGATGGAAGCCTAGTTAAACTGTATGATAGGAGATACAACAAAAGCTACAAGCCTACAAGTAAGAGTTTGTAGCTTGATGATCTGCTTCTACTATCACATGGATATCAAGGGTCTGGCTGGAGTTCCCAATGTAGACAACTAGGAGCCCAGTTATACTGAAAGCGATACGGAAATGGCTTTAAAGCAAAAGTTGAACAACTTGATAGGCCGCTTCTGCTGACATAAGTAGAAGGTCTGATGTACATTATGTAGACCAACAGGAGCCCAGCTAAACACAGAGTAATAGCTCCAAAGTAAAAAGGTGATCAGCACGATGGCCCCTTCTGCTGGCGATGGCCCCTTGAGAGTACTTGATGTGGAACCCGAAGCTCGGCTCTCTCTCTCTTTTCGTGTGGGACACCAAGTCGTTCAACGACCCGATGAACCCTGGTGTCAGAGTTTTTCAACCGCCTACTGCAAGTAGCAGCTAGGCCTCTGACATGGTTGTATAACGACCGCCATCATAGACAGCAACCGGGATCGACGGCTTAACGTGCCCATCCGAAGCACGGAACCATCTTACTTGCGGACAATCAGGTGGTTCAGCCTGCAATGTCCTAACCAGACTGGGAACAAATTCACGAAGTGATAAATATCAACTTTGTGAGTGACCCCACCGGGAATTGAACCCGGAACCTTTGCGTGGTAGGCAGGCATACTAACCACTGCGCCACATCGGCTGTTAGCTCGGCTAAACTATAGGTAACGGATTTAAAAATGGTTTAAAAGTAAACTTTTATCTGCATGAAGAACCATTTCTACTTAGGTTCTGGAGGACCTGTTTGAATAACCAGAAGATCACCCAAATTTTAAGAGATAGCAAACATTGTTTAGCATGGCATGATGGACTGCTTTCATTGGCACTGAACATCAATAGCCCATCTAACTAAACTATTAAACAAACGCAAATAGCTCCAAAGCAAAATTTATCATCATGATGGACTATTTCTACTACAGAAAGACAATAGACATCAAAGTTCTGTTCTGGAGAAGGAAGGTACCTTATGTAAATACGCATGACTTCGCATCAATGATAGTAAATATGTAAACGGCTCCATAATTATTGAAGTTTATCAAATGATAGGGTGCTTTTGCTAGAAGAAAGAAATTGAAAATCGTAATGTGGAAATCAGAGAGCTCAGTATGGCTCAGTTAAAGTATAGAGATCCTAAAATGCTTCGCTTTCTGAAAATGGATTGACGAACCACCCAATCAACAAGTCGGAGTTAGCAGTGTAAGGAACGAAGCGAAAGGAAGTTTACGGATACCGACTAGTTAGTAATAATTTCGAAAAATATAAAAATTAATTACTTCTTAAGGCCATTTTTCTTGGTTATAATATGAGTAATCTGGGGGCACGGCAGTGCCCCCACCAAGTCGAGCTGAAAGCGGCACGGCCGTACCATCCTTTTCTCGAACCAGTTCAGGCCATTTTTGACCCCCCCATAACTCCCTTGTCGATAAGTTTAGAACCCTCATTTTAAAATATCTTATCAATCACTGCATAGAAACGATACATTTCAAATTTCATTTAATTTGGACCAGTAGTTTAGAAGTTATAGTTAGTCAAAGTTTCTTAATTTTCTGCCTGACTGACTGACCGATCATCAAAATTCTAAGGTACTTCTAGCAGACTGAGGAGCGTGAAACTTAGAATACACCTTGTATTTAGTGTATGAATAAAGGGAAAATTATAACATTATGCAAATTCGGTTGCAACCGCATAACTAACTTTGTATTTCCATACAAATGTATAGGATTACAAAGTTAACTTTGCGGATGGGCATTGAGGAAATCTGTAGCTGAGGCTCAAGAAGTAGTTCCAGATAAGAGAAAGAGGAAGACTATCTACAAAAAGAAATGAGATCCCACCAAAAACATTTACTTGTAAAGAACCAAGTCTCGCCTCTCAGTTCATATACTGTAAAAAGTTGTGAGATCCATGTGATGCCAAGTCGGTTATTGATTTATTCAAGGACTACTTCAGGGAACTTTCATCTTAAGCTATTGCGTAATTAGGAAACAGATATCATCTTACAGTAACTATATCGATACTTAAAAACTTTTATATTTACAATAACTTGAATGACTTGGCAATCGCACACAATTTGCTTGTGAGATACGATGGTCTAGTGCGATGGCCGGGTCATTCTAGTTATTGTAAATATAAAAGTTTTTAAGTATCGATATAGTTACTGTAAGATGATGTCTGTTACCTAATTACGCAATACCTTAAGATGAAAGTTCCCTGAAGTAGTCCTTGAATAAATCAATAACCGACTTGGCATCACATGGATCTCACAACTTTTTACAGTATATGAACTGAGAGGCGAGACTTGGTTCTTTTTACAAGTAAATGTTTTTGGTGGGATTGGTATTTATTAGACAAATTTATACTCTCTTAACTTATAAATTTGGTTGGTTAGTAATCGAAAATGTATAGTAAATCCAGTATTATTTTATATTAGTCATTAGCTTTTTCAGTATTTGTACAATGTCTTGGTCGTTTAGCGATTTTTGCTTAACTGTACATTTTTGAAAATCAAGTTATTATCGCTTAAGCGACACTTAATACGTAAACCGGCGATGCAAAGTACAATTGAACAATGTAGATATACAAAACATATAAATAAAAAAATATAATTTTAATTTTATCTTTATAATGTCAATAGAAAAAAAGATATGAATATTTTTAGGAAAAAAAAAACTTTAATCGTCGTTTTCTCCAAACTACCAAAGTGGCGGTTAAGCGATATAGCCTTTCCACTGTCGATATCATCTATACAGAGACATAAGTACATATATACACATATCACACTTTTATCCCTTGCGGGATAGGCAGAGCGTCAAAAGCTGCAAAAAGAACTTAAACCACGTCTAACAAAAGTTTGAGAGTCATTCAGAGGACTGTGTATCACTATAGAGACAGGTTGTCAGCCTGTCGCCTTAAACTTAAAAAAATACCTATCAACTCTCAAAAGCCTTAGTGGCTTCTTACGACACCCACGCAAAAGATGGGGTGACGCTATTCTATGCCGGCACCACACGGCACTACAAATCCCTCACCTCACTAGAAAAACTTTATCTAACCTATTATAACTTTACCGTGTGATGCCGGTTTAGAATAGCATCACCCCATTTCTTTCCTGTGGGTGTTGTGAGAAGCGACTAAAGGACTCGAGGGTTTATTGCTAATCGTCACTATAGCGATACACGACAGTAGCTAAAACGGCCCTCAAATATTTGTCAGACGTGGCGATAACGACCGTATTTTTACGGCCGTTGACGCTCTGCCTACCCCGCAAGGGATATAGGCGTGGTGTATGTATGTATTGTAACTAAACTTGAGTACTTACTGATGAAATCGCAGGTGTACAGAAGGGCCATGGCGCGTAGACGCAATCAGTGCGTCTGCAGGCCCTCTGTTACGCATTGCTGCGTTTAACCGTCGCGTCGAGACGTATTTTTTATTTGGTGGACTCTCCATTCATACTGCGCGCCTGAACTTTCCACTGGAGAAACTCATTTATTCTTTTATCTTATGTTTAGGGTAAAATAACCAACTTCTTTTTACATGGAAAATTTTCGACCGCAAGCAAGATTTAACCCTCTGATTTGATTTGGCATCGACTTCCGACGCGACTACCAACTGGGCTACCGCGGATCTATCTTAGCCTGCGAATGGAGCAAGTATATGTCGACCACTAATGCGTGGTTTTGCAACTAATTCCCAGCAATGACCAAAATCTTGGAAATTATGGTTACATACGTACGTACCACGTCGGCACCTACCTACTTAGTCTTTTAAAATACCTGATCCCGTTGCCTGATCCTGTTTAATATCATCAGCCTGCTCGTCATCAATCTTGTTCAGCAGCAAATTGTCTGTGGTAGGTATCAGAAAATATTCCAAGTTTTAACTTGCGCGGATGAAGAATGGTCTCGAATTAGCAACATTATTGTTTGCCTCTCTATGTTAAACAGGGTGTCCCGGTTATCGTGGTCCAAAGAAAAAATCTAAAATCTGGACATCCTAAGGTAGCAAAAAAAATATTTAATATTTGAAGAAAAAAAATGGACCTTCCATACTAATTTTGCTGCCTGATAGAGCATTTTGTATGGGAAGTCAAACTTTTTTCTTTAAATATTGAACATTTTTTTTTTGCTTTTATGGTAGCTTAGGATGTCCAGAAATGAGATTTTTTTCTTTGGACCACGATATCCGGGACACCCTGTATGATGACATAATATGAGCAGAGCAGGGCATCAAGTCTGCTAAATGAAAACCGTCTCAGTTGCGTGTCGATGGCATGTCAGGTTTGGTAGTTTCGTATTCTGCTAACCAACTGCTAACAGTGTAATAGAATGACAGTTGCTTGTCACTGGTATTACAATGGCTTAAAATAGCAGACTTCAGGCCCAGGAGGTAAAAAAAAAATATTTTAAAGGTCCATTCCTAATCGCACGCGCATCCAAAATAAACGGCGTTTGTGTAATTGCAACAGAGCTGTTTTAACTTTTACGGTACTTACGTATTGCTTAATCGGTACCTACATCTTCGTTGATAATTAACTGTATGATTAAGTGAATAAGTACGATTCACATTTTTATCTTTCCATAGTTTGTGTTTAATTTAGTTTTAACACTAATATTGACCATAAATTAATTGTCTGTGTGTGTGTTCATATAAATATGGGATATAAATATGGGATTAATAAGTAAAACAACTTCAGTTGAGTATAAATAATATACAAATAAATAATTTATTGCCTAACAAAATAAAACTTATGGACTATTTCTTGAATATTATTTTGTTTTGTGTACACACACATGTACATTCAATATCAGAAAAGGATACAAAGAATTTCGAAAAGATTTGTTACAATATATTTGAATTGAATTGCAATGTACCTAACAGTTTACTAGGTATATTGTAATTGTTGTTATAGAGTTTTCTAAACTTTAAATGTACCTATTTTGTTAACAAAATAAAAAATCATGTTACGGTCAGACATAAACACTAAAATCATTTCTATAAATGTCTACAGGGGCTTTGGAATATAGCTGTTTCATAATATTGTAAAAACAATATTTAAATTGTAAAAAGAAAGATAAAATCATTATTATATTTTTTGTTATGATAAGATATGAGTGACGCTACCTCAAACGTTAATTATAAATATTTAAATTAAATAAACATAGTATTAAATAGGCAATTAGCTCTCACGTTAATTATGAATATTTAAATTAAATAAATATAGCGTTAAATAGCCTCGTAACGCCCATTGTACAAAATATTGTACAGATTAACATTTAGCATTACAGCCCAGGTATAAAAAAGAAATCATTTCATTAACGCCCAGTGTACAATGTGATGGACAAGGTATTTTATTTTAATTCTGATCTCATAAAGACCCAATGTTCATTAAGATAAAGAATGAGCTAGATATTCAAAGTTCAAAACATCAATTTCCTATTCTACCTCATAGTCCAAAGAAAATTAAAAAAAAATAATGTGGTAGAGTTTAAAAAACAAAATTTGGTAGAGAGTTCATGGGCGGTAATTGTGTCACAAGATATTGTACATTGTAATGTACATTGGGTGTTTACCTTGTCCTGCTTAAAAAAAGCTTGGGCGTTACGAGGCTATGCAATTTCTATTAAATTACCATGATTACAGGTAAAGTCGGTTTTTATTGCACTATAGGACTAAAAAATAAAATTTTACTGAAATATAATTATACCATTAATTACAAAAAGCATATTTTTAAGTTACCTAAATTTTAACCATTAATTTATCACTACCCATCAGACAGATAAAATTAATTTTAAAATTATAAATTAAATTATATCATAAATAAGTCTCACTAAATAATTTACATAATTTAAATACAATCTACATGTTTTCGGTGATCACATTCGTCCTATATCCAAAATAAATTAAAAAACTAAACTAAAAGAGAATGTGCATTTTAGAGATCAAGAAAGGTAGGTACTTTAGTTTCCCAGATAAGAAATTTCATTGTGATGTATTAGTGGAAAGTAGTTTTAACGTAATATCTATACACTATACTAAAATTACATATCTAACTAGCTACTGAACAAATATTCTAATTTTTAATAGGCTAAAATTTTGAATAATTCCAGTCTCCATTTTTAAGATTTTAGAAAGATTAAATTAGGTAAAGATCTTAGTGTTAAAATACAAACCTAGAAGTTACACAGTCTTTTTTGTAGAATTTAAAGAAGCAGAATCTAAAATAAAAGGAACACTATTTATACAAAAAGGCATAAGGATTTTGAATATGATATTCTGGTCAAACAAGGTGAAATATTGAAAGGTTTTACGAATAATTTGACTGCTAAATTAAAAATAATACCTTATTTTACTATCATAGCCATTCGTTACTTCTGGCACTCTCCGTAAGCGTTTTAGATACCCAGATATTTTTGTAGATTTTATACATTTGCTTTGTTTTTGTCAATATTATATCACGTGATGTCTCTGGTTGTTGATTGGCTCGATCTTGCTGTATCACGTCATGTTTCGGCTCTGTGATTGGTTATTTAATCGAAACTGATTTTCCGTTTCACCGTTGCATTCAAATTCAAAACGTCTGCTTCGCTTCTTCTTTTTCTTAATAACGGAATATTCTGCTCTGTGTTACTCTTGGGTGTCACTTCATTCTCATTCTTCATTTGGAGTAATGGATCTTCAGGTTTACCTTCTTCCTCTGTTTCTTCATCTTCTGTAGCCTTTACACCAATCCAAACATCAGGTTCATTGCGAAACCATTGATAATCTCCTTCTAGTGGCGTTTCAGTTTTGAAATCAAAGTTCCACTTTTCTCTTTTCTGTGCTAGATCGGTTTCTATGGATTCTTTGAAGAGGTTGACGAAGTTGTCGTTTTTGGCGTCTTCTGTGTCTTCTTCTGGGAAGAGTCTTCGTCTGACAGGGTTGTTGGGGGAGACGCGACGCATGGCTCTTTGGTGATGTGAGGTAGTCTGTGGACAAAGAAACAATATTGAGTTAAACACATTTTTTCAGTATTTTTTATACGGCTTGGTTCATGGTAGGTATATGAAAGGCATTTTTTCCTGTGTGGCTAGTTTTATCTATTTAAGGGGCTATGTTCAAAAAATTGCGTTCTTAAAATTAAAAGATCTCAAGAACTATGAAGATTTATCTTTTGATTTTCAGGTATGTCTATTTTGAACATATGAACTAATGTTGCATCGAGGCAGAAACACGATTCAATAAAATTTTCTCGATAGAAAAAAAAACCAAAGATGGGTCTTGTAATGGTACCCTTTTTTCCAAGCGTCTCGACAACGACGCGCGTCAACGACGCCGTAAAATTTTGACGGCGTCGTTGTCGCTGCGGTCTTGTAGAAAAACCCGACCGCATCCCATACTTACAAACTCTAAGCTTCTCAGCGCGCTGTCAACGTGACGGCGTCGTGGCGCGCTGCAACGACGCCGACGCTCGGTCTTTCTGGTTCCCCATACAAACCAGTCATTTGAAAGCGACAACGACGCGCGTCGTTGTCGCTGTCGCTTGGTTTTTAAGCCTACCCTAAGGGACCAGAATAGATATTACTACGAAACTGCACTTAAGTATAACATAAGTCTTATTTTGAAATGTTGGTACTAATGTTATCCAGTGATTTGTAGAAGAGAAAAGAACATAAGAGTGATTGTTTTCACACAATTTAATTTAAATCAATTTTTACGCCGGCATCACGCCGTCCCGGCCGGCTCCGTCCCTTTCTTTCTAGTAGTAGTAGTTTCGTCCCGTTCTTTTCTTCTGGACATAGCCCCTAAGTACACAAGAAACTACAAACACACAGATTTTTTCAAAGAACATGTAGCACTAGTAACCAAAAGCCTTGGTCTGACTAAGACGTATCTCAAAACAAAACTCAGCATACGATAGAACCGAAAGTCGTAAATTTTCGAACAATAAGTAGGCACCTACCTACCAGGTTATTAGTTATCAGCAACTCTACTTGAAACGTGACGAAATCAATGTTTTGCTCATTACTTTACAGTTTCCAAGAAAATATACAAAGGGAAAATATGTGCCTAAACGTACTTCACTAAAATGGCAGGTTTGACCTACTTCAGAAATCTAAAATGAAGTGTTGAAAACAGTAAAGTCAGAACGGACTAAGGTTCACGTAATGGCAATTTACAGGTGTTAAATTAAAGGCGTGGTAGGCATAAAGGATGTTGTAAAATAATTTAAAAATTCCAGGACATTTTTTACACTTAGTTAATATTTGATTGTACACAGGAGTTTACTGCCAAAATAGGCTACAAAAGCCACCTGCGGGCGTATTAGCGCCTACTTGATCAGGGGTAGAAGTGGTCGCCATGGCCGAAACCGACCGGAAAGATCATCATCATCATTTGATTGAAATATCTCAGCCAAGATTCGTTCTTAAACTAAAAGCTGATTAAACGAAAATACCTACTTGTATTGATTGGCACTCTTTAAACAACAAAAGTGTAAATATTTTACAAAAACACTTTGAAATATTCGATATTTCGCAGAAGACGAAAATAAAAGCTTTTTTGACCAGGGACTTTTTCTATATTTTTACGGCATCTTTTATCGCTACTAAACCTAAAATAAACCACAGAATACATAATAGCCTAACCTAACTATAGCATGGCACACATTTAATTTTATTTTATTTAAACCCTGTATTTACAAATCTTCAGTGGTCTAAGTAGAAACATAGTAGAAATCTTATTAAATTCCACACCTATTGTCTGTTCCGATGTTTACAATTTTTCATTGATATGCTAAGGCTGCAGCCACACCACGGAATAATAAGCTAGGGCCACACACAAAGAGTCACATATCTGGTGTTTTCGGTGACGGAAGTGAATTGTACCTATACAAAACTGGCTACCAAGAATAGTCAGGTACCTAAGAAATGTTAGTTTTCCATGAAATATTTTTTCTACTAGAGCTGAAGAGGTTTTACGAAGCAGCTTTGAAAGAATTTGCTTGGTATGATATGAAATTAAAGTACCTATCTATAGATATCCGTACCATACTGTATTTCATACGAATCAAAAATTCAGGACTGATCTTTAAGAAGGTCGAAGGTTTCGAGTTCGATTCCCGATACTTTACTTAACAAACTTGATATTTATCACTTTGTAAATTCGTTCCAAGTCCAGGACATTGCAAGCTGAACCATCCAGTTTTCCGAAAGCAATATGGTTCAATACTTCGGAAAGTGCTGTTTCTGTCTATAATTACTTAGGCCTGCTATTTCTATAAGGCGGTTGAAAAACCCTGACACCAGGGTACATCGGGTCGTTGGTCGTCTCGGTGTCCAACTCAAAAAGCAGAAGGCCATATAAATTGCCAACCTATTTGCCCGAACCTTTACTCAGTTTATAAACCGTAAAACGACGGATGGCGATGACGGACGATTCCCAGGAATGTAAACAGTGCAGTCAAATTCATTACCATTCGACGAGGTATTGACGAGGTAAGTATATTATCCCACCCAAAACATAAATGTGAAAGGCTGCCAAGTTCGATAATATTGGAATGCTTCGCCTATAAAAGAAGTGAGATCTAAATAAGTACCAAGTTCCATACACAGACCTCAGTTAAAAATAGTTACAGGAATGCACACTTGATTTTTCGCAGTTTGGAAATAAGAATCTACTTTCCAAACTGCGGAAAATCAAGCGTGCATTCCTGTAACTATTTTTAACTGAGGTCTGTGTATGGAACTTGGTACTTATTTAGATCTCACTTCTTTTATAGGCGAAGCATTCCAATATTATCGAACTTGGCAGCCTTTCACATTTATGTTTTGGGTGGGATTTCATTTATTTTTGTAAGGTTTATTTCCTTATGATTAAGTTAGTTAAGGAAATGTCTCATTTAATATACTAATTTTCAGATTTTTGAATATGGACTATGGCTGATTTTAGATTTTTACTTTATTTTGCCTAAATACAAACCTTCGTAACGAATTTAAGGTCGGTACGACCATTGGAAGATATAGATAATTTTTTTGTTTTAGTTCCTTAGGGGTATGAATTTACACCTCCATTATTTTTAAAACCGACTCACACTTGGCCATTTTCAGATTTTTTCCTTTACCTTGACCTAAAGACCTACCTCCATGCCAAATTTCAAGTCAATACGACCATTGGAAGATATAGATAATTTTTTTGTTTTAGTTCCTTAGGGGTATGAATTTACACCTTCATTATTTTTAAAACCGACTCACACTTGGCCATTTTCAGATTTTTTCCTTTACCTTGACCTAAAGACCTATCTCCATGCCAAATTTCAAGTCAATACGACCATTGGAAGTGGTCTAGGTTTTTGATGAGTGAGTGAGTCAGTCAGTCAGTCAGTCAGTCAGTGAGTGTATAGTAAAAATAGCGATTTTCTGACGTCAATATCTCAAGACCTACAATAAGTACATTAATGAAATTTTGTATTTTAGATAAGGAAGTAGATCTCGACAGATACTAGAAATTTCATATGCGTAGATAAAATAGATTTTGAGTTATAGGTGGGTCGAACTTGGCCCGAAATGGTTCGTGTAATATAACCCACGGCCGGTGTGTCGCTTTTTTAGCTCGAACTTGGCGGACACACTGCCGTGTGTCTAGATTAACGAGGTATTGAGGTGTTGAACGGAAGGCGATGATCGGGTAGCAAGACGAGTGGATGGTTATGAATTCTTGGAATTTTTGAAACTGCTTGAACTTATGCTATGTATAGGGCGAAACTTTACTAGTGACCGATAACGAAAACTCAGAACCGGCTAGTGATAAGGAACAAACAACTTTCCCCAAGGAACATAGTCGAAATACGAAAAAAGGAAATTGGACCTCCCATAGTAACTCAAAGCAGCTGATCGGCATTTTTGTATAGGGAGATCCAAAGTTTCTTTTTATATTTTGACCTGTGTTCTTAGGGGTTCTTTGGGGAAAGTTGTTCCTCTAGTTTTCGCTTTCGGTCACTAGTAATTAAATTCACCCGGTATATCTACCACCAAACAAAACAGATAACATAAATATTTACACCAAAAGTTGTACCTAAACTGCTGGACACAGGTCTCCTCCAATCGGGAGGTATTTGTCGTATAAGTAGTAAGTACTTCTCATCAAGAAAATCGAGAGATTTGCTTTCGTTTTATCAAAACATATCAAAATAGACAAAGAAATCAAAACAAAAGAACCGATTGGTACAATTGGTGGCTTTATTACTACAGTAGCAATATCTTTCAGGCAACCAGGCAAAAATATGAAAAGGAAAAGGTTGACGTCGTGTCGTACAAAGAGGTCAAAACATTGGCAGGTAATAAACAAGAATGGAAATTCCTTTACCGACAGGAGCATGATGTCGGATAGAAATGAGATGATGCTATCCTAAGCCAGCACTACACGGAAAGATAACAGTAATAAGTATTTCTTATCAAATCGACCGTTTCAGTAAAACCAAGTTGATCATAGGTACAATATCTACCGCTTACTGGTGAACAATCTAAAAGATTTCATGTTTTTTCAGACTGTAACATTTTACAGCAATAATTTTTACTTTTCTAGATGCAGTAACATTTATTGAATCGTACAACATAGTTTTTGTCCGGCTTGTCGTAATCAATTACTTGAAAACTTAAAAATAGTACCTATAGGAAACAGTTAAAGCGAGAGACTGTACTAATGACCATAACAGACCTTATAAAAGGACCCACACACGATGCAGTTCAACAAAGGATCTGTTCACAATATCGGCCCTTTTGTTCCTGCCCATTAGCACTTAGATTACCCGCTACAAGAACATACAGGGTGTAAATAAATTGCGGTAATATTTCGAATTCGAAAGTACATACATAAACTTTGAACACAGCGCACATACGCAACGACGCAAAGACAATGATTGCAAGTCCATCTGCTATCATAACGTGGCCTCCCGCAGTGGCTGGTCATGACACTAAGATAGCGGATGGATTATATGAAGAATGGAGTGGGTGGTTTCGAGGTACTATGCTACTAAGTGCACTGCTCTTTAGCTAGCATGCAGAGCACCACCAAAAATTTGCTGACAATATTTAAGTACACATCAGCCCATAGCAGTCCACAAGACATAGGTCTCCCCTAGGGTGCGATCGCTACCAGCCGATCTCTTTAAGTCATCGGTCCATCTGCCGAGCCGGCATCCTTCCATCCTTTTACATCCTTTATGTGACTAAGTATTAGCTATGGTTTTACGATAACACCCTGTATAAAGACGCCGTTATCCAGAACCCACTAGCAGTTTGCACACACATGCTAATTTGAACTGCGTACGTACAAAGGGCTCTGTTATATGAAATCTATACTATGGTTCTTCTTCTTTCAAGTCAACAAACGACCCGATGAACCCTGGTGCCGGAGGGCAAGATTATGAAGCAACCTTAACCTCTCTCTTCGTGTGGGACAGCGAGTCGTTCAACGATCTTATGAACCCTGGTGTCAGAGTTTTTCAACCGCCTACTGCACAATAGCGGGATACTAATGTGTAATCTATGATCTTTTTGCCTAATCTTGTTTTTAACACACACCATACTTCTACGTAACGGTTTTACGAGGATTTGTTGCACCTATGTAATTTTTCTACAATGCACGTTAGATCTATACTTTATTGATCAAAGCTTGTTTTATCAAAGTAATGCTACATCTATTCAGCCTAGTAACATGCAAAATGTATAGGGTTCTGTTTTGTTATTTAACCGACTGCCTCAGAAGGAGGGTTATGTTATTCTAGAGTATGTATGTATGTATGTGCACAAGAATATAATTTTTCACGGGCTACTGCCTAAACAGCTTGACGGATGTTGACTTATGAGGTGTTGTTAGATTCGTCCTATCAGCGCGAGTGGCACTGGCTATACTAAAATTCATAAATCGAAATAAACGAATTTTAAAACCAATATAAATAACTGTAAATTAAAAATGCAGTCGGATTTCCAGTTTTTAATAGTTTAGTTTTACCTATTTGAAGTGGTTATTATGTGTTTTAATCAAGTATGAACGATTGAAATAACTAGTTATTAGGTGCAAATAATTTATTTTAATAATAATTATACAAAAAAAAATCAACTGCAAATATTTTAGGGGCAGATCAAAAAATATATAAGCATGTAGGTATCAGGCAAACTTTTATAAAAATCTGCACGCTAGTTTTCGAGAAAATTACACTTAACTAAAAAAAAAAACAAAACGAAAAAAGTGCACCCTGTTTGTTCTAGAAACACACCACTAAACGCTACTTCGATGAATTTAATTTACGCGCCACAAAAATATGCTATGGTTGGTTGGTTGTTAGCACGGTTGTTAGTGTGCGTGCCGTGTAAGTGAATCCTGTCTACGCGGCGGAAGATCAGTTGGGTCAGTCAAAGAATGTTCACGTAATTAATTAAAAAGTTTGCTTGAAGATGAAAAAAAAAATCTAGTTTGTCGATTTTTATTAAATGCCTTAAATGTTTTTCTTATACATACCTATGTAAGCATGCCCTTAAAATATTTTCAGTGAATTTAATAGGACCTTATATTAGTAAATAGGTAGGTAGGTTCTACAATAAACTAAAATATTAAAAACTAAAAATCTTCTGAGGCAGTCGGTTAAAAAACAAAACAGAACCCTATACATTTTGCATGTTACTAGACTGAATAGATGTAGCATTACTTTGATAAAACAAGCTTTGATCAATAAAGTATAGATCTAACGTGCATTGTAGAAAAATTACATAGGTGCAACAAATCCTCGTAAAACCGTTACGTAGAAGTATGGTGTGTGTTAAAACAAGATTAGGCAAAAAGATCATAGATTACACATTAGTATCCCGCAAGTGAGCAGGCCTCTGACATGGTTGTGTAACGACCGCCATCATAGACCGCAACCGGGACCATCCGAAGCACGGAACCATCTTACTTTTCGGACAATCAGGTGGTTCAGCCTGCCATGTCCTTACCAGACTGGGAACAAATTCACAAAGTGATAAATATCAACTTTGTGAGTGACCCCACCGGGAATTGAACCCGGAACCTTCTGCGTGACAGGCAGGCATACTAACCACTGCGCCACACCGCACCGGCTGTCAACTTAACCTTAACAGCCACAAGAGTCCACTGCTTGACATGGGCCTCCTCCTATTGGGGGGTATTGCCATACTCGCCACGCTTGGCAGGTGGATTGGCGAGCGCAGTGCAAGGTGTTAGATAAATCACAGGTGATGCCGCCGCCCATTCCCTGGACAATTATCCCTTAGTCGCTTCTTACGACACCCACGGGAAGAATTGGGTTGATGATATTCTAAGCTGGCATCACACGGCTATAGAAACGACCTGAACCCTCTACAAAATAAATACCTAACAAGTCGCGAAAATAAAAATATATAATATCCGTTCTAAAAGCCAATAAACTATAAACCTCCTGTCTAGATAATGCCTATCTATGCCTAGGATTATTATTTCTATTATCTGTCGTATTGCGCAGTATAATAATGATTGATTCATAAATACGAGTTTAATAACATTCCTCGACTTAATAGACAGGCACTGTGTCTATTCTACATTCACTGCTCTGTAATCAAAACGAGAAAATGCTTAGGTACACATATTTTTTTTACATACGGTAGGTATCCCTTAAAAAATATTATAAGCGATAAATTTTTCTCGCATTTTTCTTAACACACCACACAAACATACAAAATAAAATATCGCGCGAGAAAGAGTCACGGTACGCGAATAAAATTCGCTATGCTATGGACAGAGCCTTACAGACCAATCTGGTTTCAAGCAGTAGGTACAACTTCTGAAAAATAGGTATAGAAAACAGCTTTGCGAAAACTATAGAAGTACTGAGGTACCCACTTAATGGGGTGGGCAACTGTCAAAATGGCGCCAGCATAGATGGTCCTACAACAAAGCAATTTTTGTATGGCGGAAATCAGTTTTTCGCAAATTTTATTAAAATGACGAGGTGCAGTGTACCAAATTGTTCGGGAATGGGAAGCCATCGGTTCCCGGTTCCTAAAACATGTGAAATTAAGAAAACTTTGGCTCAAAGCGATTAGACGCCCTGATTTCGAGCCTAAAAAAAAATGAAGCTAGGTTATGTCGTACACATTTTATGGAAAGTGACTATGAAAATGGTTAGTAAATGTACAGGTTCTTAAGGCAATATCAGAATTCAGATGCGAGCGATGCTGTTATAACCCAGGCTCACATGAAAATCAACAAAAATAACAACCTTACCTAAACTTAAAAATAGCTCTTAACTTTCAACCAAACCTGCCTTTCTTCCGCGGAGCGACGCACCACGTCTTTTTAATTCTGCTTTCAGGTTGCTCATTTTCTAAGTACAATATATTTTCACTTTAGATTTTCACGCCTCACAAATTTTTCACAAAACTTTTTCAAGTTAATTAATAAACCGCGGTTTGTTGACATAATATGGACCACAGACTACATAAAAGAATGGACTATCTTTTTTTTCTTGTCGTTTATGTCCATAGGGCGGACGGGCAAAGGTATGAGGAACATACAGCCTATGGGACCTACCTATGGTGGCGCCATCTGCCCTACGCTTTCACCGGCCGTCCCCATTATCTGCAAAGCTGTTCCCATACTGCATGGTATTCTGAAAAACGCGCTAATCAAAACAAAAAATGTTGGCGAATGTTAGCATACCTTGCCAACAAGTGATGTAGGAAAAAGTAATTGAATTTTTAAACCCAAAAAACAAGTATCTATACCTATCGTGGGACAGAAAGCCTATATATTAAACCAACTATTACTTACATAACCCAGACAATTATAAGATTGCTAACCTGTTTTTGTTACATCATTGAATACCTACCTAAGTAATAATATCAACAACGCTCACTGCATAGCTGATTCTTTCCCACCTATTTGAAATTCTGAAAACCCATCAACAACCGACCATTATAGATGAAATTATAGTGTAGCTTGGTATTCAATGATAGTTAGAAATTCATGAAACAGTAGTATTTCCTGGTTTTATACGAGATATAAATACCTAAGTGAGAAAATGGCGAAACTATACCTAGTATTTCCTGGCTGGTGAGTTTTTTAAGTGAGAAAATGGCGGGTTAAGACAAGAAGATTCTGCGTTGCTTAACAAAAACCTATGCACTATTAAGTCAATATTATTATTATATATAAACCGACAGAATGAATAAAATAAAATGCCACAAATAGGTTCAGACCGAACACTCAATGAATATGCAAAATTCTGTGTCCCGTACGACGTAAGAAGTACCTACTTTTAAAACGGAAAATGAGTCAAATAGAGCAAGAATTCTGTTCATCATCTCCAGTCCTATTAAGTAGGTAGGTAAGTATACCTAACTTAAGCACAAAAAAACAAAACGTAAACATCAGGAAATCTCCTCACGTAAGTCAAATTGCGGTCATTGGCAAAATACGTCTCAAATAAAGAGATGTGAAACCATTACAAAAAAAAACATTTTGAACATTCTAAGTTAGTATGCTCGAAAGTGTCCTAATTTTTTGTTATAAATAGCATGTCTAAAAACTGCAATTAAAGTCAACTCAGGTCACTGTCTGCTCACAACATATTTTTAGATTCTTTAATGAAATGAATGAATGAATCAGACCAGAGACTAAAATAGACTTCCAAAAATATACTCAAAAGTTGCTAATATTAGAATTAAAACAATTGAGACCGACCAAAATTCAACTTTACTAGAATCTACGCTCTACGACTGTCAATTTTATATACAGTCATCATCACATCATCTTATAACATTCCGCTGTCTGGCATGAATGGCATGATCACCATTTTTCGCCACCCAGTCACTATCGGCCCAGTCCAGTTCAGACGCTACCTACTATAGTCGTCCAAAATTTTTGAAAAACTAGCAGAATTTTCCACCGCAGACAGGATTTGAACCTGCGTCTTTCAGTACTTGTACCAACTGGGCTACCGCGGCTCAATCTTAGCCTGCGAAATAGTGCAAGTGTAACTTAAACAAAAATAAAAAACTCACTTCTCAACTCTCCACCTCCTACCACACACAGATTACTATTAAACATCAACAGAAATGCTGATTCCTTTAATAAGTTTCATTTATACAAACACTGAGAAAGCGGAAGTGGAAACGACACAAACAAACGTACACAATTGTTATTAATTAGTAGTAGGTCAAGGTTAGTTTATTACAAGGAAGTTGATGATATGACTGTTTTAGAGTAACAATTTATTGTTATTGAGGCTCGATCACGACAATGTAAGGCGTTAGCTCCACAGGCGAGACGTAAACCTTTCGACATCGCGACGCGACGCTTGAAACTTGAAACCGATTCCAGTATAAAATTATGAAACAGAAGAGACGCCCTCACACCCCGTATTTTTGATGTGATTTCGCGGATCTGAAAAAAGCAAATTAGAATCAAAGGTCTATCTGTTTGTAATCCGTTTGTCTCTGTATAACGACAACTTTTTTAGGATCTGAAAAAATAAAAAGCCCTCAGGCCTATCTGTACAGACTCTTACCGTTGGGAAAAAATTGCACATACGTAAGTACGAAAAACTCGAAAAAAGTTTAACCCGATTTTAAAAAGGGGGATTCATTGGGATTGCCCCAAGGCGTTATCCGTGGCCCCCTTTTGTTCCTAGTTTATATAATTCGAGTGTTCGCGATTACAAGTATACATCGGTTTGTGGTAATGAATAAGTTGACCTACTTACTAAATACAATAAGCCGCAAGGCGGTTGTTTTAGTGTTTACTTCAATGGAGGCCGTGGTGTTGCTATTTTTAGCTCCTTGAACATTGTGAAGCTGCTGATTCGACACAATAGATGCTCACGCGCATTTGGTCGTAAACAAACGGATTTTCTAGGTCACAACACTAACATAGGACTAGTACTTAGTACTGAAGCTAAAATATTTTAGACTTGGGAAAGGAAAAGTGTTATTGAAGGCCAAACTATCGGACAAGATTGTCTTCCGAATAATGCTAAGTCTTTCCGAAAGACCAAAAATCGAATCTTTTAGTCTTTTAGAAGAGAAATATATAAAAATAAAAGTAGTGTGAGAGTGTACGTCGTGCGAGACCCGTCTTTCGTATTTTAGCCGGGACAAAACGAATCAGAAACATTATTTTCAATTCAACTAAAAAATGAAGCAATTTCTATTCCAATCCCATATGTATGTAAGTGTCTCTACAATACTCAAGCCTTTAAAACATCACCACACACACAATTAAGTAACAATGCACCCACCAACACGTGACGAAAACGAATACATTTTGTAGTCTAAACGCACTTCGTATGGAATGGGAAAAATCACTTTTCTGAAGAATAAGGCGTTATTCTGGGAAAACTCTTTGTACCTTGGAGTATGGACAATTGAAGTGGTAGGTAGTAGGCTGGTCAGTTGGTTACGTCTGTCGTAAAACCGATGGACAGTGGAGTAAGCAAGTTCTAAGAGAAGGCGTCTCGGAAAACATGGCGTTGGGCGCCTTTAGGCCAGGTAGATTCTGATAGCGACTGGATGACGAAAACAGGTGATCGTGCATTATGTTATGACGAACCCAGACCAGCAATGTGCAATAGGCTGTTGTGATGAAGTCCGTCGGAGCTACATAATAGAATAACTTCTACTGCTTTACATTTATCGACATGCTGCACACAAAAAACTGAATTATCTCAAGTAGAAACAAATTGCAACAATTGCGTTAGAAAAACCACCACAATGTGAGGAAACTAAAGTAACAGAATAAGGCCGATGCGCACGCGCATACATAATGCATGAAGGGCGCGCCGCAGCGCAGACGCACGCAGCCAAAGGGCCCGGCTATCTCACTATCTAACGCACTATCTGGGATCTTCACGCACTGGTACTACATGAGTGTACCTACACTCATCTCAGAGAAAAGAGGTTGGTATTAGATGGAGCCCTACGACCAGCCACCAAAGTGTAGCGATGGAAGTCGTGTCACTCAGATTTATGTTCTTAATCTCATAATACTGAAAAGTGTCAAATACTCGTACAACTTAGATACTTACTTAAAGCGTAGGTACTTCAAGAGGTTAGAAACTTTCAATTTAATATCAATGATTCCTTTCACTCTCCTAGTAAAAAAAAAAAAGAAATAAATAAAGAGGCAGAAAATTAACAACAGTATTTTTTCGTGAGACACATTTTTGTTCGCTAGTACGAGTATTTCGCACTTTTATTGAGTCGAGCCACAAAGAAATATACTGGCGCCCAATCGGATTGAGGACCGAGGACAAATTTCAATTCGTAGATAATCTTTGACGAATCCAAAAATGAGCGAATGACTAAAAGAGAGAGATTTGCAAGAGTTGTTAGATTCAGATTCAGGGTGGCCTACCAGAACCTAAAGAGCTTTGTTATTGTTTGTGAGTAAGAGAGTCTTACGAAAAGAGTTTTTATCTACAGTTTTTGGGTGCTTCACATTTATTGTTCTAAGACTTCTCTAAGCATAATTATTCTTTTAAGCTCTAAGAAGTGTACCAACTGATTTAAAACACTGATTTTAGGTAATATAAGGGACTTGTAAGTATTTTTATAGTTAGCTGAATAGTAAATTTCCATTACCTGGCTACTTGTTTTAAGTTATTATTAGAGATAACTAAGTAAAGTCGTAAAAAGAAAATTTGAAATTATGTTTATGTTAATTGTGAGTAAAATACCTACCTACCTAATTTGTTAAAATCAGACATTTGAAGTTAAAGGCATTTCATAAAATAATCAAACTAAACAAGTAACCATACTACACAGTCTAACCGAAAAATCCATGAAAGGTAAAAATTAAAGTAGGCAATGTTGCAAAACGTAAATGTCACAAAATAATTGCAATCATAATATTTTTATCCATACCAGTGTTATGTAATGGTTTGTAAAAGGTATATACCTAATATGCGATTTGTGATCAATCTAAACCTTAAAGTAATGAAAAATGTTTAAAACAATAACCACGCTTTTGAGAACCGCCCGTGAAGCATTATGAATCATAATATGTAAGGTTATAATAAGTAATTCATTTAAAATAAGATTTCAAACAGAGATCGTCGGTTATTCCTTGTATATGAAAATAAAATTATAGATCTTAATGTTCTTGTATTTTAAGATTACGAGGTAAGAAATGAGATAACTATACAAATTATGAACTTACGCATTATTAAGGGCAAAGGAAACGTTTATGCACTTTGAACAACATAATTGGGTGTAGATACGCATTTTTAAATACCCAAGTAGTTAGCTTTTGCTTTGACGATAAATAAAAATTATGCATTTGAAGTCGTAAGTACACATACCTATAAACAATTAAGTAAGTTCACAAATTAGGGAGACGGCGCGCGGGGTGCCATAACGGGTGGCTCACTCAGTACTAGCCTAGCGACGACGATTTTAAAGCTTACTGACGAATGCCACGCATACTGGAATGAACTGGAATCTTAGAGGATCTCAAGCTAACTAAGAAAATGGTTGCCACGATCGTCATATTTCTGGCATTAAAATCGGCACAGATTCATATTGCGTTCTTGTGACAGATTTAGTTTAATTTCGTCATCGTATTTAATCTAGCAACCCTGGCTATGTGACAAGTGACAATCGCAGAAATCCTAAACAAAGTCGAGTGATCCTTTTGTAAACTCTCTATTTTGTGACCCTGGTGTCAGAGTGTGTAACGTAGTTAAAGGTAGTAAGTAGCAAAACTCACTCCCCATTCACAACAAGTGCAAAACCATACAACACAGCCGTAAAAGTCAAAGCACTACATTTCCAAGCAGAAACAAACATTGTACAAACCATTACTGTCCATTTTGAAGGACGTCGGTCGTTCAGACCGTCACACCTCTTGCACTGAACTATGGGGAACATACATACATACACAATACATGGGGAATATTCCCATAAAGTGAGTGTGTAACATCCGCTTACACTTTTACTCTTAAAGCCAGGATGAAAGTTACTTTGGCATCGATTCTGAACGTCATTTTCTCTGCGACGTCGTGTGAGAGAGTCATTACACATTGGGCCTCTATTTTTGACTCTGCTAGCGTTATCTGGCCCCCAGATCTGACCCATACAAGAGCCTAGAGATTCTTGTAAATGTTTATATAAGAGAAAAATAAATCTTCACCTAACATTTAATTTCTATTGTGACGTTTGATTTGTTACAAAATCAAGGACAGTAATTACGAAAGAAACGAAACTATCCCAGTAGATAGAGCCCTGCCACGCGTTAGTGGCCAAAATACACTTCTTGGCCCTCGGTAGGTCGGTAGCCCAAATAACATAAGCATCGCCAGTACAAATGGCAAAAGTCGCTGGTTCAAAAATATACCTGCGGTAGAAAATTTTGAAAATCTTGTATAGGTACTAACACGGCAAGTGTTTTATTTAGGACTCAAGTTACGAATGAATGATACTTACCTATGCTTATGTTACCGTTTTTAAAAGCGTATTTCACGCAAATGAAAGGTTACCTATTTTACCCGACTGCCTCAGAACAAGGGTTATGTTTTTCGAGAGTATGTAGACAAGCAAATTCTTTTTGACAGGCTGCGGCCCAAACGGCTAGTTAGATTTCTACAAATTTATGAGGTGTCGTTAAATTCGTCTCAGCAGCGCGAACGACACTGGCCACAATAAAACGTTATAAATTCGAAACGGCGGATTTTAAAAATAAAAATAATTTTGAAATTACCGCAGTCGTTTTTTTTAATACATCTGCTTGTACTGTACAGATACCTATCCAAGAATGTGTCCGCCAGGATCGACGGTCTTATAGCTTTTATGGTCGGGTTATGGCGTTCTTAATTTGTTACATTTACCGTGCTCTCACACCATGCGTTTTAATTGTTCCTAACTAGACGATTAAGATGCTACACCTCGTAGAAAAGGAAATGGTTAAGACATAATCAGTTACGGAAAAGATTGCTTTATCAGAAAAGTAAGTAAGCACATTCACACCACTTAATTTGCACCTACATGTATCACGCCTATATCCCTTGCGGGGTAGGCAGAGCGTAAACGACCATTTACATCACGTCTGGCAAAAGTTTCAGAGTCAATCAGAAGTCTGTGTGTCACCATAGTAAAAGGTTGTCAGCCTGTCGCCTAAAATTGCAATACACATCAATTTTCAAATCCCTTAGTCTTACGACACCCATGGGAAATATATGGGGGATGCTATTCTAAGCCAGAACCACATGGCAAAAGTTTTAATGTAATACCGAACAAATTGTGACGTTACTACGTAGTCACAGCGAACAATATTCGAATAGGCCACATTTGACAGCTGTTAAAATCATGTTAAAGCTATGACATAAGGTAAATTTTTCTTTGTTGACATGTTTCTTAGTATGGGTTTGATAGCTGTCAAATATGACCTAATCGAACGGCCGTTGTTTAATGTCATATCACACTCATCCACCCACCCGTCAATGACCTCTACCACCATACGGAAGCGCATACGCAGCGTTCTAAATTTAAATTTCGAACAGGGGACGCAGGAGCGCCCTAATTGCGCGGCGCACGCGTCGGATGCAGGGCTGGCAGCCTTGGGATTGGCGAGCGCAGCGCAAATATTTATTTTGTGAAATTCCCTGAATTTTGTAATATGCAACTGCCTCAGCATTTACTGCGGCATATGAGTAAATTTGGAGTATTTTCCAAATGTGTATGAGTATACACACACACTATCAGAAGCGTTACCAAGTGCGATTATGTCAAGTTACCATTTAAGGGTCAAGTTATGCTGGTTTTCAAGTAGTTATTATGAATAATCAGTAAAATGATCCCTTTAAATGCGTAGGTTGCTGTTCTGCTGATAGTATTTCTTATGACAAGCAGATTGATATGCTTTTTAAATAGACCCTGAAAATGGGAAATCGATATACCTACGCAGCTGAGGTTTGCACCCAAAACGATAAAAAACCGTTCAATCGCCTTACCAACTAAGCAACGCAATCTTTATCCCAGTTTCATCTTTTCACTGACGATGTATTCTGTGCCGACGGATCTATAAAGTCTAATCTCATTCGCAGAAATTACATTCTGCTTATCCTAAACCTGATCTGTTACGTTTTGCCATTGTAATTCCAGCGACACTCAACTTTTATTCCATACCACTTTGATTTTCTATTATACTAAAAACTGTTAGCAGAACACGAAACTACCAAAATAATCCATTTGACATGCCGTCGACACTCAAGTGAGACGATTTTCATCTAGCACACTTCAGCCCCTGGTTACCAAACTAACTAAGTGTCAATTCCCCACAAATCATCCGTCCCATTCAAATAACAACTAAACTTAGGCAACCGAGGCAACCCTATTCGGATGCAAAATGGTCGCTCAACGACCAGCTTCCGCCTGAAAGCCGACAAGTGCATCCGAAATGCGATCCGGCGATCCGATCTTCCGATGTCGTTAAAAAGGGGCTTTTTGTCGGTCGATCGCGACACCACGTAATATTATACCTATGCAATATGTAAGGGTCGTACAACTCGACCGCGCGACCGGCAAGCGTAAACATCGTTTATTTTTGCTCCGTTAAAAAATATCCAGAAAAGTGTGTAAATACGTTTATTTCGGCTCAATTTATATATGAACACAAAGTTAATACCGTGATCCTTCTACTGTGCAAAGAATTAAGTGTGATTATCAACAATTAATACGATATTTAGTGATTTTTCAAACTGTGAATAAAATTATCAAAAATCCGCGCAGCGACGCGATCAAGGTCAAGTCCGCGCCAAAAAATTCGGTCGCTGACCCCGCACCTGTCCGCGTTCCCGCCGGGATAGTGCACGGCTCAAGGACTCTATACGCATTATTATAAGGACTCTTTTTGTGGTGAGCGTTACACACTAACCGCAAATCCCATTGAACGCTTACTGAACATCTGAATTACTAATATTATATTCCGTGAAACTCAATAACCACCATGGAAAAGTGCTTATGTTGCGATAAAAAGCTACCTACTAAGGAAATGATCAAATGTGCTGTATGCAATGGTTCTTTTAATCACAAATGCTTGCAATGGGATGCGGCTAAATTCGCTAACATGATTAAGCTAAAGAACACATGGCTATGCGTTAACTGCACACCGCCCAAACAGAAACGTACGGAGAAAAATGTAAAGCAAAATGCTAGCACACCTGTTTCTACACCTCTACCCAAAGACTGCTTTACACCACGCATGCTTGAACAAATAGGTTCGATACTCGATGCGAAACTTCAAACTTTTGAAATACAGCTCTTGGCGAAGATGCAAACTACAATAAAAGATGAAGTTAATGCGGCGGTAAATACTGCACTAGCGACAATCAGAAGTGAATTTACTGCAACCACCGACTTTATCACGGCAGAACAGAATGACATGAAGGACAACATTGCAAAGATTGAGCACAAAATCAAAGCCTTAGAATCTACTAATTCAAAATTGCAAACAGAAATAAAAACTCTAGAATGCCGCCTTAATAATTCTGATATTATTCCACTTAAATCCCAAGTAGCACAGCTCCAAACAGAACTGAACTCCCGTGAACAATCTTCACTGCGAAATGAGCTGGAAATAGCAGGAATCATCGAATGCGCTAACGAAAACTTGCATCACGTCGTCATGGTAACAGCCCGCAAGATCGGTATAGCTTTAGAGGAATCTGATATTGACTGGGTTATGAGAGTAGGCCCAAAACCCAAGATTACCCTAACTACAGAACAAAATCCTTCCGTACAAGAAAATACAGATCGCGATGGACCTAGAACAAGACCAGTGGTAGTACGTTTTACGCGCAAGGCCCGACGTGATGACTTTCTTCGCTGCTCGAAAACCAGGAAAGATCTGACGAACCAGGATATTGAAGTGGGCAACTCTACTATGAAAATTTACATTAATGAACGGTTGACAAAAGATAACCGCCAGTTATTTCGAGCCGCCCGTCACCGCGCTCACGAAGCCGGATACAAGCATTGCTGGACCAATAACGGCTCTATCTATGTACGAAAAGCAGATGGAAAATTTTATCCAGCGTTACAAATTCGCTCAGTCTCCGATTTGGATGAAAAAATTCGCTTTGATGCCAGTGTCTCAGTTGCTAAGTAAAACACGCTACTGTGCATTTCATACTCTTTGTGATCTCATAATCATAAGCTTATTTTTTATTGTGTTCTCTTTAGTTACAATTAACAATAAGTATTTGGAATTGTCATATTACTACTGTACTTATTATTTATACTTTAATATTCAGCCCTATTTTACTATTTATGTATCTATAGTTAACGTATATCCTACAATATTTTTTATACCACATGCTATTCAACCTAAATATTTTATGGCAACTTTGATGACGAAACTAAGATTTCAATCATGGAATCATACATGGAAAAACTGGGGCGCTTCTGACTTGACACCCGCTGTGAAATTTGTGTACCAGGTAAAAATATCTCTCTCTCCACCGGTTAAAAATGATGACTACAAACATTTGTGATATTCAAACCGAGATTGATAACTCTTTGTCAACTCAGTGCCACGCACTTGACTCCCTTGAACAGTGTAAAAATATTTTAAACTCTAGCTTCAACTTTAAACTAATGACATTTAATATTAGAAGCATTCAAAAGAATTTTGACAATTTTCTAATCGGAATCCACAGACTAGGTATTCCCTTAGATGCTTTAATTTTAACCGAGTGTCATCTTGCTGAAAACCCGAAAATTAAAAACATAGATGGCTACAACTTTTACTACTCTAAAAATAATATAAATAAAAATGGGGGCGTGGTAATTTATGTTAAAGACAGTTGGGAAGTAGATGTTTCTGAACCTTCTATTGACGATGCGAATAGCTTATTGATAACTCTACCACATTCCATCGCTATTTTGGGAATATATCGTTCGCCATCAGAAAACAAGTTAGAAAAATTTCTTTCAACACTTGAATCAACCGTAACTTCCGTTTCCAGTAAAAAACTAATCATAGCAGGAGATTTCAATATTAATATTAACTCTACCAAAAATAGAGATCAAAACCGGATATCAGACTATCTGTGTACAACGGCTGAACTTGGATTCAAATCTGTTATCAATTCATCTACTCGAAATGCTTCCTGTCTCGATCATATACTTGTTCCAGCCAGGATGGAAGCGACTGGAATTGTGTGCAAAACAAGTATTACTGATCACGATTTCGTTCTAGCTGGTATTGTTACTAACATCCCTCAACCGTTAACTAAATCTAGATTCAGGTTTGTAAGAGACTTACCGCAAATTCTCAAAGACTTGACTTCCACGGATTGGAATCCAGTATATTCAACAAATAATGTCTCGGACGCTGCAGATTATCTGGTTTCATCTATAACTAGAACCACAAATAAACACACAAAACAAATAAAAGTAAGTAGAAAGTTTAACAACAAAAAAGATTGGGTTACTCCAGGCTTGATTAGATGCATGATCAACAAAGACAGGTTACATTTAGAGTCACGGAAAGACCCTGAGAACGAAATGAAAAAACTTATATACAAAAGATATAGAAACTTTTACAACGATCTTCGAAAAAAACTTAAAACAGAACATGACAACACCCAGTTAAAAGAAAATAAAAAACACCCTAGAAAGTTATGGACCACCATAAATGGAATTTGTTGCCTTAATACAAAAAACACAAATACTTCTACATTGTTGAAAATTAACGCAAGACCAATAGACTCACTAAATAAATGTAATTCTTTTTTCGCGGGCGTTGGCGAAAATTTAGCTGAGAAAATTAAATCAGACTTTGGCTATACAGATGAAGATCTATTAAAAGGCGCAGATGAGTTTCCTTACTCTTTTTATATGTCTCCAACAGATACTGAAGAAGTCGAGGCTATCATTCATTCTTTAAACAAAAATAGCGCTCCAGGCATTGACGGAATTAATAGTTCTTTCCTCAAAACAATTTTCCCAACTATTGCTGAACCTTTTACCTTCATCCTAAACACTAGCCTTTCTAAAGGTATTTTTCCAGACTGTTGGAAGAAAGCGGTAGTGGTTCCGATTCACAAAGCTGGTGCAAAAGATAACCCGACAAACTACCGGCCAATTTCGTTGCTCAGTATATTCTCCAAAATTCTCGAAAAGCTTGTTAATAATAGATTGATAAAATATTTAGATAAGCACAATATCATTTCCCCGAGTCAATTTGGTTTCCAGGCTGGAAAATCAACTGAGAATGCTGTTGGGTTATTGATGGATACTGTGTCGGGGGCTCTGGATGTAGGAGAACCTTGCCTGGGAATTTTTCTCGACCTCGCCAAAGCCTTTGACACGGTCTCCACCAATATACTTCTAAATAAATTACAGGGTATTGGAATAAGAGGACTACCGTTGGAATGGTTCCGTAGCTACCTTGAAAAGCGAACCCAGTGCGTAAAAGTAGATAATATTTTTAGTGATTTTACAAACATTAAATATGGAGTCCCTCAGGGCAGCGTATTGGGCCCAACCCTCTTCATAATCTATATTAACAACATTGCAAGTCTATTTAAAAACGCAGATAAAATAAAGGTTGTTTGTTATGCCGATGACACGGCCATTATTTTGCATGGCAAATCATGGAACGAAGTGTTTCATCGTGCAGAGATGAGCATGGCTCTAGTTTCTGAATGGCTAAGCAAAAACCTTCTCACATTAAACACCAGCAAAACTAAGTTTATGTGTTTTCATAAGACGAAGAAATCTGCTCCGCCACTAGATCTTAGCTCTGGCATAAAAATACACAATTGTTCTCTCACAGGCCAAAATTCTAACAGCTGTGACTGCAAATCTATTGAAAGATGTGATGCATTAAAATATTTAGGAGTGACGTTGGACGAACAATTGTCATTTAAACAACATATTCATATATTGACCGGTCGTATTAGAAAACTGATTGGAGTTATGAAACTCCTACGTGACTGTGCTGATCGAGATGTTCTTCGCCTGGTTTACTCAGCTCTGTGCCAATCTTTAATCACCTACTGTATTGGAATTTGGGGTAGTTCAATAAAGACTTCGATAATTAGGCTAGAAAGGGCTCAAAGATCTGTTTTGAAAGTCCTTTATAGAAAGCCTTTAGATACTCGACTTTCGAATTATACCAGGAGGCGCAAGTTCTCTCCGTACGCCAACTATTCATTCTCAAAGCTAGCTTAGAGCAGCATAAAACTATACTAAATTCTACTTCTGAAGCACAGGCATCTTTATCGCAGAGAAGGATCTATCATGTACAGCCACCTAAAGTTAATACGAAATTCGCCCAACGCTTTAGAGTCTTTATCTTCCCGTATGTATACTCCATAGTAAATAGACATTGCCCTATCAAAAACTGTAAACAAACAGAAGCAAAATATAAACTAACAAAATGGCTTAATAGCCTTAATTACGATTCTACTGAAGCTATTCTAGAAATACGTCGTTAATTACTTCCCTTTCAGTACTTACTTGTATTTATATTTATTTCATATATGCAAATATAATACTATTTCTATTTAATGTATCATATTGACATACTATTTCTATTTAAAGTACCTTATTAACTTACGTAGTATCTGTTTTATTAAATTACAATTTAAAACATCTTTCAGAATTATTGTTATTCTCTTTTTGCTTTCTTTAGTATAATAGATTAAGTTTTTTATTCAAAATTGTATAAATTAGAGTCACTATTAGAATAAACATTGTAAAACCTGATTATGGTAACAGTCGTGTGGACTGCCGCGAGACAGGCCTAGCCTAGTGCGGAGTTCATAAGTAATATCTACTTTTGTGAATCTTTATGGTAAATAAATGTTTTTAATTTTTTAAT
The DNA here is from genome assembly GCA_024500475.1 of Phthorimaea operculella. Classification (NCBI taxonomy): domain Eukaryota; kingdom Metazoa; phylum Arthropoda; class Insecta; order Lepidoptera; family Gelechiidae; genus Phthorimaea; species Phthorimaea operculella. The sequence continues at coordinate 3,017,090 of JANFCV010000053.1, read as the reverse complement.
TTTTAATAGGACAGTATTTGAAGCCATATAACTTTATTCCTATCGCGGGAAAGACAAAGTGAACGATATTGAAATCTGAGGCAGAAGCTGATTAGCATTTTTTCCAAAGAAACATAGGTTAGCCCTGTCAGAAATAATACAAAACCCTACTTAATGCAGTTAACATGGGAAACGTGGGTTATTTTTAGGGTTTCGTAGTCTACTAGAAACCCTTATAGTTTCGTCATGTCTGTCTGTCTGTCTGTCTGTCTGTCTGTCTGTCTGTCTGTCTGTCTGTCTGTCTGTCTGTCTGTCTGTCTGTCTGTCTGTCTGTCTGTCTGTCTGTCTGTCTGTCTGTCTGTCTGTATGCCGCGCCCTCATATCTTCGTCAGTTTTAGAGCTATCGACATGAAATTTGGTGAGAAGATAGATCGTGTTGACCCAAATATAGAAATGTTAAGAAAAAATTATTTTAAATGTTTTTTGGACCCCCTCCCATACAAGTGAAAGGGGGGCAAAAAAATTTTTTTTCTTCTTTAATATTGAGTAGGATATCGTTGAATAGGTCTTTTAAAACTAAGATAAGGTTTCTTTGAAACAAAGTCACTAAAATGTTTCTGTCACGAGATATTTACTTTTAAAAAGGGCGTTTTTGACCCATAATTTGTTCCAGTTGTAACTTCTAAAGTATAAAAGCTAAAAATTTGAAATAAATATGGAATATAGCTTACAATCTGAAGTTACAATGAAAACTATAACGGATATTGTACCCTGAAAGGTTTCAGAAAAAATTGAGTTTTTCTATTTGCGGTTGGTCATCATACTGCTGCTAACAAACCAGCAACAAATTAAGTTTGTAATGCTGAAAAACCTGATATTTAAATGTTGACTACGAAACCCTATTTGTGGGCGTGTCTGACACGCTCTTGGCCGGTTTTTTATTTTAACATTTCCTTCGTAGTCAATCTACCGACCGCAGCGAGGCAATCATTTATCTAAGAGTTTTTTTCTATAAGTGTTCATCTCTTCAAAGGATATTTCAAGCTGCTATAGTAGGTACTTATAATTACTTTCACCCTCCTCAAAGCATTTAAACGTGGTTTTATTTTCAGATGCACTTGCCTTGCCACCTCATTTGAAGCCGCAAATCAGATAAATATGAATCTGTACGAAAATAAACGACTCTCTTTGAGTGCAACAAAACGATGACTTCTCGGCGGGGGTATTTGAAAATAACTCGTTGTCTGCAGTTTGGTCTGCTTTAGGGCAATAAATACACAATATTTACAAGGTATATCGCTGGACTAGGGGAGACCGGGGCAAGTTGGGATAGCTAAGACTAAAACATTCATAGAACGAAAACCAACTTGTTTATCAATAAACTTTTAGAACAATAATAATACTTATAGTATTAGTTAACATGATAGACCTCTTCTATGACACTATATCATGTATTTTTTTGAGAAAAAGGAATTGAGTGTAACAAGTCAAATATCCCATCTTGCCCCATGACCGGGGCAAAATGGGAAATGGCATGGGGCAAAACGAGTACACATTTAATCTGGCTGGTTTAATGTCATTGTCCGTTTTACGTTTGCAATTACGTACCAATTCAACTGCAAACAAGAAATTGGTTAATCAATTAATGGTTCCGTACAATGGGAGGCACGTCTAACCTTCGGGCTCGGTTGTTGTCTATGATAATGTGATGGTGGTCGTACTAGCAGTAGTAGACGGCTGAAAAACTATGACACCAGGGTTTTTCGAGTGGATCGTCCCATACGGTAGAAGAAAACAAGAGTTTAAACTGATTTTTACACAAATATGAAATAAGTTTTACATTCGCACTTAGGGCAAAACGGGATACCTACTATCCCATTATGCCCCGACCATCTTGCCCCAAAAGACAAAATTTACAAAACTTCCAAGCACTTCTAACAAACAAAATAAATGCGCCGAAAATCAATTTGAATGGGAACGTTATTCACTTTTACAACTAGTAAATGGCAAACTATTACGTAAACACTTACACATACCTTCATGCACATCGATCCAGAACCCGAAAGCTCGTAAAAGTACTTCAAAAAACAGTTATTTGTCGCTGAAAACCAAAAACACGTCGCGACACGCACACACCTCTCGGACCCCAATGAGGCGACTCTACATCGTACGAATGGCACTGTATTCGGTGCGCTTGTGTTCACCAGTCACGCAAAAAACCAAACTTCCCGTCTTGCCCCGAGCTTCATCTTGCCCCGGTCTCCCCTAATGATGATGGATGATGATGATAAGATCGATGTCGTGAAATGGCTTTTGTAACTATATTACTTAGATAAAGACGCGATAGAACCTCATCATTCCTATTCCTATATTCACCCTCGTAAGTATAGGTACCATATGATGAAATTATTGATATCTAGTGTACTAGGTACATACATACCTATAAAGGTATTGCTATTCGTAATCAATCCTGAATGTAGCCATGACCTGAATTAATAAACCGACTAGATCTAGACCACGAGCGATATCTAAGGATGCAAAGCGGTAAAATTACTTTCGTAACTTTCGGTAAAATACGATATTTTACGTAAAATATTATATTTTACGGTAAAATACGGTAAGATTGGGTAAAAAACGAATTAAACTACTACTACAAGATTCCGAGTCCCTGGTAACAGATGGAACCAGTAAACACCCATTCACCATACGCTATAGTACGGTCATTCGAATAGGCCATATTTGAACAGCTGTCGAACCGATCTAGGAAACATGTCAACAAAAAAAAGACCTCATGTCATAGGATTAACATTATTTTGACAGCTGTCAAATATGGCCTATTCGAATGACGGCACTATGAGAGAGAAGCGACACTCGCCCCCATCCCCCCCCCCCCCTGCAACACCATACATTAGTAGCCGGTAATTTTACCGTCATTTATATAAAATACCGTAAAATACGCGTATTTTACCGGCGATTTCGGTAAAATTACGTAATTTTGCAACCCTAGCGGTATCCGGTATCGGCAGTAGGTCCCTTCAGTTTTATTTCTTTTAATCCGACTTTACAATCACAGACTATATAAGGGACTACTCTCCGAACACTGATAGTGTGCTTTCAAATGATGAAATTGTATATAACTTTCCGTACGAAAATATTTAAGGAGACTTAAAAAACATTGACTTTCCATAGTAAATGTAAATAAATGCAGTCTCATGAACGTGATTTTGTATGGGAGATATAATTAATTATTTACGCCTTTTGAAATATTTACAACTGGAAAGTTGTTCAGAGTCATGGTCATTCACAGAATGCACCTTATCAGTTATTGGAGAGCTGCCTCTTACACATCATATTTTTAATTTTATCACTCTATCTAACTAATTATTTTAGAATAGAATAGAAACGTTTATAAGTATTCAACCACTAATAAGGTCAGGTAACAACCTCTGACCTAAAGTAATTACTTCTAAATAGGTAGGTATGTCTTCTAAACCGTAATAGTAGTTTATGCAATTGCCTTATAATAAGAGGCTTTAGGATGTGAGTGTCTGTTTATCACACGAGGCGCAGCCGAGTGTGATAATAGTTTGACACGAGCATTCTAAAGCCTAATTATATTGCAATTGCACACACTATTTTATCTACACTTTACAAGAAAAACTATGAAAAATAATTCATACCTCCGCACTTCACTATGGCGATTGCAAGCATATCTACTGAACCAACAACTGAACGACTTTTATACATAAATAACTTTTTAACTAAACGTTAAAATGGAAGCTCATAAAAACGGAACAACTTTTAAAATTAAAAAGCAAGAATCGGTAAATTTTAATTCGGAAAATGATTTGAAGTAAAGATTTAATAATAAATAAGTCCTCATAATTTCAAGTGTCGTCCCATTCTTTGATTGTGTCGTGACATTTGTTTTTTTTTTATTATCTTACTGCTAAATGTCGATATCATAAAGTCAGAAAAAAGTACTTTATGACATCGACATTTTACTTTATGATATCGACATTTTTTTTTAAGGCTGAATGGCTGTAAAGCAGTTGCTTATACATTTGCTTTCGAATTTGTAATAGGAACATTATGTATGAAGTGTAGATAAAATCAATAATAGGGCTATAAAAATACGAACATAAAGTTGAAACAACATTGTTTAAGAGAAAAATCTCATTTAAGAGATCAGAGGTTATCAAAAACATGAGCGGTGTCGTCAAACGTTTTGTAAATGCAGTGTTAATGATATTTTCTACACGTGCTGACCTCCTGACTCTATTTTAAAGATGGCACTCTATTGATAATTATCATAAACATGTTGGTAGGTAGGTATTGTATCAAGAGACCTCCTTTAGATAAATAAATGATGGCCATTTTTTGTTTCTGGACTAATACCTATCTTTATCCATGCAGTATTGCAACGTGCTTCTGTGAGAGTTTGCTTCATGATCTGGAGAGCCCAGATTCACATCTCGTGTACTTAATATGCACAGAAATACTAAACTTCCTCTTCTTTTCGTGTGGGACTCCGAGACGTCCAACCCGATGAACCCTGGTGTCAGAGTTTCCACTCACCTGCTACTACTACCTATAAACAGGGCTCTGACATGATTGTGCAACGACCGCCGTCTAATTAGGTAACTAAATCATAGTAAAAAATATTTTAAACGCTTGCCTTCCTTCAAGAATCTTTTTTTGTGGTGGTCTCTTATTTTTTGACCATTGTGATTCCAGCAACACTACTATACCAACTTTCACTTTAAAGCCACTGTTTTTCCAACTTGTAGAGCAACACAAAACGGCAAGTTGGATGGTCTAACTAGCTTTTGGGATGTTCTTAAATAGCGGAATTCAAGCCCCTTAAGTCAGCAATTAAAAAACATTTTGTATCACTTTGTATAATAGTACCCTGATCTCTTGACTCGACAACGGACAATTCAAGAGGGATGTGTCGACAAGTCATCCTGAACGTTTGAGAGCAGACAGCCATGCGGGCATCTAATTCTCGCTTCAAGTGTATTTATCCACTGAGCGTGGCCGAATGAAAAACTATCAGAACATACTATGTATTGCACAATGAAGGAAGGTACCGTATCACCAACTATCCCGAAAACCTAACAAGTCAAACTGACTACTATCCCCAAAGAACATCACCATCATCTTCCTGCTCTTATGCCAATTACTTGGGGTCGGCGCAACATGTTTTGTATGAACACACAAACATGTTGCAAAAGGATTTGGCTTTAATTTATGACCGGCCGCATGCCTGACGTCAACCCTCTTTGGGAATGCTATCGTAGGTGGTATTACCGCCACCATTCGGTTGACCATGGTTTGCAGATGTTGTAGCCAAGGTCATCGGGTCGTTCAACGACTCGGTGTCCCACACGAAGAGAGAGAGAGAGAGGTCAAAAACTCTACGTCGCCTTTTACTTCTTCTTCTTTTCGTGTAGCCGTTCATTCAACAACCCGATGAACTTTTACGAAATACCCTGAGTAGAAAAGGGGTGGCAGAATTCTTAGCCGCTACCAAAGAATATGCATCACAATGGCTCGTACAGCTTGTATGTATGTTATAGATTTCCAATTTTCGAACTTTTTGTCCTTGGGAAAAGTTGTTCAGTTTGAACATAGTAAAAATCGTGCCTTATGGTTTACCCTGGGGGAGGCCCACGTCCAGCAGTGGACTGCTATATAGGCTGATGCGATGTGATGTAAGTCAGTTAAACAACCCACACGAGAAGAAGATTGTATCTGGATCAACATGGGTAGATGTCTTAAGTACCGCGATTAACCAATAGCCCTTAATTGTCCTCCAATTTATCAGTTAACCGCTGTTAGAACCTTGATTGGTTTACGGTTACAGGCGGCTTTTTTATTAGGGTTTCGTAGTCTACTAGAAACCCTTATAGTTTCGTCATGTCTGTCTGTCTGTCTGTCTGTCTGTCTGTCTGTCTGTCTGTCTGTCTGTCTGTCTGTCTGTCTGTATGCCGCGCCCTCATATCTTCGTCAGTTTTAGAGCTATCGACATGAAATTTGGTGAGAAGATAGATCGTGTTGACCCAAATATAGAAATGTTAAGAAAAAAATATTTTAAATGTTTTTAGGACCCCCTCCCATACAAGTGAAAGGGGGGGCAAAAAAAATTTTTTCTTCTGTAATATTGAGTAGGGTATCGTTGAATAGGTCTTTTAAAACTAAGGTGAGGTTTCTTTGAAACAAATTCTCTAAAATGTTTCTGTCACGAGATATTTGCTTTTAAAAAGGGCGTTTTTGACCCATAATTTGTTCCAGCTGTAACTTCTAAAGTATAAACGCTAAAAATTTGAAATAAATATGGAATATAGCTTACAATCTGAAGTTACAATGAAAACTATAACGGATATTGTACCCTTAAAGGTTTCAGAAAAAATTGAGTTTTTCTATTTGCGGTTGGTCATCATACTGCTGCTAACAAACCAGCAACAAATTAAGTTTGTAATGCTGAAAAACCTGATATTTAAACGTTGACTACGAAACCCTATTTGTGGGCGTGTCTGACACGCTCTTGGCCGGTTTTTTTGATTAGAATTAATTTGACCTTAAAATTAGACCGGGCGTGTCAAAAAACCGTGAAATGCCAATGGATGTATTTATGAAGATTAAGAATAACATACATACATAAGACGCAACTAAATAAGCAATGCTTGAGGGTAGATATTGCCAACTGCGCTGCCCTTTCATCTTATAGACGTTTCAAGCAATTTCAGGTATCTATGCAGTCTTTTTTTTTCATTGGCAACTACCATGACATGACCATAACAGACCTTTGTTTTGGGATATGGCCATACTTACCACCAGAGAGTAGTTAGTTGCAGTGAATTTGCAAGTGCAGTGAAAAAAAAAACGCTAGTGCCAAACTTTTGGTTGAAATTGTTTATCGTTGGTTGTTTTAATTTAAATGATTCCTTTATGAAAAAAATATGTTATTATCCTCTTTCCTGACACTTAAACTTTTTATGACACAATGCTTTTAAAGTCGTCAATTTCTAAAAGTGCATCTGTGGTGGCTAGATGATAAAAATAGTAGAGTATCATTTCCCACGTCTCCCCTAGGAGCACGACACGGAAGCTGCGGGCGACAACTAGTCCTCGTGGGAATCTTACCACGGTAAAAACTTGTTACAGGAAACTGTTAGAGAAAAGGTATACTAGGAGATAGATGTCATGGATCTCTAAAGGGATGCTGATGATAGATAACATACGTACTCATATCACGTCTTTATCCCTTGTGGGGTAGGCAGAGCGTAAACGGCTGTAAAAAACGATCATTTACACCACGTCTGACATAAGTTTGAGAGTCATTCAAAAGACTGCGTAACACCATATTGACAGGTTGTCAGCCTGTCGCCTAAACTGCATCATCATCATCATATCAGCCATAGGACGTCCACTGTTGAACATAGGCCTCCCCTAAATATTTCCACCTTGTCCGATTTGAAGCGGCCTGCATCCAGCATTTCCCCGCGGACTTGACCAGATTGTCTGTCCATCACGCGAAAACTGCAATACACATCAACTCAAAAAACCTGTGCTCATAACACTTAGTCGCTTCTTACGACACCCACGGTAAGGTGATGCTGTTCTAAGCCGGCACCACACGAATTTTAGGAATTTTGTATTCTTTGTGGCATTTTACCATAGACCAATTATACTAGATTTTACATTTTACTGAGTGTTTTTACGAAAAGAGTTTACAAAATCGCATATACAGCATATTATAATGGCAAGTGCAACACATCAGATCAATTGCGGATATCGTGTGCTGAAAAAGAAAGAATGCGTGTCTTTTCCTCCTTAGTGAGCGGTTCGGCCGCCACAAACAAATTTTAATACATGTAATATTTTGATCGTGTCCTATTTTAAAGGCTAAGTACTTAGACAACGCCAAAAACAACAACATTTTCGAATTACTGTTGTCATTCATAAGCATATTAACATCACGTTCATCAGAACTGGTAGTTTTCAAGTTCCGGGTGACTGCCGTGAGACAATGCGGCAGGATGCGCAGGAGTCGACAATGATGTTGTTTTGTCATCGCGCCTATTGTCTTGGCACTGATATTGTTCAGGGGAGGTCTGGTTACTGACATAACTGTCGTGATTCGATTGAACATTTGGTTATAACGAGAAATACTAGGCCATCTTACTGGAGTCTCTTTCAGATATAACGCCTGCAAGTATATCCCAGGTAAACTTTCAACATATCCTTCCACTATTTGGCAAATAAACAAAAGTGTACGAAATATGCATAATTATCCTTAGCTATACCTATCTATACCCACAAGGTATACCCAACCTTGTGGGTATACATACCTAAAAGTGGTTCTTCAAAACACATTTTCGTGAAACCTCCTAACTGTTCCCCCAGGAAAATGACTAGCAGCTGATAAAACCTGTAGTCGATTTGCTAGTGTGATATGGGCATGATATATGTAGTAAATAACCATGAATCGGAGTCGATCGGCCTCGTCACTCCCATCCGGCCGGCTAACCGTCTCGCATCATTTGACATCAGTCATCTGACTCCCTTCAATCAGGTTTTGTCATTTGCTTTCAAAGCTATGTATTCTTTAAGGAACTTCGTCAGATTCTAAGTCCATGGAAATCGCATCAGCTGGGTTTGGGTGGGATGCATAGATACCAGTGGCAAAGTGTCCGTAGATACATGCCAATTCTTCGGCTTCCTTTTCAAAAACTTACAAATCTATACCTGACGTCAATCTAGCATTGCAGAATAGGGTAAGTAAGTACCTAGGTAAGTATTTTTTGCTCTGGCCTACTTTCTTTAATATGTCACCCTTCGCTTCGCCACTGATGAAAGGCAATAGTGTCTTCTGTAAAAGGAAGCAATAACTTCTGTTATTTTTGATATTCTCACTAATAAATTACATTCAGCTAGTTTAGTTACAACAGATACAGCTCTGTGCCTATTGCAATCTAGACTATCCTATCGCGTCCTAGAATATATTATTCACAATGAGAATCAACCGCAGCCGTGACTACACATCCGTTTTATATAGGGTGTCATGACACCATATCCTATGTGGTTACTTCTCCTCGTACAGAATTGTTCCCTTAGCACCTTTACAGCCACAACAGTCCACTGCTGGACATGGGCCTCCCCCGTATTGGGGGGGTATTGCCATACTCACCACGCTTGGCAGGCGGATTGGCGATTCACCACCCTTAGCAAAGAGTCGCAAAATGCCGAGTCCTTCCACGCCGAGTCCTATACATCGCCTGGCGTTTTTATCTCACTATGCCGATTGGCAACCAATCTTGCGCTGTCTGGACATTAACTCGAAGACAAAGAATATCCTAACCAAAAACATTTTTATGCAAAATGTGCCATGACGATAGCATACATACATTGCATGAACAAGTGGATGTGTTAAAAAACTAAAAACCCGACTGAGGTAATTTCAAAGTAGTATTTTGCTGTTAAAATCCGCCATCTCGAATCTATAATTTTTTAATATAGCCAGTGTCACTCGCGCTGTTGAGCCGAATCTAACGACACCTCACATGTCAAAATCCAACTATCCGTTTGGGCTGTAGCCCGTGAAAAATAATTGTCTTGTCCACATACATACATACATACTCTCGAAAAACATAACCCTCCTTCTGAGACAGCCGGGTAAAAAGGTATTAGATCTTAGTAGAGCCAAACTCCTGAATCTAAATGCCATAACACCCCGAATCTCACAAACTCTATCTATAGCTAAGAAACAATGTATGTAGCTTGGCCGTTCCGTCTACCATCTCAAGCAATAATTTCACATCCAATCCAACCGTACCTAAGTATAGTAATCCACGGGCTAACAATTTGTGACAATCTCGTCAGGATCTGGATGGTTCAGAAATTGACCGATAATCGGCGCGCGCGCCGCATGCCACGACAAAGGAGCTGTAAGCCGATCTGGGCCCCAAGTCTGCTAATTTTTATCCATCGTAATGCAAGCGACCTTAGAGATATCTAAGCATGCCATAGAGTACGCCTAAAAAGGTAGAACGGTTTGCAGTATACTGCACATAACCTCTCTGTCTGTCTGTCAGTAACAAAACGCCAGTGGAAGCAGTATTGAACTATAACTTCTTATACATTTGATGTCTGTATCTAGGGCACAAGCACAACTGCTTACGCTTTAACATTACGGCGCGAGGCTTATGCGCACTCTATAGCTTGCTTATTTATACTCTAAGCCAGCGACACTAAACTGTCATTCTATTTTTCACAGTGATTTTCCATACTACAAACTGTTAGCAGAATACGAAACTATCAAAACCATTCATCTGACATGCCATTGATACACAACTGAAACAATTTTTATTGTCTTCGGGCCCTTGGGATAAGGGCAGAAAGAGGAGGAGCAGTTTCTCATCTGCCCATAACAGAAAAGAAACACAACTTTCTTTATACAGATTTAGCAGAATCCAAACCCTGCGCACGCGTCGGTGTAATGTGGTAATATGGTCATTTGAGGTGACGACCATACCGACTGCAATCTCGCATACCAACGGGCGATGATTTTTTACTTGCGCACCTTATAATATACTCGACAACATAGTCTAGGTAATGCCATAAAAAGTATCTATAGATTGGCTAAATCTCATGTCCTTCTCATTAAACTGAAAGCACAATACGATCAAAGAGATGAAATTTTTTCAAGCTGTTCAAAAACGTGGTAAGTATGTGGATTTTGTGGATGAATGCGCACGAAGCTTATGTCCAGAAATGGTCTTGTGATTTCTGGTCATACGTCGGCTGCTGATGATAAAGATGATCACCATTTCTGCTACTTTATTTTTAATCTGAACGAACCTACGAGAATTACGCAGCTCTCTCTCTCTCTTCGTGTGACACCGAGTCGTTCAACGACCCGATGAACCCTGGTGTCAGAGTTTTTCAACCGCCTACTGCAAGTAGCAGGCCTTTGACATGGTTGTGTAACGACCGCCATCATAGACAGCAACCGGGACCGACGGCTTAACGTGCCCATTCGAAGTACAGAACCATCTTGCTATTCGGACAATCAGGTGGTTCAGCCTGCAATGTCCTAACCAGACTGGGAACAAATTCACAAAGTGATAAATATCAACTTTGTGTGACCTCACCGCGAATTGAACCTGGAACCTTCTGCGTGGCAGGCAGTCGTACTAACCACATTGGCTGGCTGTTGTCTTGCAATGTCTGTTCAGACATCGACTAGAACGAATGATGAAGATGATCGCTATCTCTGCTACTTTATTTTTGGTCTGAATGTACTCTTAATGTCTAGCCAGAATAATGCAGTAAGAAGAAAACCTCGTCCACATTTCCTGCGCGCACGCACGAAGGGCAGTGACTGGACTAATTACAGCTTGACGCGTCACAGTGGCTGCGTCTGCGACTCCTGCCCTGACGGTGACGTTCCTGACAGCGTGATAGCGGGCGCTGACAACAAAATTGTCGAATTATCAACCTACTTATTGTTGGGTAGTTATTTGAAAATCTAAACCAGGTTTTTTGATTACGAAGGAAGCAAAAACCACTGACGTACGACCATAACATCGAACGAAGTACCTATAGCGCCAAAAGACTTGCATTTTTTGATTTCTGGACCCATCCATATCGGTCCTAAACTTAAGTCAGGAGCAAACAAGGAGCCCATCATCAATAGTACATAGTATAAACATAACATTCTTTCTGAGGCATTCGTTGAACGACTCGGTGTCCCATACAAAGAGAGAGAGAGGGTAAAAATGAAGTCGCTTTTTTCGTTTCTCTGTCTATCAGTCTGTCGTGGAATTCGCTTACTCCTCCTAAACGATTTCATGCAGTTTTTTGTAACGATATAGGGTGATTCAAAAGGACGGCTTATATTTATGACACATACTGACTGCCTGCTGACTGATACTCTTATTGGATGATGCTATTCTAAGTCACCATCACACAGTTAATAATACAAGAAAGTAAAACCAAAATCACTGAACTAAACTTCCACCTCATCCCACTCGCTCAACTCATCCGTTCCGGCGGTGAGTGATACTTCCTCCCTGGACGGTCCCGGGTTCGATCCCCGTCGCGCTCGATCGACTGAACACAATGGGGGGATGTGAATCCGATACAGTCGATTGAGGTAAAGATTTTAGTAACGAGATTTGAAAGAAGTGAACTGTGAAAATACAAAATAGTCATTCGGAAGAAATCGTTGGGTCTGTAAAGAAAGACAATTCATTATGATCTGCCTGCCCTTATCCCATTCCCAAACGTAAAAACGTAAAAAACGTAAAAGTGAGGTTGGTGCAACATGTTTTGTTAGAACACCAAAACATTGCAAAAGGATTTGGCAATGTTTTATGACCGGCCGCCTGCCTGACGTCAACCCTTTTTGGGAATGCAATTTTAGGTGCCACCATGCGGTTGACCAAAATCGACAGATAAATCAGCCGAGGTCAAAAATTCTGCGTCGCCTATTACGAAACACTCTGAGTGGACTAGGAGTAGTATTTGGTAGTAGTATTCTTAGCCACTACCATATCACACGGTGCCTGTAAAGTGCCTTTTCAGTGTAAAGAAAGACAATTACCTACCTAGGTATCACGTAACCAACAACTAAGAAGGGACTTTTAGAATTTGCAGTTTTAGATTGCAGTTGAGGTTGATATTTAAAAAACCAGTGTTTACGGAATTGTAAACCACCACATAGGTACTATTTTACAAACGCCTAGCTGCCTGCCAACCGTGACACTACATTGACAAGTCATGGTGGGCGTCAACCGACTTTATGACGCGTTTTATGCGTGTCCTCTGTTTTATGCGCATGCGATTCGTGAGTTGCGATTCCACTGAGTACCTAAATTTGTGATTTTTAAGTCAGCCAACGAAACTCAATAAAAAATCATTATTTGTATAATTCCGGGCGAATATGTCGATAATTTGTGCGTTACAAAATTGCGATTTTACCCAATAATGCGATTGGATACCAAATCTACGAGTGTGTGACGTTAAATATGCAAATAGGTACGATTATGCACTGCCCCGCTGCTCCATAAACAATTTCCTGTACCTAGGTTGCCTGGGCGAGATTGCCTATTAGCAATAAGGTCGCCTAATTGTGCGCTAATTAGTTGTAGTCTTACACAATATTTGTAAAATGTTTCCTTTTTTGTGTAGGTAAGTAACCGTATCTTTCCCGTGGGTGTCGTAAGAAGCGAATAATTGATTCGAGAGTTAACAACCTGTCACTATGGTGATACATAGTCTTCTGAATGAATCTCAAACTTTTTGTTCTTATTACCACGGGTTAAGATATGAGGTGATGCTATTCTAAGCCGGCACCACGCGGCATTACGATTTAGTAGAAACATCTCAAACAACTTCAAATGCTTTACGGCTGCTAAACCGCAAGCTATTTTAAGGACGCGTTGGTAAACCGTTAGCGGTTCTAGGAAGTTAGAAAGCCGGTTCTATTCCCGGCCACGGCCCTTTGAAGGTGCAGTTTGTATGTTTCGAGTATTCAATAAGCATTCAATAGAAAATTTCAGTTTAAAAGTTATTTTGTCGTTTATGTAAATGAATGAATTGAATGTATTATACAAAATTTTATAAAAAATCAACGGTCAAACACTTACGAAATGAATAAGGAATCGATCAAGTTTGAAAACTATACCATAAATAAAATACATAGAATTTTTACCCGAAATTTGCATGTAGAAACAAAAAAATGTCAAGTTATTGGCATTTAATTTTATCAGAGGTCAAATTGAGTTCAACATTTACATTTTTGCTACGAAGTTCTACGCCGTAGCGTTATTTATTTGTTATTTATAGCGGATTGCAAAAGCAAATATTTTTTAGGGATTTCAAAGCTACATTAAACCAAACTTACTAAAAATAAATATTATATTCAAGAACGTTACCATTTATCAAAGGATTACGATTAAAATAATAATGACAAGTTCAGAAAAATATCCATACGCTACACCTTTCTAGCGCACACCCCAAAGTAATATCCCCGATTTATCCTAAAATATTGCCCCAAGGAAGTACTAGTGATACCAATTCACAATCGATAATCGACAGAAATATCGATACCTCCAAACTAGCCTTGTATAACATGGCAATAAGTATCGCAAGACCTGTCAAACTACAATATGATTATTTGAAGAAACTTGTCCGAAATATGCTGCTGCAAACTATTAAAATTTGACAGCTAGTCCGGGAGAATCTATAGCGTTGCATGAAGCTATTTTGCAGATTAGTTTCTCCAAAAAACGCCGCTAACATCTCCTGTATTGATGGTGCTCAAAAACCTATATCCTTTTTCACCAAATTTTAAACTGCACACCAAGATCATCTGTGTTATCGACAAAACAATATCTGTCACAACCCTAACTTTGACCCTTACAATAATGATCGCTAAAATCAATATCGTCGCACGCGCAGCAGTGAAAGATCGATATAGTCTCCCTTCACCCCACGCGGCGCGCGCATCTGTTCAGCACCACCCCTCAGAAATCAGATCCTATTTTAGAACAGAATATTTGTTTACACATGCAAGAGATCAGAGGAAAAAGCGAGAAAT